>CM042152.1:45395903-45425344 GCA_023376005.1 Doryteuthis pealeii | reverse complement strand
AAATAGAGAGCAGATAAATCATGCTTCATAAACGCATTGCTTCATATATTGCCGGTCTGTGGACCGTGTGTCAGTCCGTCGAGTACTGTCTGTGTTCGCAGGTACACACGTGATTGAAAAAATGTACAGTTTTCAAGAAGGAAAATTAACAAAATTCGGAAATAACAACGTGTGGAGAAAAAAACACGCTCATCGAGATATTTTGTACTTTTTGTTACACCTATTCTGAAAAAAGTTCCATGAGGTAGTTTTTTCAGAATGACAAGGTGTGTCAAAATGTAACAAGTTTAAATCTTGTATTTAACACAGAATAGTAATGAAGAATGATGGAAAGTTTTTTTTTCATAAGGGGAGAGGGTTGTCAAAGTACAAAAAATCTGATACTTTTTGGACACGCCTAGACCATATTTCCTAAATATCTAACTTAGTTCACTTTCTGCTTCTTTACACGATTGGCTATTTACTTATCGTTTGTCTAACATGTGTTTTAAATTTATGAAAACCTCATTTCTTTTTTGCTAATTTCAGCACAGCTTACCCTTTGTCTGCCGAAGAAATGGCAGCTATTGAGTGCCAGTTCCTTCACATTACTGTAACAAACTGACATACGTGGCACTCACTCTTCTATCAAGCACACTTGACTTGACAAATAAGAAACTATCTCACTGTTCCATTGACTGTACATTGTGGATTACTTTTCTTGTCTACAAGTCTATTACGCCGTGCGTCCTAGTAGTCGCCAACGTCAAGAGAAGAGAGAGAGAGAGAGAGGAGAGAGGAGAGAGAAGTTAGGGAGAGGGGAGAGAGAGAGAGTATGAGAGAGATAGAGAACATGGTTATAAATAATCAGACATCGTATTAGAGCTAATGACGTTCTCTTCATTGAGCTAGCTGTCAAACTTGGAAGAAGAAGAAAGGCGGCTGCTTTTCGGCTAGGCTAAAAATCGGCGTCGTGTTGTTTTCCAGTCACATTCTGCCCTTCACTGCCTCCCTTTGAATTCTTATCACTTCTTTTAAGATTATAGTTAATCAGCTGATTATTATTCTGTATATTATTTGATAGTCATTTGAGGGGCTTATGAGAGGAAGGTTCTGGTGTTGGGTTATAGGGAAGAGGGACGGTGGTGATCTGTAAATATTATGTTATTGCTATGTATATCTAGAGGAAACTACGAAAATAAAATAATTAACAATTAACAATTTACAAAGTAAATATATATACACATTCACTATCACCAGATCTTCATTTTTGTGTTGAAAATTATGAAAATTATTTTCGAATATATTAAAAATCACATAAGTGAGAAATGTCAACCTGCAAAAATAAAAGCATCAAGTCTAATTTCTTGAAAAATACTTTTTTTTGTTTAAATCGAACATCTGTTACCAACTGTTATCTAAAACGGAATGGACGTTCTGTATGCAAATGAATGTACAAACATTTGGCGCTGTTTTCTGAGAAAGTAAAAACAATTCGATCTTATTCGCCCACAAACATTTTAGAACTGTTTTTAGCAAATAGACAAGACGATTCTTTGTTCCGGAGAAAGACACGATGACATCCCTCTTGAGACAACATATCACCAAAACTGACATTTTTTTAATCATCTGGAGGGAGAATCTGCCAGAAGAGTCCGTCAATCTTTGTGTTCTCTTCACCATAATAGAAATATACTCTCCCCTTAGCTCCCTCTCTCTCTCTCTCTCTCTCTATTCTCTCTCTTTTTCTTCCTCTCTTTCAGTGTCTCTGTCTCTGTCTGTCTTTCCCTGTTTCTTACCTGACGCAAACACAGGTATATGTGTGCGTGGGCGTATGAGCTTGGAGATGTGTGGTGTAATGGTTAGAGTCATAAGAATGGACGAAGCTACAGTTCACCATAGTGGCTAATACCCTTGGGAAAGGCATGAACCCAAATACTCCCCTCCGTCTTATGGGTAAATAAGTAGGGAAGACTTGGGCTCTTTAACTTTGGTTAGGCAACCAATCTAGGAGAAGGAAAACTCTAAATTAAAACTCAGTCCTAATTAGTGATCTCTCTCTCTCTCTCTCTCTCTCTCTTCAGTGTCTCTGTCTCTGTCTGTCTCTCCCTGTTTCTCCCTGACGCAAACACATATATATAATGTGCGTAGGCGTGTGAGCTTGGTGGTGCGTGATGTAATGGTTAGAATCGTAAGAAATGGACTCATCGACTCGAGTTCACATCCTGGACGAATCTACAGTTTACATAGTGCTAACACCATTGGGAAAGGCATGAACCCAAATACTCTCCCTCCATCTATGGGTAAATAGTAGGGAAGACTGGGCTCTTTAACTTTGGTTAGGCAACCAATCTAGGAGAAGGAAAACTCTAAATTAAAACTCAGTCCTAATTAGTGATCTATTTCACTAATTTGATAATAATTCACAAATTTAATTTAATTTAGATTTAATGAGTGCGTCGGCTTGTGTATTAGGGTAGATTAATTTTTCACTATTTTTAAAATATAAAAATCTCTCAAACATCGAAAGTCGTGCGTTGGTATACTGACTACTGATATCAAAAAGTAGATCACTTATTTGTACCATTATTTGAGGAAATAGCATCAAAGATCATCAGTTTCGATACACTAAAAAATCCTTGTTTTTGCAACATTTAGCCTAGAAATTGGTTAGAAAATGTAACAATTTCAATATTTAAAAAAAAAAGGTTATCATTTTATTTAACTGAGTTGAAATGAATAAGATGTTACAACTAGAATTCAAATTGAAAATATTCCCCCCATCATCACCACCGACATCATTGATATGCTGCTTTTTACCTCATTAATTAATCTGTACTCCTCTCTCTCTTTAATCTCCCCCTCTCTCTCTCTCTACCTCTCTTTCTCTCTCTTCTCTCTGTCTCACTCTCTATCTCTCTGTCTCTATCTCTGTCTGTCTGTCTGTGTCTCTGTCTGTCCTGTCTGTCTGTCTGTCTCTCTCTCTCTATATATATATATATAACTCTGTCTATCTATCTATCTATCCCTTTTGTTCATATCTAGGTATCTGTTTACCAGCATCAATTAGGATCTATGAATCTATCTATCTCCTTCCACTTCTCTCCTTCAATATATATATATATATATATGTATTTATTTGTATATATATATATATATAATATATATATATATATACAAATAAATACATATATACGTATATATTTAATATGTATATATATATATATATATATATATATATATATATATATATATACACGTACATATACATTTATTAAATATAGAGATAAAATTTTAAAAGATTGAAATGAATTTACTTAAATGAAGGTATAGTTCTAAAGGTAAATATTTTGTTTGGGAATTTAAAAAAAAAAGTTAATTTGCAACTTTCGCCTCATGGGAGACGTTACAGTTCCAAAATCGAGTATCTCTAGTGGATCATATATATATATATATATATATATATATATATAATATATATATATATATATATATATATATACTAAAAAAACATAAAATCTGTTTGAAGAGGACAACATTATGTATGGCATAATTTCTTCAGTACTCCAAAACATACAGAGAGAGAGAGAGAGAGAGAAGAGAGAGAGAGAGAGAGAGAGAGAGAGAGAGAGAGAGAACCGTGAGTGCACACACACATTATATATATATATATATATATATATATATGGGAGAAATGTGAGGAGGTTAACCCGACAGTATGTGTTGGTGTGTGTGTGTGTGTGTGTTGTGTGTGTGTGTGTGTGAAGAGAGAGAGAGAGAGAGAGAGAGAGAGAGAGAGAGAGAGGAGAGAGAGAGAGAGAGAGAGAGGGAGCTGACACCATATATAGAATATACAGTCAGGATGTACGGGAATCTGGGGATCAGAATGTGCCATGTAAAAATGGAAAGAAGAAACAAGGGAGGGATTAAAACTACAAAATCAGAAAAGCAGTAGAACATTTTGAGAAAAAGAATATAAAAAATACCCGGGAATACTGGAAACGGACACCATCAAATAAACATATATCAAAGAGCTAGTAAGAAAAATGTTCCTCAGAAGACCAAGAAAACTTCTCGAAACCTCTGCAGCTGAGATCTCATTAAAGGAATAAATAGCAGGACAGTCTTTCTTGTAAGAGACACTAGACACGATCTAGGAACTCAGACAGATTAATCAAAGAAGAAGGAAATTAATGACCATGCACGAGGCCTTACACCTGAGAGATTACATAGACCGACTATGTGTCGAGAGAAAAAGGAGAAAGAGGACTTCTCAGCATTAAGGAATGTGTAATGGCAAAAATTTAAGGACTCGAGCAAGGTTTAAGGAAAATCGGAAAAAAATAATGAAAAATCCAGAAAAAAAAACAAAAAAAAAAAACTGAGAAGAAAAACAATGTATGGATATTTCAAGCTACAAACTAAGGAAATGACTTTAAATGTTTTCATGTAATCTTAGATCACGTGCGCACACACAGAGAGAAAGATTGAATATATTTTGAAATTTTAATTTTATGATCGTCAAATTGCATTAATATTCTAAATTTAATTTACATAGAAAAATTTGTACGTCGTTAATTAGAGAAAAATGGGTTTAAAAAAAAAATTGATTACTCATAAGAATGAATAAAACAAAACGTCTTCGGCATAAAATAACCCAACAAGGGTTGACATGCTGTAAAACCCAATAAAAAGAACAGACAAACATAAAAGATTTAAAATTATTTACCAAATTTTCTAAATTGATGTAAAACTTTAAAACCATTTTCTGAAATGTTTCTGCTTTTTTATTTATTTCCGTACTAAAAGATTTTCTCAAAAGATGAATAGAACAAAACATATATATAACGAGCAGGATGTGACAAAAGGTCAATTTCTTAAGCGGTGTTCAACAGGTTTGAATTCAGAGTTTTCTTTCTCCTAGACTGGTTGCCTAACCAAGGTTAAAGAGCTCAGTCTGCACTACTATTTATCCATAGCTGGAGGGAGAGTAGGATTCATACCTTTCCCAAGGGTATTAGCGCAAAGTTAAATGCAATTATCACATCCAGGATTTGAACTCGGGGTGACGAGTCCATTTCCCATGACTTTAACCATCGCACCACGCGTTTCCTACAAAATATATAAGAACAAAACATATAAGATGGCATGGGCATAGCTAAGAAGCAGAAAACTGAAGAGGAAAACAGCACAAAATAATATAATAAGAACTAATTGTGTCAAAGCAGAAATTGATAATGCGTATATAAGAAGACCAAGTGTCAGTTATGTGGTGACAGATAGGACAATTAAGCGAATAATAAACGAATTCAGCTAACTGGCACAAAAGGAATACAAAAGTTGTTATTACAAGATAAGAAAGTTAATCCACCGAGAATTGTGCAAGAGACAAGAGTTTGTCCATGCTAACAAATGGTACGAAGTATGTCATAAAAGAGAACTACCAAATATAAAAAAAATGATATGAAGAATTACAAAAGTCATTACCTACTGTTTTAAAACAGTATTATAAATTCACTTTATATATAAATATAAATGAATGAGACGTTGAAGAACGGCTAATTCCGTGTGTTTCCGTGGTCCGTGGTGTTGTAAGTAAAAATATTAAAAAAATGTTTTTAAAAGAATTTCAAGCAATGTCACCGAGCGCAAAATCAAACGGACGTTGTAAGTCTGTTTGATTTTGCGCTCGGAAACACACGGAATTAGCCGATTGAAAAAAACTTTCAAATTTTCCAGCGTTCTTCAACGTTTCAAACAACAGTTGATCACACCAGCGTGGGATAAGTACTATTAAAAAAAACCTAGTACTTTTAAAAACTTCTAACAACTCGGAAGATGGAATTTTATTCCGAAAATATTAAGTATGTTTAAAAAAAAGAAAAAAAAAAGGTAAATAAACATAGTTTTCAACATATATTGCATTGTCAACTGCCTTCAAAAAATTTATATTACAATTACGCACAATGCTTCAAACACACTATATAAAAACCTTTATATATATATATATATATATATAATATATATATATATAATATATATATATAGAGAGAGAGAGAGAGAGAGAGAGAGAGAAATATACTTTTCACAAATATTGTTTACTCGAAAACATTAGGCATATTTGTGAAAATGACCTGGTCGGTACTGTAATTGTCCATGATTAATCCAAAGAATAAGAAAACAAATTATTTGAAAGGAAACATTCATTTCTGGTCTCAGTCGTTTTACCGAGACGATTTTTATCGAAAGCTTCTATTTCAATCAATCATCTTGTCTTTTTTGCCGATCGTATCTCCAGTTGGTTAAACCTGGATAGAAAGTTGTGCCACAATCGACATTTACAACGTTGTATGGATGGAATACAGAAATGAATAAAATCCGTAGAAGAAAAAAAGGAGAAAGTTATTTTGAATCAGAACAGCACAAAACAACTGATTTCATAATGGATAGAATACACATATGTGAATTTTGTCCATTAGAATGCAGACTTGAAAAGGTGAAGGTAGTCGAAATAAATTTATTTCTTATATATTAAAGTTTCTTTTATATATATATATATATATATATATATATATATAATATATAATATACAGGTTTCGTTGAATTGAATTCCTGTCTGACAAGTCTTTCGTTGATGTTCTAATCTTCGGGCCATGGTGTCAGGGTGGAATGGTATACCAGTGATGTGTGTTTCGGCAATACACTTTGCCATCCTCAGGTGTTAGTTTTCATGTCTCCGTTTTTAATGTAGAAGCAAGGAATTAGTGGGAGGTAATATCATTGGTAGTGGAGGTTTTTGGAATTAGTAAGTTGTCTTTTCAATTCAACGAAACCCGTATAAAAAGAAAAATGCTGCTAAATACGTCTGTGTGTGTGTGTGTGTTGTGTATTTGGGCAGCATTCTTTCATTTATACATCTAGAATTAAACAAAGGGCACGTCTCCTGTTTAAACAATTTTATTAAGATCTTTTCGAGCTTTCTGGCCAACTTTTTTTTACATTTTGATAGAATCCGTAGATTTGTCCACCGAAGTTCTAATCCCAAGTACTTTCGCCACTTCGAAGTTCCATCATAAGACTCCACACCCCTTAATATACTAACTTGACACAAAACTGGAACATAAACACATCACCCCTGATGATGGCACTTCGAAGTTCCGAAAGTACTTGGGATAAAAACTTCGGGGGTTTAATCTACAGATTCCATCCAAATGTAAAAAAAAGTTGGACAGAAAGCTCGAAAAGATCGTTAATAGAATTGTTAAACCGGAGACGTGCCTTTTGTTTAATTCTACACACACACCACAACACACACACACACACACACACACATATATATATATATATATATATATATATATATATATATATAAATTAACATTTCTTTACGATTTTCAACACCTTGTATTAATATTAAAATAGCTCACATAATATCAAATCGTTAATACGCATGATCGACGGACAGTGGGAATTTTATGTACTAACAAATCGCATTCATCACTGTTATGGGATATCTAATTTGCAGAATGATTTTAGAAATCAGGTTTTAATGAATGAGTGTCCTGTGTTATTCATTTGTAATTTTGTTGTCTTATTTTCATATCTTTGAGCAAACGAAAAAGTTATTTTAATGTTAAGTTTGAATATCTATACTTTTTCGCTGTAATTGAAATCTGATTAAACTCGCCTTATCACCAGCAGAAGAAAGAAACATATGAAGAGCCTCAAAGATCTGACAGAAATCACATCTGTATACAAATTGCACTTTTCTCGTTATGACGTAAAACTATTGTGACATAAAACCAAACAAGCCTTGTGGCATCGTGGGGTACTGGTGATGACACGCCCTCTATTAACGCTAATGATCCTTTGACATCGACATCATTACTGATTACAAGGTCATTTTCTTATGAAAGCTTTGTTAGTTGCAGGGCGGCTGTTTTATTCCCCCTCTCTCTATATATATTATAATGGTATACACAGGAATAACCTACTCGAGTTTCACCATAAGTATCTTCAGGGTTAAATCCACTGAATTAATCAATATCTTGATTAATTCTGTAGATTTAACCCTGAAGATCATTATGGTGAAACTCGAGTAGGTTATTCCTGCGTATACCATTATAATACATTTACTCTACTCACGTATTGAGCACTTTATATTTGTTATATCATTGTCTTATCATTGTGAAACGGGCATCAACTAACCATTGTGACCAATTTCACCGGTAAGTCACCTTTTCCATATAAAATCACAAACACACATACACACATGCACACACACTCATATATATATATACATATATATATATATATATATGTATATATGGCTAATATTTTTTTTTATCAATAAAGAGTGCTCAATATCATTGAAAGTGCATCTATATCTAAGTTAGGGCAGCGTGATACGAAGTTGAGAGAGAGAGAGAGAAGAGAAGATTAGAGAAGAGAAGAGAGAGAGAGAGAGAGAGAGAGAGAGAGAGTGAGAGAGAGAGAGAGAGAAGGAGTGGGGGGTAAAAAGCTGCACGGCAAATACAAACATTTATCAAAGCATGAAACTGGTCAATAATGCATCGGTGGTGAGCATCACTGCCATAAATAGAGGCAATTCTAAAAGTAAAATGATACACAGTAAATTAATATATATATATATAATTTTCGTTTTCCTATTTTCAATAAAGACAGCGATTTGATGATACTCATAGATATACACTGATACTTGTGGGTAGAGATAGATCTATAACCTCAAAATGACCGATTTTTGATATTTTTCTTTACCAATTATATGCTCTGTTTAATAGTATTCAAATTGGACATGAGCAACTCTAACATAGAAAAAGGTTCCATCTTAGAATCATCCTAATACCAACTGATTTGGTAACACAGCTACGGATATTATATAATATATTATATTTATATATATATATATATATATTATTTATATTTCTGCTTGAAGCAATTATAAATGCATGTATCGAATAAGATTCGATAATTATGAGAAATAATCTTGACAAGAAAATCCCGCAAAGGATGGCTCGCTATGCAGAACACCGTACAGAGCTGTTTCGACTTTATTAAGTCTCCTTCAGCGATGTATACTAACGACTCCCCTCCGACAGGAATCGAAACCGGGACTTCAAGGGCAAAAGTCAGAGACCCATATCCGTTCGGCGTGCCGGTGACATTAGCGAACAATCCCTGCGAATTATCCTTGTCAATGATGAAACATTATATATAATATATATAATATAAATTATATATATATAATAATAATAATAATAATTCTTTACCGAATTCACTTGTCATTATTACCTTCTATAAATTATCAATTTCATGCGAATATACGCATTGTAATTGCCTTCAAGCAAAAAATATAATATAATAATTAAATAATAATAATAATAATAATAATAATAATAATATATATATATATATATATATATATATATAGTATATATAAAGATAGATAGATAGAATAGATATATATAGAGAGAGAGAATAGAGAGAGAGAGAAAGAGAGAGAGAGAGAGAGAAGAGAGAGAGAGAAGAGAGAGAGAGACACACAACACACACACACACACACACACACACACACATACACACCACACACACAAATACACACAACCGATTGCTTTGATATATTAGCCCTACGATGTGATAAATAACAGTTCAAATGATCTATAGAATGAGAAATTGAGCAACCAATTAAAAATAAATATAAAATCAATAATAGGGAATTGTTATGAAATCAATAAAATCGATTTCCATAGATTAATAACCATAGGATGCTGTTCTATGCTGAGTTCATTACAAGCGTTAATCGAACGTTGTATTTACAACGATTCGCTTCAATTGATTGATTTTAGCTCAGAGCTAAAATGGTGACTTTATTTAGTTCAGCGATAATTGGATATTATAGTGTTGTGTCAAAATTCCAAAGGACTAGGTTGGCTTGCTTTTAAAATCAGCATTCGAAATCTCATTTCTTGACTCGAACATGTACCATAGTTAACGATTAGAGAGATGCTTTCAAAAAGCAGCTTCCAAATTTGGATTAACCAACCTCTGTACAGCACCTTTATTACCCCTACCTTTCACTGGGGCATATTCGCAGAGTTCCGTCTCGGCCCCTGCCTCAAAAACCACTAGGAGGCTGCTGAAAAAAAAACCCAGCTACGATTTTGAAGTCCGTAGCCCAAGCGGTGTCAATTGAAAAAACTAGGGTTTAGGGGGCTTTAGGGTTAGGGTTAGGATAGGGTTGGGGTTTAGGGGTTAGTTTAATGGGAAAATAAATAAATTTCGGCTGTTTTTTCTGGGTCACCTGTATACATGGTGTCCCAGAAAAACAGAACCAACACATTTTGTAATAAAACTGTTAATTTTTTAAAACTAGGGGGGGGGGGTTAGGGTTAGGTTTGGGGTTGGGGTTGTTAGGGTTTTCGGGACAAACGCCCTAAGTGATTTTTTTTTTTTATGTGACACGCTTGGGCTAAATGCGGACTTCAAATCGTAGCTGGGTTTTTTTTCAGAAGCCACCGGCTAGCGGTTTTTTGAGGCAGGGGCCGGGACGAAACTCCGCTCGAAGAGTAACCTTCCCCGGGTAATGACTTGTTAGATTAATATATATATATAATATATATATATATATAATTAATAATTATATATATATATATATATATATATATATTATTATGTTAGATTAAATATATAATATAATATAATATATATATATATATATAAATTTAGATTAATATATTATAATATATATATTATATATATATATAATACAATCCCTCCGCATGAGCAGAATGTGACACTGGATCAGTGGAGTTTAACATGTTTGAATTTAGATATTTACTTAACATAGACTGATTGCCTACCAAGGTTAATAAGCCCAGTCTGCCCTCTAAATTACCCATAGCTAGAGGACTAATAGTTGGATTCACATCTTACCCAAAGGGATTAGATCTATTTGAAATGCAAAAAACTCGTCCTAGATTCTATATAGGTATTTACCAACCCTCCGAATGAGTGTCGGATGTGACATAAGGTCTATTTTCTAAGTAGTTTAAAATGTTTGATTCCAGTGGGGTTTTTTTTCATATACTGATGTTTGCTAACCACACTCTAATTGGGAGGTCCAGTCTGCTCTACTATTTACCCATAACGGAAGGAAGATAGTTGGATTCACACCTTTCCAAGTGTATTAGAGCTTATGTGAAATGCTAAACAGCCTGAATCCAGGATTTGAACTCGCCGTCGTGCTATTTCTACAACGGTAACCATTTATACTCGCGCCTCAAATGTTCACTTAAATATGTGCGCAAGAAGGCGCAAGAAAACCTGATACTCTCGAATATGAAGGATGAGTAAAAAAGTTATGCCATTTTCTTTTATTTCGTTGAAGTGTTTCTTTTTAAACTAAGGCCTAACATTGATACAAGGATAAGGAACTCATGACCATGCACAAGGCATTACACCCGAGAGACGAACAGCATATATATGCAAGAAAAGAAGGAGAGAAGGGGTCTCGCCAAACATTGAAGATAGTGTAGATACGACAACCCAAGTACTTGACGAATACACTAATAAAAGTAAGGAAAGACTAAATTGCAGCAGCCATTAAAAACAATTGCAACATTTGACAAATCAGAAAGGACTAGGAAATTAATGACCATCGCACAAGGCCCTCCTGCATGCCAATGCTGGACCACAAAAGCATCAGAACAAGGAGAAAAATCGCTCATTAGAGTGGACAACTTTACGCATCCTCCATACTCACAAGATTTAGCAGTTTAAGACTATCATCCCTCTTCGAACCCATGAAGAGGGTTTGAGGGGCAAACATTATTCTAGTGACGAGAAAATGGAAATCAGTAGTGAAGAGAAGTGACCCTCAAAGACACGAGTCAACAGAATTTTATGGGAAGGAATACATGCTCTCTTCTGAATGTGGAACATTGCTATTGAAAGAAACGGTGACTATGTGGAGAATTTTGCAATGTATGATCCACAGAGACCAGCTTCATTTTGGATGTATGATACATGTTCTTTTTGTGTGGTAAGTATACCTGTCTCAAACAAAATGGCATTAACTTTTTTTTTCTATTATCTTCCCGTATTTTATTACTGTTAAATCGAGTGGACAACTTTACGTCTTCCTCCATACTCACAAGATTAGCACCTTCAGACTATCATCACTCCAGCCCTGAGAGACGTTTTTGAGAGGGGCAAACATTTATTCCATTGAGGAGGAAAAGTGAAATTGTAGTGAAGTGGCTCAAAAGAACAGTCAACAAAATTTTATGGGGCAGGGATACATGCTCTCATTTGAAGGTGAACATTGCTATTGAGAAACGGTGACTAGGTGGAGAGTAGGGATGTGATCCACTGAGGGCCAGCTTTCATTTTGATGTATGATACATGTTCTTTTGTTGGTAATTATACCTATCCTAACAAAATGACATTACTTTTTGACTCATCATCGTACTATTCGCACTGTACCAAACTTACACGTTAGTTGGTTGTCTTTGTTACTACTTTAGTTCGGTAAATCTAACACAGAGATAACCTGTCTACTTGAATACATTACCGGTTGTCTACGTTTCTTTGCGACAATGACACATTTACATTGATTATCTGAACGACTCCGGTTTTGATACAGAGGACAAGGGTCCAAAATGTTCTGATCGAAGCCGAAGATATTTTATGCGGGACTCTGTGCATTTTCCGCGATAACAGATTACCAATGGCTGCATCTCATCTTAACACAACAAAGAGGACATATGCTCAATCATCTTGTTAAATTGGTTCGCCGTTCAGATTGAGGCTGGTATGTTCTTAATTATGCCTACTCGGGCGATAAATTTGAATGGCTTATTAAAGCAGGACGCCGGCAAGACAAGGCCATATTAGAGAGGCCAACAATTGAGCCTGAAAACAGCTTGTGGCAACACTGAGCGACCGAAGTACTGTTTGTCTCTCTTTTAAGTATGACATCTCCAATTTTCCTTCTCAGCTCATTAATATTATTATATTAATCACGGTATATATTATATATATATATAATATATATAATATAGTATCTTATTATAATGGAGATTGTGGGTTTTCTGTTGTAACCGAAACTATATTACTATATCAGTCACAATCCCTTTGTTATTTCACATCACATTCGTCCCATGATTTTATTAAACCTCCATTATTAATAAAATTGTTTGAACATTATTAAATATTGTTGACCCATATCTAATACTAATAAATGCTTGTATTTATATATACAAAAATAGCGATTACAGTGTGAATGGGAAGGCTAATTTCGCATATTTGATCTTAAAAAAATTGATTTTAATAAATATATGCTTAATATTGGTTTCTAATTGTTTGGATTTTACTCTTAATGAATATAAACAAAAATCTTGGGGATAAATCTTAAAAGAAATACCTGAACAAGAAAGAAATAACTGTAATATTATTCTTTACTTCCTATTTTAAATAAATAGTTAAATTAGTGAAAAATTTTACCTATGAAAGACGGGGAGTAATCGGAAAATATGGAGAGTTAGTATTCAAAGGTTGTTCTATTTTTTCATCATACCCCTCTGTTTTCAAATCTAATTTTATCTGTATTCTTATTCAGTTTATTAAGCCTTTCTAATTTTTAATATGATATTTTTTATTATATTAAAACTTAAATACTTGCACCCGAGGTGCCATATATTGCTAGGGTATATATATATATATAGTAAATGTAAAGTATCCAAATGACTGGTTGTAAGGGAGATTCTATTGGGTATCTTCAAAACCTCACTGTATAATCAATACAATATGCTTGTTTAGTTTAAACATATAATATAAAAGGATTTTTATAAATCCTAAAGAGAGCTCAATGTATTAATAATCAATAAATTAGATTAAATACAGAACAATATTTAACTTTCAAAAAAAAGAAAAAAAAACTTAACAAAACCCTCATTCCGTAATGATTTTATTTTAAAAAAATAAATCCTTAGAGGCCAGCCTAATCAGAACGGATTTTACAAAATAAAAGGAATCACCTAAGAAGGAGTTATATAACCGAGAAAATTCACAAATGTATTTAGTATTATGCAAATATAAAGTTAAATATTCTAGAGTCTAAGAAAAGATACAATGTATAATCCTAGTTTTCTCCTTCAACTAACTTCCTCAAAAATAATAATTCAAAAAAAGTTATGCCTTACTAGCTCAGGAGGGCAATGAAAAATATAGAAACTTTCACTCTGCCACTGGTAAGTCTGGGATACCATTCGCATAGTATTCATATTCAATAGCTCTAATTTTATAATTCCACATTTCCTTTTTGTGCTATATAAAATGCGGTCGGTGGTGTAAGCGGCGTGAACTTTAATTCAATCATGCAGAATCGATAACTGATGTGATAAGAAAATTTCAAACTAAAAAATACATTTTGGCACATGACGTTTCACAGAAAAGCTATTCATAATAACCGTTCAGGAATTAAAACAAAACAAAGACGTTCGGCTTTTGAGGTGGAGATCACGAACTATTTCGGGAGATATTTGTTTCTATCAATCCATTCTAACACATTCAGGTTTAATTTTCAATCCGATAAACAATTTTATCGTGTTTCTTTCATATTAAAAAAAATCTGGATTTGCCTTATCCGACCTAAATAAATCGAATTAATTAAGTTCGCTGGACTGTATTAATTCAACCGATGTGATGAGTGGATATATATACAAGAGATTAGCAAATGTGGATTAAACGGATTTTAAATGTGTGTTCAGAGTATTAAAAAAGTGCAACTATAGAACTTAGACCTGTAGAAAGGATTGAGCGAAACATAAATAGCAAGGTATTAAAAAAAAAAAACAAATTTTGTTATTTTTAGATGTATGAACGCGATAAGTTCCTTTTGTTTGCGTTCAACTATTTTCTAACGAAAAAGGAAAGTGTAGAAGTTATTTAAAAAAATATCTCAGATTAGAGAAAGTTAATTAATAGCTAAGTTACAACCTCGCATAAACAGTAGGTTAGAATTAAACACTGAATATATATTGTTAAACATACATATTCCATAAATACACATATATATTTTAAAAAATATATATAATAAATAAAAGGAGTGAATAAAATTGATTGACAACGGATATCTCGCTCTTTCCGCGTGGCGTTATATACAATACCCACGGAGACGCGTGTTATAAAGTCCCCAAACAAAAAAAAAACAACAAAAAAACAAAGACTGTGTCCATTTCAAAAACAGTCCTCTGAAGGTGAAGTCCTTTGAAAATTGATTAGACACTGGACATTATTTTATTTTTAATACGCATTGTATTGCCTTTATATTATATAAATTAAATAAATAATTTAATTTTTTTTAGTTAACGTAAATGGTTTGTTAAAATGCGAAATGCAATCATTTGTATACATTGAATAAAACGTTATTGGTTGTTAACAGTGTGTTATCTTAATTTGCACTAATTTCTCAACCCGTCACAAAGACACCCACAAAAATTGAAAATTGATCCGAGTTCTAGCGATTAAAGGAACATAGCGTGGGCCGCAGAGAGCATCGAAAAAGCAGCTGGCGGAGACACATGTGGTAAGTCCACAAGGGAAATAATTCATACCGTGACTGGTATAATAGGAACTAACAAAATGGGATTAAATAGAGGTATAATTAAAAAACAGCCTGACATAGGATTTCTACCTGATAGTAAACAAATATTAAGTTTAAAAAAAATCGATAACTTATGAATAATATCCTTTTCATATCACAGTCATATACAGAAGTGATACATTTTCGAAACGGTTTGGGACTTTCACATATTCGACATTCCAAGGTTATTGCCATTTATGGTTGATAAATATTTTTCATTTGGTTCTTTAGAACAGGATCACCAAACATTTTCATGGTGGGTCGGATAATTGAAAAAATAACGAGAGCGGGCCACATTATTATTGTGTCCCAATACTTGCTAGCCAGAAGGAACGCTCTGGACAAAAGACAGCAAAACAAAAAATTTTCTTTCTATATCATATTCATGGGAATAAGTGGGATGAAATGCACAACAAATTTAACCAAACATATTTGTTTTCGCGTTCCGTACATTTTAACAAGCAAATTCAAGTACCGTCGGCGGGCCTGATAAAACACATTCGCGGGCTGGATCCGGCCCGTTTGGAACGTAGTTTGGTAGACTCGTAATTTAGAAAAGGGATTCGTACTAAAATCTAGAACGTGACCATTCTCACGGTTTTGTAATCTTTCCCATTTGCAAACATCCTGTTAAACTGTGGGTGATCGACGCCATTTCTTTTTTTAGCCGATCCGACAATGATTGAGTAAGGGTCATCATCCCAATGATTTGAAGTCATCTGTCCGATTGCTGTTGTCTACTGTTGAATGTTTGTTTTGTCAAGTCAAAAATACCTTTTCTTGAACCCCACAAACAACCAAGGCGATTGATTCCAAAGTTGAACTTGTTCCAATGGCTTCATCAATCATTTCGACTATGCTAATTTGGTAAACGAACAATGTACAAGCATCCCATGTAGCTCCTTACTGTCCACTATATTTTTTCCCCTGTTATTATTGTTCTATTTCAGAGACTGGTATTTTCAATATTCCAATATTAAGGATTGATATTGAATAGAAATCTGCTGAAAAGATTTCCCTATAGTTTGGGTGACTTGTATTAACACTCGCTTATCAGCCGTGTCGCCATGATTTTGCGGAAAAACTGGAAAAATATTTTACTATTTATTTCAAATAGTAAACGAAACCTTAAAATATCTTTAGTTTAGCTTGATCGTAAGCCAAGGTAATTTATATTAAAACCTTAAAGATTCTATTTGAAAATAAAAAATAATGTTTGAAAGGGTTGTGGGATATGTCTGATATAGTATGCGTGTGCTGAAGCTCACCACTTGAACTGTTAATAGACTCTGTGGTGGCCTGCCTGTAATTAAAGCCAGCCACAACACGCTCATATACGTAATTTAAGTTAACTATTAAAATCACCCCATCTTGAAAGCCTTTTCATTTGCACGTAATCGACATATTACGAAACGGACTGCAAACAAGGAACTTGCTCAATCAAAAGATTCTAACACCAAAACCGAAGGGACAGACCGAGGAACAACCAACAGAAGTTTCACTAACGATTAGTCTCCTGCTTCAACACAGGATCTCCAACTGTAATGCGAATCACAACTTGTAAGCTAAAAAATAGCCACAAAAAGGTAACAGGGATAAGGGACTACTTTTTCTAGATAAAATAATAATTTAATAGAAAATACTTAGGATTAGTAAAATAATAATAAAAATATTCAGGGAGTTATTCTGCAAGAACGTTTTACAAAAGTTATTTCATTATATATAATATATTATATATAGTATATATATATATAATATAATATATAAATATATATATTGCAAAGGAAATAAAGGGAAGAAGAAAATCTAAATGGATAAAATAAGGATATTTTAATTTAATTTTAAACCTTACACGTGTTTTCGGTTCAGGAAGTTTTATCCATGTGTACATTAACTTTTTAGGAAAAGTTAATGTCATTATATATTATATATATAAAGTATATATATCAGTATATAGGGAGATGTTTGAGCTTTTTTTCCTCAGTATGGTTCGCCAAACAAAAACTTCTTTAACTCAGAGGTCAGGGACCAGGTTTTTTCTTCTGTTTTAGAGAAAAGATTTTTGTTTTCAAATTGTAAATTTTGAATTAATTTTTATAAAGAGTTGCTACTATGAACCATTTTGGAACATAACTATATGGTTTGTTTTACATATCAATAAATTGCGAGTTTAATTCGCATTGGATTTCCCATACCTTGCGATCTTGTGATCACATGCTACATGTTACCTAACCAACGTTAAAGAGTTCAGTTTGGACCTGCAATCTACATACAGTTGGGGGTGAACAGTTGAATCCAACTATTCTCCTCGCCAGCTTCATGAAAAATAGTAGGTCTGCGGACTCCTCAGCTAAGTAAAGCACCCAGTTTAGGAGCAGGGAGCACTGAATTCGCATTGGATTTTCCATCTTGCTAGCTGTAGAGGGATGGTCTTCCGCTAGGCTAATTTGCCCAGAGACTCTACAATGAGTGAACCCTCACGACTAGACAGTTACGGGAAATGATTTTTCAATCTGTTAAGGGCCATTGGGACATACCGTAAATATAATCTGAATATATTGTGTAATATACAAAATAGTCCCTGGGATTGTAATGTTGTATTTTATAAAATCAAGAATAAAGAGAATAAAGAGATCTTGAAAGACCAAGTATTAATGCAAAGATTCTGGAAAAATAAAACTATCATGATATACTAGCAAGAATATGCGTCCTTCCCGCCGGGTGCAGTCTTCTAAGTATTAATGTAATGAAAGAAATATAATTAGGAAGACTAACGAAATTAAATAAGAACGCATATTCAAAAGATTATACTTATCTTGATTTATTTTCAAATTTCTTTTGAGAAAAAATCGTTCATACGATTGATTTTAATGCGTTGGAGAATAATACAGTAATATTAGAGTTAAATAACACCCGTATTACTTATACACCAGGTTTTGTTCTCCAACGCATTAATCAAATCGTGAACGATTTTTCTCGAAAGAAATGAAAATATAATTAAGATAAAGTGTAATCTTTGATATGCGTTCTTATTTAATTTCGTTAGTCTTTCTAATTATATCTTTCATTACATTAATACTTAGAGACTTGCACCCGGCGGAGGACGCATATTATTGCTAGTATATCTTGATAGTTTTATTTTTCCATGAATCTTTGCATTAATACTTGGTCTTTCAAGATCTCTTTATTCTTGATTTTATAAATATACATTACAATCCCCAGGACTATTTTGTATATTCACTACAATATATTCAAGATTATATACGGTATGTCCAAATGGCTTAACAGATGAAAAATATATCCCGTAATTTGTCTAGTCGTGAGGGTTCTACTCATGTAGAGTCTCTTGGGCATAATTAGCCTAGCGTAGACCATCCCTCTACAGCTAGCTTTAATTCAGTGCTCATGCTCCTAGACTGGTTGCCATATTTAGGCTGAGGAGTCCGGCCAGACCTACTATTTTCCTGAAGCTTGGAGGAGAATAGTTGGATTCAACTGTTCTACCTCCACCTATATGTAAATAGTAGGTCAAACTGAACTCTTTAACGTTGGTTAGGTAACAGGTAGCATGTGACACAAGATCGCAAGTATGGGAAATCCAATACGAATTAAACTCGCAATTTATTGGACATGCAAAAACAAACCATATAGTTATGTCCAAAAATGTTCATAGAGCAACTCTTTATTAAAGACGTAATCAAAATTTACAAAATGAAAACAAAATCTTTCTCAAAACAGAAGAAAAACCGGTCCCTGACCTCTGGGTTAAAGAAGTGTTTTGTGGGCGACCATACTGAGAAAAAAAAATCAAACATACTATATATATATATATATATATATATATATATATATATATATATGACATTAACTTTTCTAAAAAGTTAATGTACCTGGATAAAACTCCTGACCGAAACACGTGTAAGTTAAATTAATTAAAATATCCTATTTTATCCATTTAATACTTCTTCCCCTTATTTCTCTTTGCAATATATATATATATATATATATATATATATATATATATATATATAATATATATAATGACATTAACTTTTCTAAAAAGTTCTTGCAGAATTATCTAAATATTTTTAATTATTATTTTACTAATCCTAATATTTTCTATTAAATTATTATTTTTATCTAGAAGATAGTCCTTTATCCCTGTTATCTTTTTGTGGCCATTTTTAGGCTTCAAGTGTGAGCACATTACAGTAGAGATTCTTTGAGTTAAGCAGAGGCTGATCGTTAGTGAAACATCCTTTGGTTGTTCCTCGGTGTCCCTTCGTGTTGGGTAGAATCCTTTGACTGAGCAAGTTCCTTGTTTGCAGGTCCGTTCGTAAATGTCGAATACTTGCAAATGAACGGCTTTCAAGATCGGTGATTAAATAGTTAACTAACTACGTATTTGAGCGTGTTGGTTGGCTGGCCTTAATACACGCGGCCACACAGAGTCTATAAGTTCAAGAGGTGAGCTTCAACACACCATATATATATATCAGAATATCCCAACAACCCTTCAACATTCATTTTTCATTTTCAAATAGAATCTTTAAGGTTTTGATATAAATACCTTTGTTACGATCAAGATAAACTAAAGATATTTTAAGTTTCGTTACTATGAAATAAATAGTAGAATATTTTTCCAGTTTTCGCGGCAAATCATGGCGACTACGGCTTGTATAAGCGAGTGTAAAAGTCACCAAACTATAGGAAATCTATTTCAGAGATTTGTATTCAATATTCAATTAATATTGAATATTGAATACCAGTCGCTGAAATAGAACAAAATAACAGGGAAAAAATAATAGTGGACAGTAAGAGCACATGGGGATGCTGTACATTGTTCGTTTACAAATTGAGCAAGTCGAAGATGATTGATGAAGCCATTGGAACAAGTTCAACTTGGAATCAATCGTTGGTTGTTTGCGGGGTTCAAGAAAGGTGATTTTTGACTTGGACAACAAAGCGTTCAACACTAGACAACAGCAATTCGGACATGATGACTTCCAAATTCCTTGGGATGATGACCCTACTCAATCATTGTTCGGATTGGCTAAAAAAGAAATGGCGTCGATCACTCCACAGTTTACAGGATGTTTGCAAATGGGAAAGATTACAAAACCGGGAGAATGGTCTACGTTTAGATTTTTAGTACGAATCCTTGTTCTAAATACGAGTCACCAAACTACGGCCAACGGGCCGGATCCAGCCTGCGAATGTGTTTTATCAGGCCCGCCGACGGTACTTGAATTTGCTTGTTAAAATGTACGGAACGCGAAAACAAATATGTTGGTTAAATTTGTTTTTGTGCATTTCATCCCGCTTATTCATGAATATGATATGGAAAGATAAATTTTGTTTTGCTTCTCTTTTTTTTCAGAGCGTTCCTTCTGGCTAGCAAGTATTGGACACAATAATAATGTGGCCCGCCCTCGATATTTTTTCAATTATCCGACCCACCATGAAAATGTTTGGTGATCCCTGTTCTAAAGAACCAAATGAAAATATTTATCAAGCATAAATGGCAATAACCTTGGAATGTCGAATATGTGAAAGTCCAAACCGTTTCGAAAATGTATCACTCTGTATTGACTGTGATATGAAAAGGATATTATTCATAATTTATCGATTTTTTAAAACTTAATATTTGTTTTACTATCAGGTAGAAATCCTATTGTCAGGCTGTTTTTTAATTATACCTCTATTTAATCCAATTTGTAGTCCTATGCCATCACGGTATGAATTATTTCCGTGACTACCACATGTGTCTCCGCCCAGCTGCTTTTTCGATGCTCTCTGCGCCCACGCTATGTTCCTTTGATCCGTAGAACTGGGATCAATTCAATTTTGTCGGGGTGTCTTTGTGACGGGTTGAGAAATTAGTGCAAATAAGATAACACACTGTTAACAACAATAACGGGTTTTATTCATGTATACAAATGTAATTTGCATTTCGCATTTTAACAAAACCATTTACGTTAACTAAAAAAAAAATTATTATTTATTTATATTAAGAAGGCAATTACAATGCGTATTAAAATAAAATAATGTCCAGTGTCTAATCAATTTCGAAGAAACTTCATTTTCAGAGACTGTTTTTGAAATGGACACAGTCTTGATTTTTGGTGTTTTTTTTTTGTTTGGGACTTTATAAACACGTGTCTCGTGGGTTGTTATAACGCCACGCGGAAGAGCCGAGATATCCGTTGTTCAATCAATTTCAATTTCATTCCTTTTATTTATTTATATATATTTTTTAAATATATATATGTGTATTTATGGAATATGTATGTTAACTAATTATATATTCAGTGTTTAATTCTAACCTACTGTTTATGCGAGGTTGTAACTTAGCTATTAATAAACTTTCTCTAATTCTGAGATTATTTTTTTTTAAATAACTTCTGCACTTTCCTTTTTCGTTAAAAATTAGTTGACGCCAACAAAAGAACTTATCGCGTCATACATCAAAAATTAACAAAATTGTTTTTTTTATTAATACTTGCTATTTGCTTTTGTTTCGCTCAATCCATTCTACAGGTCTAAGTTCTATAGTTTGCACTTTTTTAATACTGACGCAACATTTAATTCATCCGTTTAATCCACATTTGCTAATCTCTTGTATATCTATCCACTCATCACATCGGTTGAATTAATACAGTCCAGCGAACTTAATCTAATTCGATTATTTAGGTCGGATAAGCAAAATCCAGATTTTTTTTTTTTTTTTTTTTATATGAAAGAAACCCGATAAAATTGTTTATCGGATTGAAAATAAACCTGAATGTGTAGAATGGATTGATAGAAACAAATATCTCCCGAAATAGTTTCGTGATCTCCCTGAAAAGCTGAACGTCTTTGTTTTGTTTTAATGTCCATGAACGGTTATTATTGAATAGCTTTTCTGTTGAAACGTCATGTGCCAAAATATATTTTTAGTTTGAAATTTTCTTATCTACATCAGTTATCGATTCTGCATTGATTGAATTAAGTTCACGCCGCTTACACCACCGACCGCATTTTATATAGACACAAAAGGAAATGTGAATTATAAAATTAGAGCTATGAATATGAATACTATGCGAATGGTATGCCTAGACTTACGCAGTGGCAGAGTGAATGTTCTATATTTTTTTTCTTGTCCTGATGAGCTAGTAAGCAAAAATATTAGTTTGTATATTTAGCTCATTAGGATTAATATTACTATTTGCTCTGCTTAGGTATCGAGCACCTTTTTATTTTATGTAAAAATAAAAACGTGCGTGATAATACAAGAGTTATGAATATGAATACCCTGATAATGTTATGCCCAGACTTACATAGTGGCAGAGTGAAAGGTATATATATATATATATATATATATATATATATATATATATATATAAAATGGATAGAAGTAACCTACTCGAGTTTCATCGATTGATTCTTCAGGGTTACATCCGTTGAATTAATCGAGTTTTTGATTAATCTCAGTTGGTATAATACATGCCCGTTGGAATGATAGATAAGTCCCATTCCAACGGGCATGTATTATACCAACTGAGATTAATCGAAAACTCGATTAATTCAACGGATGTAACCCTGAAGAATCAATCGATGAAACTCGAGTAGGTTACTTATATCCATTGTATAAATAAAGTTTTGCTCTACATTGTATTGAGCACTTTGTATTTGTTTTTTCTCAGTCATAAGCCCTGGATACTGTGCGCTCCCAACGATTGTACTCATACCCACCGGTAAACTACTACTTATACATTAACATATATATATATATATATATATATATATATATATATATATATATATATATTCTTGCCCTGATGAGCTAGTAAGCGAAATTATTAGCTGGTATATCTGGCTCATTAGGATTAATATTACTATTTGCTCTACTTAGATATCGAGCACTCTTTACGTTTTAGCTTTAGACAAACATAGAGGCTAGATATATATTTTTTTCTTTTGGCCAAGTGTTATTGTGTTACTCGATTAATTTCGGTTGTTGCAACTCGCTTGGTCTTTTTTTTTTTTTCATTTATTTTTACGGGCAAGTTTTTGTAGTATATTTTTACTAACAAATTATTTGCCGGGTTTTTTTTCTTACCGCACGGGTTAACTATTAATTTAATATAGTATAGTATTGTGTATATATATAATATATATATATATATATATATATATATATATATGTGTGTGTGTGTGTGTGTGTGTGTGTGTGTGTGTGTGACCTAATGGCAATAAAACTAATAGTATATTAAAAAATCAGAAGTATAGACATAACACCAGTTTAGCTAATCCCTTGTGGAAAATCAAAAATAAACAAGAGGCAGATCCTGTTGTAAAAAGGGAGATAATTTTAAGATGCCGTAAATATAAAACAGGATATAATTTTTGCCTCCTGTGTATGGAGGAGAAGCTTGCCATAGCTTCGTATAAAAAAACAAAAAAACTATCGAATTGCTTATCAAGGGATCGAAGGTTTTAAATACGTGTAACGATAAAAAGAAGGCCTTGCTTATTGGTAATTAAAATGTTTTAATTTTCTTATTTCGTTTTTATGCTAATTTTTAATACTTTTTTTGTGGCCGGTTTTAATAATAAATGTCTTTTGCACCAACCCCCTTCAGTCAGGATTATCTTGGTTATCCACTAGGTATGTAGTTTCAAGCTTTATATATATATATATATATATTATATATATATATATATATATATTACCAACTTCTCTGCACGAGCAGGATGTGGCACAAGGTCAATTTTTAAGCGGAGTTTCACAGGTTTGAATTCAGAGTTTTCTTTCTTCTCCTATATATATATATATATATATATATATATATTATAAAAAATAATATTATCAGAAATTATTATAAAAAATTATTAAAATTATTATAAGAAATATACATATAGATATTTTATTATTTTATTTATTTATTTTTTGGGGAAGTTAGTTGAACAGGAAACTAGATATACATTGTATCTTTTTCTTAGACTTAGAATTTTAACTTTATATTTGCTGTCTGACATACATTTTGTGAATTTTCTGGTAATATAACTCCTTCTTAGGTGACTCCCTTTATTTTGTAAAATCCGTCTGATTTAAGGATTTAATTTTTTTAAATAAATTATTACGGAATGAGGGTTTTGTTAATTTTTTCTTTTTTTGAAAGTTAAATATTGCTCTGTATTTAATCTAATGTATTGATTATTATACATTGAGCTCTCTTTAGGGATTTACAAAAATCCTTTTATGAATTATATGTTTGCACCTACAAGAGCATACAGTATGGTTATACAGTGAGGTTTTGAAGATCCCAAATAGAATCATCCCTTACAACCAGTCATTTGGATACCTTACATTTATATATATATATATATATATATATATATATATATACATACATTATATATATATATATATATATATATATATATATATATATATATTAATGAGGCTGAGAAGGAGAATTGGATGTCATACTAAAAGAGAGACAAACAGTACTTCGGTCGCTTCATTTGCCGACAGCTGTTTTTCAGGCTCAATTGTTGGCCTCTCTAATACGGCTTGCTCTTGCCGGCGTCCTGCTTTAATAAGCCATTCAAATTATCGCCCAGTAGGCATAATTAAGATACATACCAGCCTCTAATCTGAACGGCGAACCAATTTAACAAGATGAATGAGCAGTATGTCCTCTTTGGTTGTGTTAAGATGAGACGCAGCCATTGGTAATCTGTTATCGCGGACAATGCACAGAGTCCCGCATAAAATATCTTCGGCTTCGATCAGAACATTTTGGACTTGTTCTCTGTATAAAACCGGAAGTCGTTCAGATAATCAATGTAATTGTGTCATTGTCGCAAAGAAACGTAGACAACGGTAATGTATTCAAAGTAGACAGTGTTATCTCTGTTGTTAGATTTACCGAACTAAGTAACAAAAGACAACCAACTAACGTGGTAAGTTTGGTACAGTGCGAATAGTACGAGGATGAGTCAAAAAGTAATGTCATTTTGTTTAGGATAGGTATAATTACCAACAAAAGAGCATGTATCACACATCAAAATGAAGCTGGCCTTCAGTGGATCACATCCTTACTTCTCCACCTAGTCACCGTTTCTCAATAACAATGTTCCACCTTCAAATGAGAGCATGTATCCCTGCCCCATAAAATTCTGTTGACTGTTCTTTGAGCCACTTCACTGCAGATTTCACTTCCTCCTCAATGGAATAATGTTTGCCTCTCAAAACGTCTCTCTTGGGGCTGGAGTGATGATAGTCTGAAGGTGCTAAATCTTGTGAGTATGGAGGGAGCGGTAAAGTTGTCCACTCGATTTAACAGTAATAAAATACGAGGATATGTCAAAAAGTAATGCCATTTTGTTTGGGACAGGTATACTTACCAACACAAGAACATGTATCATACATCAAAATGAAGCTGGTCCTCTGTGGATCGCATCCCTAATTCTCCACATAGTCACCGTTTCTTTCAATAGCAATGTTCCACATTCAGAAGAGAGCATGTATTCCTTCCCCATAAAATTTCTGTTGACTGTACTTTGAGTCACTTCTTCACTACCGATTTCATTTTCTCGTCACTAGAATAATGTTTGCCCCTCAAACCCTCTTTCATGGGTTCGAAGAGATGATAGTCTTAAATTGCTAAATCTTGTGAGTATTGAGGATGCGGTAAAGTTGTCCACTCTAATGAGGCGATTTTCTCCCTTGTTCTGATGCTTGTGTGGTCCAGCATTGTCATGAAGGAGGGCCTTGTGCATGGTCATTAATTTCCTAGTCCTTTCTGCTTGTCAATATGTTGCAATTGCTTTTCCTGGCTGCTGCAATTAGTCTTTCCTTACTTTTATAAGTGTATTCGTCAAGTGTTCGGATTGTCGTACCTTCACTATCTTCAATGTTGGCGAGACCCCTTCCTCCTTCTTTTCTTGGCATATATAGTCTGTCTATGTCGTCTCTCGGGTGTAATGCCTTGTGCATGGTCATGAGTTTCCTTATCCTTGTATCAATGTAGGCCTTAGTTTAAAAAAGAAAAACACTTCACACGAAATAAAGAAAATGGTATTCCTTTTTTTACTCATCTTCATATTCGAGAGTATCAGGTTTTCTTGCGGGCTCCTTCTGCACACATATTTAAGTGAACATTTTGATATAATTGTTACCGTTGTAGGGAATAGGTACGATTCGAGCGAGTTCAAATCCTGGATTAGGCTGTTTGCATTTCACATAGCTCTAATACACTTGGGAAAGGTGTGAATCCAACTATCTTCCCTCTAGTTATGGGTAAATAGTAGAGCAGACTGGACTCATTAACCTTGGTTAGGCAATCAGTATATGAAAAAGAAAAACACTGAAATCAAACATTTTAAACTACGCTTAAGAAATAGACCTTGTGTCACATCCGACTCATGCGGAGGGGTTGGTAAATACCTATATAAGAATCTAGGACGGGGCTTTTTGCATTTCAAATAGATCTAATACCTTTGGGTAAGATGTGAATCCAACTATTAGTCCTCTAGCTATGGGTAAATAGTAGGGCAGACTGGGCTTATTAACCTTGGTTAGGCAATCAGTCTATGTTAAGTAAATATCTAAATTCAAACATGTTAAACTCCACTGATCCAGTGTCACATTTCTGTTCATGCGGAGGGATTGGTATATATATAATATATATTATATATATATATATATATATATATATATATATATATATTAATCTAACAAGTCATTACCCGGGGAAAGGTACTCTTCGCGGAGTTTCGTCCCGGCCTCCTGCCTCAAAAACCGCTAGCCGGTGGCTTCTGAAAAAAACCCAGCTACGATTGAAGTCCGTAGCCCAAGCGGTGTCACATAAAAAAAAATCAACTTAGGGCGTTTTTCCCGAAAACCCAATAACAACCCCAACCCCAAACCTAACCCTAACCTCCCTAGTTAAAATTAACAGTTTTATTACAAAATGTGTTGGTTCTGTTTTTTTGGGAAAACAGAAAAATCAGCCCGAAATATTTATTTATTTTCCCATTAAACTAACCCTAAACCCCAACCCTAATCCTAACCATAACCCTAAACCCTAACCCCTATGTTTTTTTTTCAAGTGACACCGCTTGGGCTACGGACTTCAATCGTAGCTGGGGGGGGGGGTTCAGCAGCACCGGTTAGTTGTTTTTGGGCAGGAGGCCGAGACGGAACTCTGCGAATATGCCCCAGTGAAAGGTAGGGGTAATAAAGGGTGCTGTACAGAGGTTGGTTAATCCAAATTTGGAAGCTGCTTTTTGAAGTATCTCTCTAATCGTTAACTATGGTACATGTTCGAGTCAAGAAATGAGATTTCGAATGCTGATTTTAAAGGCAGGCAAACCTAGTCCTTTGGGAATTTTGACACAACACTATAATGCCAATTATCACATGAACTAAATAATGATCACCATTTTAGCTCTGAGCTAAAATCAATCAACTGATCGAATCGTTGTAAATACAACGGTTCGATTAACGCTTGTAATGAACTCAGCATAGGAACAGCATCCTATGTTATTAATCTATGGAAATCGATTTATTGATTTCATAACAATTCCCTATTATTGATTTTATATTTATTTTAATTGGTTGCTCAATTTCTCATTCTATAGATCATTTGAACTGTTATTTTATCACATCGTATGGGCTAATATATCAAAGCAATCGGTTGGTATGTATTCTATGTGTATGTATGTGTGTGTGTGTATGTGTGTGTGTGTCTCTCTGTCTCTATCGATCTATCTATCTTTATATATATATATCTTTATATAAGATTTTTGGATGTTTGTTTATTTAGAAACGTTGCTGAATAAAGTATATATTAAATTTTTTACTTGAAGGCACTTACAACGCATGTATCGCATAAAATTCGATACTTTTTCTTATAGAAAATGAACTTGACAAGTGTAATCCCAACAAAGGATGGCTCGATGCGCAGAACACCGTACAGACTGCTTCGACCTTATTAAGTCTCATCAGCGGTATATACCAACGATTTCCCTCCGACAGAAATCGAAACCGGGACCTCAGCAGACACAGTGAAACACAGTGTTTCACTGTGTCTGCTGAGGTCCCGGTTTCGATTTCTGTCGGAGGGAAATCGTTGGTATATACCGCTGATGAGACTTAATAAGGTCGAAGCAGTCTGTACGGTGTTCTGCGCATCGAGCCATCCTTTGTTGGGATTACACTTGTCAAGTTCATTTTCTATAAGAAAAAGTATCGAATTTTATGCGATACATGCGTTGTAAGTGCCTTCAAGTAAAAAGTAATATATACTATATTCTTTATATATGTATATATATATATATATATATATATATATATATATATATATATATAGATAGATAGATAGATAGATAGATAGATAGATAAATTTTAAAATTAGAAAATTAGAGAAGGGAGGGAAAGAAAAAGAATCGAAACAAAGAGGGAAAGAGAAAGAAAAGAAAATGAAAGCTAAGCATAAGAATTTTTCTACGTAACCGTTTTTTTTGGGGGGGGGGTAATTGTACATGGCTACATTGTTGCGATATTCACCGGATGATAAAACAGACAATATTGGATACATAAGCAAGGTAGGATTTTACGCATTCGTTCTCAACAAATATTTTTAAAAAATATGAAATTACAGTTATTCGCCCATTTCATTCATACATAAAAGAAGGGGGAAGGGAGGGAAAAGAAAGGAAAAGAGGAAAAAAAGAAGAAAAAAGAAAAAAAGTATAACCACGCAAAAAAAAAAACTTAGCACGTTCATCTTCTTTGATTTTCGTT
>CM042152.1:45325275-45395803 GCA_023376005.1 Doryteuthis pealeii | reverse complement strand
AAGAGAGATGCACTTTCTCGTTAAATGACGTAGAAACATTCGTTTTTGACCTAAAACGCAAAACAGCCTTGTTGTGCATCGTGGGGTACTGGTGATGACACGTCCTCTATTAACGCTAATTGATCTTTGGACATCGACATCATTACTGATTACAAGGTCATTTTCTTATGAAAGCTTTGTTAGTTGCAGGGCGGGCTGTTTTATTCCCCCTCTCTCTATATATTATTTATAATGGTATAATTCACAGGAATAACCTACTCGAGTTTCACCAAAAGTAGTTCAGGGGTTTAAACCACTGATTAAATCAATTATCTTCGATTAATTCTGGGGTAGATTTAACCCTGAAAGATCATTAATGGTGAAACTCGAGTAGGTTATTCCTGCGTCTACCATTATAATACATTTACTTACTCGCCCCGACAGGTTATTGGAGCACTTTACTATTTGTTATATCATTGTCTTAATTTCATTGGGGGTGGGAAACGGGGCATCAACTAACCTTGTGACCAATTTCACGCGGTAAGTCACCTTTTTCGCATATAAAATCACAAACCACATACACACATGCACACGAATTACACTCATAATATATATATACATTATATATATATAAATATATGTATACTATGGCTAATATTTTTTTTTTTATCAATAATAGAGGTGCTGCAATATCATTGACAGTGCATCTATATCTAGTTAGGGGGCAGCGTGGATTACGAAGTTGAGAGAGAGAGAGAGAGCAGAGAGGAGAGAGAGAGAGAGAAGAGAGAGAGAGGAGAGAGAGAGAGAGGGAGAGAGAGAGAGGAGAGAGAAGGAGTGGGGGGTAAAACAGCTGCACGGCAAATAACAAACATTTATCAAAAGCATGAAACTGGAATCAAATAATGCATCGGTGGTGAAGCATCACTGCCATAATAGAGGGGCAATTCTAAAAGTAAAATGATACACAAGTAAATTAATATATATATATATAATTTTCGTTTTCCTATTTTCAATAAAGACAGCGATTTGATGATACTCATAGATATACACTGATACTTGTGGGTAGAGATAGATCTAATAACCTCAAAATGACCGATTTTTGATATTTTTCTTTACCAATTATATTGCTCCTGTTTAATAGTATTCAAATTGACATGAGCAACTCTAACATAGAAAAAGGTTCCATCTTAAGAATCATCCTAATACCAACTGATTTGGTAACACAGCTACGGATATATATATATTATATATATGATATATATATATATATTTATTATTTATATTTCTGCTTGAAGGCAATTATAAATGCATGTATCGAATAAGTTCGATAATTATAGAAAATAATCTTGACAAAGAAAATCCCGCAAGGATGGCTCGCTATGCAGAACACCGTACAGACTGTTTTCGACTTTATTAAGTCTCTTCAGCGATGTATACTAACGACTCCCCTCCGACAGGAATCGAAACGCGGGACTTCACAGGCATAGTCAGAGACCATATCCGTTCGGCGCCCGGTACAATAGCGAACAATCCCTGCGAAATTAACCTTGTCAATGATGAAACAATTATATATATTATATATATATATATATATATATATATAATAATATAATAATAATAATTCTTTACCGAAATTCACTTGTCATTATTACCTTCTATAATTATCGAATTTCATGCGATATACGCATTGTAATTGCCTTCAAGCAAAAAATAGTAATAATATATAATAATAATAATAATAATAATAAAAATAATAATAATATATATATATATATATATTATATATATTATATATAAGTAGATAGATACGATAGATATAATAGAGAGAGGAATAGAGAGAGAGAGAGAGAGAGAGAGAGAGAGAGAGAGGAGAGAGAGAGAGAGAGAGAGACAACACACACACACACACACACAACACACACACCACATACACACAACACACACAGAATACACACCAACCGATTGCTTTGATATTATTAGCCCATACGATGTGATAAAATAACAGTAAATGATCTATAGAATGAGAAATTTGAGCAACCAATTAAATAAATATAAAATCAATAATAGGGAATTGTTATGAAATCAATAAATCGATATTCCATGATTATAAACATAGGATGCTGTTCTATGCTGAGTTCATTACAAGCGTTAATTCAGAACCGTTGGTATTTACAACGATTCGCTCAATTGATTGATTTTAGCTCAGAGCTAAAATGGTGATCTTTATTTAGTTCATGCGATAATTGGTATTATAGTGTTGTGTCAAAATTCCAAAGACAGGGTTTGCTTGCTTTTAAAATCAGCATTCGAAATCTCATTTCTTGACTCGAACCATGTACCATAGTTAACGATTAGAGAGATGCTTCAAAAGCAGTTCCAATTTGGATTAACCAACCTCTGTACAGCAACCTTTATTACCCCCTACCTTTCACTGGGGCATATTCGCAGAGTTCCGTCTCGGCCCCCTGCTCAAAACACTAGCCGGTGGCTTGCTGAAAAAAAACCCCAGCTACGATTGAAGTCCGTCCCCAAGCGGTGTCAATTGAAAAAAAAACTAGGGTTAGGGGTTAGGTGTTAGGGTTAGGATTAGGGTTGGGGTTTAGGGTTAGTTTACCAATGGGAAAATAAATAAATTTCGGGCGTGTTTTCTGGTCACCTGTATACATGGTGTCCCAGAAAAAACAGAACAACAACATTTTGTAATAAAACTGTTAATTTTTAAACTAGGGGGGGGGGTTAGGGTTAGGTTTGGGGTTGGGGTTTGTTAATTGGGTTTTCGGGACAAACGCCCTAAGTTGATTTTTTTTTTACTGTGACAACCGCTTGGGCTACGACTTCAAATGCGTAGCTGGGTTTTTTTCCAGAAGCCACCGGCTAGCGGTTTTTGAGGCGGAGGCCGGACGAAACTCGCGAAGAGTACCTTTCCCGGGGTATGACTTGTTAGATTAATATATTATATATATATATATATAATAATATATTAATATATATATATATATAATATATTATAGTAATATATATATATATGTTAGATTAATCTATTATTATATATATATTATATATATATATATTATGTTAGATTAATATATATATATATATATTATATATATATATATATACCAATTCCTCCGCATGAGCAGAATGGTGACACTGGATCCAGTGGAGTTTAACATGTTTAATTAGATATTTTTTAACATAGATGATTGCCTAACCAAGGTTAATAAGCCCAGTCTGGCCCTACTAATTACCCATGCTAGAGGGAACTAATAGTTGGATTCACCTCTTACCAAAGGATTAGATCTATTTGAAATGCAAAAAAACCTCGTCCTAGATTCTTATATAGGTATTTACCAACCCCTCCGAATGAGTCGGATGTGACATAAGGTCTATTTCTTAACCGTAGTTTAAAATGTTTGATTTCAGTGGGGTTTTTTTCATATACTGATTGCCTAACCAAGGTTAATGAGTCCAGTCTGCTCTACTATTTACCCATAACTGGAAGGAAGATAGTTGGATTCACACCTTTCCCAAGTGTATTAGAGCTATGTGAAATGCAAACAGCCTGATCCAGGATTTGAACTCGCGTCGTGCCTATTTCCTACAACGGTAACCATTATACTCCGCGCCTCAAAATGTTCACTTAAATATGTGCGCAGAAGGCGCAAGAAAACCTGATACTCTCGAATATGAGGATGAGTAAAAAAGTCATGCCATTTTCTTTATTTCGTGTGAAGTGTTTTTCTTTTTTAAACTAAGGCCTACATTGATACAAGGTAAGGAAACTCCTTGACCATGCACAGGCATTACACCGCGAAGAGACGAAACATAGACAGAATATATATGCCAAAGAAAAGAAGAAGAGAAGGGGTCTCGCCACATTGAGATAGTGTAGATACGACAACCCAAGTACTTTGCGAATACACTAATAAAGTAAGGAAAGACTAATTGCAGCAGCCATTAAAAACAATTGCAACATTGAAAAAATCAGAAAGGACTAGGTTATGACCATGCACAAGGCCCTCCTGCATGCCAATGCTGGACCACACAAGCATCAGAAGAAGGAGAAAATCGCCTCATTAGAGTGACACTTTACCGCATCCTCCATACTCACAAGATTTAGCAGTTTAAGACTATCATCTCTTCGAACCCATGAAAGAGGGTTTGAGGGGCAAACTTATTCTATGTGACGAGAAATGAAATCAGTAGTGAAGAATGACTCAAGAACAGTCCAAGAATTTTTATGGGGAAGGAATAATGCTGCTCTTCTGAATGTGGAACATTGCTATTAAAGAAACGGTGGACTATGTGAGAATTTGCAATTGTGATCCACAGAGGACCAGCTTCATTTTGATGTATCATACATGTTCTTGTGTTGGTAGTATACCTGTCTCAAACAAAATGGCATTACTTTTTTTTTTTTATTCATCACTCGTATTTTATTACTGTTAAATCGAGTGGACAACTTTACGTCTTCCCTCCATACTCACCAGATTTAGCACCTTCAGCTATCATCACTCCAGCCCCATGAGAGACGTTTTGAGAGGCAAACATTATTCATTGAGGAGGAAGTGAAATCTGTAGTGAAGTGGCTCAAAGAACAGTCAACAAAATTTTATGGGGCAGGGATACATGCTCTGCATTTGAAGGTGGACATTGCTATTGAGAAACGGTGACTAGGTGGAGAAGTAGGGATGTGATCCACTGAGGGCCAGCTTCATTTTATGTATGATACATGTTCTTTTGTTGGTAATTATACCTATCCTAAACAAAATGACATTACTTTTTGACTCATCATCGTACTATTCGCACTGTACCAACTTACCACGTTAGTTGGTTGTCTTTGTTACTTAGTTCGTAAATCTAACAACAGAGATAACACTGTCCTACTTTGAATACATTACCGTTGTCTACGTTTCTTGCGACAATGAACAATTACATTGATTATCTGAACGACTTCCGGTTTTATACAGAGGACAAGTCCAAAATGTTCTGATCGAAGCCGAAGATATTTTTATGCGGGACTCTGTGCTTTTCGCGATAACAGATTACCAATGGCTGCATCTCATCTTAACACAACCAAAGAGGACATACTGCTCATTCATCTTGTAAATTGTTCGCCGTTCAGAATTAGAGGCTGGTATGTATCTTAATTATGCCTACTGGGCGATAATTTGAATGGCTTATTAAGCAGGACGCGGCAAGAGCAACCATATTAGCGAGGCCAACAATTGAGCCTGAAAAACAGCTGTCGGCAAATGAAGCGACCGACGTACTGTTTGTCTCTCTTTTTAGTATGACATCCAATTTTCCTTCTCAGCCTCATTAATATATATATATATATATATATATATAATATATATATATATATATAATATATATATCTTATTATATGGAGATTGTGGGTTTTTGTCTGTCTGTAACCGAAACTATATTACTATACAAGTCACAATTCCTTGGTTTTACATCACATTTCCATGATTTTTTATTTAAACCTCCATTATTAATAAAATTGTTTGACATTATTAATATTGTTGACCATATCTAATACTAATACAAATGCAATTGTATTTAATATTACAACAAATAGCGATTTACGTGTGAATGGGAAGGCTAATTTGCAATATTGATCTAAAAAATTGATTTTTTAATAAATATATGCTTAATATTGGTTTCTAATTGTTTGGTTTTATCTTAATGAATATAAGCAAAAATCTTGGGGATAAATCTTAAAAGAATCCTGAACAAGAAGAAATAACTGTAATATTATTCTTTACTTCCTATTTTAACTAAATAGTTAAATTAGGAAAAATTTACCTATGAAAGACGGGAGTAACGGAAAATGATGGAAGAGTTAGTTTCAAGTTGTTCTATTTTTCAATCATACCCCCTCTGTTTCAAATCTTTTTATCTGTATTCTTATTCAGTTTCATTAGCCTTTCTAATTTAATATGATATTTTATTATATTAAAACTTAAATACTTGCACCCGGAGGGTGCATATATTTGCTAGTATATATATATATATATAAATGTAAAGTATCCAAATGACTGGTTGTAAGGGATGATTCTATTTGGGATCTTCAAAACCTCACTGTATAATCATACAGTATGCTCTTGTAGGTTTAAACATATAATTCATAAAAGGATTTTTATAAATCCCTAAAGAGAGCTCAATGTATAATAATCAATAAATTAGATTAAATACAGAACAATATTTAACTTTCAAAAAAAGAAAAACTTAACAAAACCCTCATTCCGTAATGATTTATTTAAAAAAATTAAATCCTTAAGAGGCCAGCCTAATCAGACGGATTTTACAAAATAAAAGGAATCACCTAAGAAGGAGTTATATAACCAGAAAATTCACAAAATGTATGTCAGACAGCAAATATAAAGTTAAAATTCTAAGTCTAAGAAAAAGATACAATGTATATCTAGTTTTCTCTTCAACTAACTTCCTCAAAAAAAAAATAATCAAAAAAAAGTTATGCTTACTAGCTCATCAGGGCAAGAAAATATAGAACTTTCACTCTGCCACTGCGTAAGTCTGGGGATACCATTCGCATAGTATTCATATTCATAGCTCTAATTTTATAATTCACATTTCCTTTTGTGTCTATATAAAATGCGGTCGGTGGTGTAAGCGGCGTGAACTTAATTCAATCAATGCAGAATCGATAACTGATGTAGATAAGAAAATTTCAAACTAAAAATACATTTTGGCACATGACGTTTCAACAGAAAAGCTATTCAATAATAACCGTTCATGGAAATTAAAACAAAACAAAGACGTTCGGCTTTTGAGGGAGATCACGAAACTATTTCGGGAGATATTTGTTTCTATCAATCCATTCTACACATTCAGGTTTATTTTCAATCCGATAAACAATTTTATCGTGTTTCTTTCATATTAAAAAAAATCTGGATTTTGCTTATCCGACCTAAATAATCGAATTAGATTAAGTTCGCTGGACTGTATTAATTCAACCGATGTGATGAGTGGATATATATACAAGAGATTAGCAAATGTGGATTAAACGGATTAATTAAATGTTGTGTCAGTATTAAAAAAGTGCAAACTATAGAACTTAGACCTGTAGAAAGGATTGAGCGAAACAAAAATAAATAGCAAGTATTAAAAAAAAAAACAATTTTGTTAATTTTTTATGTATGACGCGATAAGTTCTTTTGTTGGCGTCAACTAATTTCTAACGAAAAAGGAAAGTGTAGAAGTTATTTAAAAAAAATAATCTCAGAATTAGAGAAAGTTTATTAATAGCTAAGTTACAACCTCGCATAAACAGTAGGTTAGAATTAAACACTGAATATATAATTAGTTAACATACATATTCCATAAATACACATATATATATTTAAAAAATATATATAAATAAATAAAAGGAGTGAAATTAAATTGATTGAACAACGGATATCTCGGCTCTTCCGCGTGGCGTTATAAAACCCACGAGACGCGTGTTTTATAAAGTCCCAAACAAAAAAAACAACAAAAAAACAAGACTGTGTCCATTTCAAAAACAGTCTCTGAAGGTGAAGTTCCTTTGAAATTGATTAGACACTGGACATTATTTTATTTTAATACGCATTGTAATTGCCTTCTTAATATAAATAAATAATAATTTTTTTTTTAGTTAACGTAAATGGTTTTGTTAAAATGCGAAATGCAAATTACATTTGTATACATGAATAAAACCCGTTATTGTTGTTAACAGTGTGTTATCTTATTTGCACTAATTTCTCAACCCGTCACAAAGACACCCCGACAAAATTGAATTGATCCGAGTTCTACGGATTAAAGGAACATAGCGTGGGCGCAGAGAGCATCGAAAAAGCAGCTGGGCGGAGACACATGTGGTAGTCACGGAAATAATTCATACCGTGACTGGTATAGGACTACAAATGGGATTAAATAGAGGTATAATTAAAAAACAGCCTGACAATAGGATTTCTACCTGATAGTAAAACAAATATTAAGTTTAAAAAAATCGATAACTTATGAATAATATCCTTTTCATATCACAGTCAATACAGAGTGATACATTTTCGAAACGGTTTGGACTTTCACATATTCGACATTCCAAGGTTATTGCCATTTATGGTTGATAAATATTTTCATTTGGTTCTTTAGAACAGGGATCACCAAACATTTTCATGGTGGGTCGGATAATTGAAAAAATAACGAGAGCGGGCCACATTATTATTGTGTCCAATACTTGCTAGCCAGAAGGAACGCTCTGGACAAAAAAGAAGCAAAACAAAATTTATCTTTCTATATCATATTCATGGATAAGTGGGATGAAATGCACAAAAACAAATTTAACCAACATATTTGTTTTCGCGTTCCGTACATTTTAACAAGCAAATTCAAGTACCGTCGGCGGGCCTGATAAAACACATTCGCGGGCTGGATCCGGCCCGTTGGCCGTAGTTTGGTGACTCGTATTTAGAACAAGGATTCGTACTAAAAATCTAAACGTAGACCATTCTCCCGGTTTTGTAATCTTTCCCATTTGCAAACATCCTGTAAACTGTGGAGTGATCGACGCCATTTCTTTTTTAGCCAATCCGAACAATGATTGAGTAGGGTCATCATCCCAAGGAATTTGGAAGTCATCATGTCCGAATTGCTGTTGTCTACTGTTGAATGTTTTGTTGTCCAAGTCAAAAATAACCTTTCTTGAACCCCACAAACAACCAACGATTGATTCCAAGTTGAACTTGTTCCAATGGCTTCATCAATCATCTTCGACTTGCTCAATTTGTAAACGAACAATGTACAGCATCCCATGTGCTCTTACTGTCCACTATTATTTTTCCCCTGTTATTTTGTTCTATTTCAGAGACTGGTATTCAATATTCAATATTAATTGAATATTGAATAGAAATCTCTGAAATAGATTTCCTATAGTTTGGTGACTTTTTACACTCGCTTATACAAGCCGTAGTCGCCATGATTTGCCGCGAAAACTGGAAAAATATTTTACTATTTATTTCATAGTAACGAAACTTAAAATATCTTTAGTTTAGCTTGATCGTAACAAAGGTATTTATATCAAAACCTTAAAGATTCTATTTGAAAATGAAAAATGAATGTTGAAGGGTTGTTGGGATATTCTGATATATATGGTGTGCTGAAGCTCACCACTTGAACTTATAGACTCTGTGTGGCCGCCTGTATTAAAGCCAGCCAACCAACACGCTCAAATACGTAATTAGTTAACTATTTAAATCACCGATCTTGAAAGCCTTTCATTTGCACGTATTCGACATTTACGAACGGACCTGCAAACAAGGAACTTGCTCAATCAAAGGATTCTACCCAACACGAAGGGACACCGAGGAACAACCAAAGAATGTTTCACTAACGATTAGTCTCTGCTTAACACAAAGGATCTCCACTGTAATGTGATCACACTTGAAGCCTAAAAATAGCCACAAAAAAGGTAACAGGGATAAAGGACTATTTTCTAGATAAAAATAATAATTTAATAGAAAATATTAGGATTAGTAAAATAATAATAAAAATATTCAGATTATTCTGCAAGAACGTTTTACAAAAGTTAATTTCATTATATATATATATATATATATATATATATATATATATATATATATATATATATATTGCAAAGAGAAATAAAGGGAAGAAAGTATTAAATGGATAAAATAGGATATTTTAATTAATTTAACTTACACGTGTTTCGGTCAGGAGTTTATCCATGTGTACATTAACTTTTTAGAAAAGTTAATGTCATTATATATATATATATAAATATATATATATATATAATATATATGTTTGAGCTTTTTTTTCTCAGTATGGTCGCCACAAAACACTTCTTTAACTCAGAGGTCAGGGACCGGTTTTTCTTCTGTTTTGAGAAAGATTTTGTTTTCAATTTGTAAATTTTGATTACATTTTTAATAAAGAGTTGCTCTATGAACATTTTTGGACATAACTATATGGTTTGTTTTTACATATCCAATAAATTGCGAGTTTAATTCGCATTGGATTTCCCATACTTGCGATCTTGTGTCACATGCTACCTGTTACCTAACCAACGTTAAAGAGTTCAGTTTGACCTGCAATCTACATACAGTTGGGGGTAGAACAGTTGAATCCAACTATTCTCCTCCCAGCTTCATGAAAATAGTAGGTCTGGCCGGACTCCTCAGCCTAAGTAAAGCACCCAGTCTAGGAGCAGGAGCACTGAATTCGCATTGGATTTCCCATACTTGCTAGCTGTAGAGGGATGGTCTTCGCTAGGCTAATTATGCCCAAGAGACTCTACATGAGTAGAACCCTCACGACTAGACAAGTTACGGGATGTATTTTTCATCTGTTAAGCCATTGGGACATACCGTATATAATCTTGAATATATTGTAGTGAATATACAAAATAGTCCTGGGGATTGTAATGTGTATTTATAAAATCAAGAATAAAGAGAATAAAGAGATCTTGAAAGACCAAGTATTAATGCAAAGATTCCTGGAAAAATAAAACTATCATGATATACTAGCAAGAATATGCGTCCTTCGCCGGGTGCAAGTCTCTAAGTATTAATGTAATGAAAGATATAATTAGGAAGACTAACGAAATTAAATAAGAACGCATATCAAAGATTATACTTATCTTGATTATATTTTCATTTCTTTGAGAAAAAAATCGTTCATACGATTGATTTTAATGCGTTGGAGAATAAAACAGTAATATTAGAGATTAATAACACCCAGTAATTACTTATCACACCAGGTTTTGTTAAAACCAGTATGCAAATTAACCACACCATATATTATGTAAAACTTTATTTGTTAGGGATATATGAGACACATTGAAGGATTTTAAGTACAACTAATAATAATGAACGGTTTTGAGATAAATTTAACTCAGACTTTCAAAGAGATATCATTAATAAATAAGATTTCTTCTATGTATTGATGATTTTGACTATAGACTAAATAATCTTTGATAAACTTACGCAATTTCTGATGGTATTGTGACGTAATCAATGACGTAATTTCGGTTACAGACATACAACGAATCACCATCATAATAAGATTTAAAAGTACACGTTTCATATACTGTTTTGTGTCATATCTTTAAAAATCTGTGCTTGGATGGGTTATTCACCGTGAAAAAAAAAAATGTAATTCTTTATTGATGCTTTAATAATCCAACAGTATGCAGTGTTTTCTTGTCATGTCTATGAATAAAATTTCCCTCTGAAGTGAAGATGTTTATTTTTGCGGGCATGTTACGGCGAGTCAGTCAGACGATTCAAAATTGCAGACGATGAGCCGGCATGAGGTCTGTGAAGGTCGTCAGGAACATTTTACAACCCCGACAGAAGTCGTCTTCCTCCCGTAATGATAATCTCTATTAAAATCATATAAATAAAAGTAGAAGCAGTCAGATATACTTCGTTGTTGTTCTTTATTTAACGGTGTCGAAGGTTAGTGAATAAATCTAAGTGATAAAACGGAAGAAGAAGAAGAAAAAAGAAATGAATGCTGGTGTTTATGTCTATCAGGCTCTATTTATTTATTGCGCGGGTGTCGGGCCTCCATTCATACAAGCTCTGATAATTGTTATAAATAGATATCTTAATTAATTTTTCAGGGGTAAAAGTGATTTTGAACTAGCGGCGAATAACAGTCTTTTATTACACTTTGGAAAATAAAAATATTCTAAAAAATATTTTTAAAATAGATAAATAAGCATACAATTTCTCTGCTTTAAAAAAAATAAGGCTTGATAATTTGTATTATTTGTATTATTGTTATCTGTACAATATTTGGGCCGATGTGGCCCCTGCCCTCTTCAGGTATTTCTTGTCAGGTTGGGGAACCTTCTAGAACTTTGGGAACCTTCTTTTCGTAATCAGTAACCTTTACGGATCTCTGAACCCAACCCTTTATTCGGAGGTATACTGTTCACATTCCACTAAGCATGACTGGGTACAAGAGTTAAGCTGTGTTACAGTCGCCTTTGACTAAGATTGAACCTGCAGCCTAGAGATAACTATCACTTAGAACTGTATTAAATCAACGCTTATATCTACTATGCCATGTGTCCAATTGGACAAGAAATACCTGAAGAAGGCCGGAGGGCACATCGGCCAAAACGTTGTACAGATAACATTAAAATGTGGACAATAGTCCGAATAATCTAGATGAGCATACAATCTAAAATATTTGTTCACTTATTTCTCTTGTCTTCCTCTATTTATTACAATAGATAAGATTGGTCAGCAGGGTGTCTACTGATAATGTAATGGTTAACAAGTTACTCTCGCAGATCAATTACTACTGATTTGACCATCGGTTTATGCGACATGCTTGCGACCATTTTCGGCCTTCGGGCCCTGTGTCCAGTGGTTTCAGCTATTGGACTGGTAAGATATTAATAGCGTGATCTCAGAGGGCTATTCTACCAGGCGGTACCCGTCTCCTTCATCTAAAGGAGGCAGGGCTGTGTTTATTGCCCAGTGCCTGAAGCGCCTCAAAAGAGGAATACTGAGGGGATTCCCGCAATGTTTAAACACTAGACACGCATGAGCTTGGGTTTGTGCGTGGTTCCTTACTATAATGAACTTTGTGTTTGACTGACATGGTGGGAGAGTCAGTAAATACTTACTTGCGACCTTGTGTCACATTCTACCCGTGGCGAAAAGTTTAAGTAAATATCGAGATAGGTACTGTCGGTGGGGCTTAGAATACTCGTCTGTATCATAAACTGCCAATTACACTTATTTGACCAAACAGTTTCCTAATATATATATATATATATAATATATTATATATATATATATATATATAAACAATGTCTAAATATATATTGAAGGCAGATCAATGTTTATTTTAATGTTTGTTTATAAACTCATGTTTTTCTATTCAACCCATAGATGGGACCCTAACAGGTACTACCACTCGGGTCAGAGTGGAACAGGGAGCAATGATGATTAAGGGGTGCTCCACATTCCCCAAAACTCCAGAACTCGAACCTCACCATCAGATAGAGTTTAACGTCATTCCCAGGACATGTAGACCCTCAGCCATCACCTTCTAGCACCCATATGATAAGAAGGATTGGGGGTTGCCATAAGGGCAATAGGGTTGGGGCAATCATATAGGTGCTAGGGCTTGACGTGGCTAGCCGATTGATCGGAGGGGGCCTCTCCGACCGTCCGCCTAGCCCAAGAAAAGACAACTGCTTTTAAATATTTATAAACTAGCTACACTACATGCCAAATAAAAGATTCAGCTAACCTATTATTTCACACTGGGAATAATGGCAGTAAATATTGATTGATTTTAACGGTACGTCAACCCATCCCGGATTATTTTATGCCAAGCAGTAAATTCTGAGTGTTACGATTTTGTGTGTCAATTTTTGGGCTGTAGTTGAAAGCAGTTTTAGAGTGGAGATCCTTTGTGGCGTAAAGTTTTATCCTTTCTTGAAGTAGAAATATGTAGTATCAGTTTTAATCCTTGTTTGTTGATCTGTCCTCAAAGCTGTTTATCTCAGAGTTTATCATGTCTTGAAGTAGAAAGAAGTTGTATCAGAGTTGATCCTGTCCTGAAGTAGAAAGTTGTATAATCCTTGTCTGTTGATCTACTCTTCCTTTAGCAGTCCTTCCAGCGAGTAATTTTAAGGCAATTTCTCAACGCCTTTAAATAGTTATTATTATATTAAATCATATTATATCATTAATTACATGTTTGAGCGTTTTAGATTAGCTGATTCAGACACCGTTTTGGAACAGTCTATAAATATAAGTTATGGTCATTAACACTCTTTGTTGTATACTCTCTTTCTTACTTTCTTACTTCTATTCTTCTAGCGTCTGTTCTTGCGTCTGGACTTCGTCTTGGGGACTTCGTGTCTGGTCTTCCATTGGGGATTTCTCTTTATCAGAAGCCCCGTGTCATTGGTAGTTTTTAGATAATAACACAAGTCTTCGATTTAACTTAGATCATATTCTGAAATCCCCACCAGACTACCTGCGCAGACTGAGTCTGCATAACACGACTTACCACCGTCGTGGCTTTTGGCCGATCTGACTAAACAAATCTCTTTCTAATCTAAACCGGAAGAGTGTCTTCTCCACCGATTCTCACGGTATCCACCGGAAGGATCAGGATGAGGTCAAGTCTTGTTACTCATCCTTCAAGGCCACCGGCTACAACTTATAACAGCCATTTTGATTTCTACACTGCTGTACATAAATATTAGGAATCTAATAATTATGTAACATCTTTATACCTCCAGGATAATCCAACAGTATCTGTGCCGACAATTAGGACCATTTGCGAAAAAGAAATGCCTTTAAGGGCATTAAACTGCATCTGGTGGTGAGGCTTACGTTCTGAATATCTAGGGAATGTTGAGTCACCTTTCGTTTCTACACTTATCTGGATCTCTGGTATCTGCTATTCTTGATCGCTTGTCGGGCTGGCTGTCATCTCACTGTTTTTCGAGTCAGGAATTACTTTGGGTCTTTGGATGTACTTAGTCCGTGTGCAGTTGTTAATAACAAACACAAGACTGTTGTTTTTCTTAGAGCTCATATTTTATTTTAAACCCAAGTAAAAATGCCATGGAGGATAGACTGCATCCTCCTCAAACACTAACTGACGTTCGTCCACACCAAAAACTTCCATCCTACTCTTTCCCCTCACTATCCCTCTTCCACTCTTCATTCTGTTGGGACTTTTCAACCAATCAGGAGCCTTTCGTACGTCATCCCAAATTCTAGTTAATTTCTACTATCGCATAATGTATAACTAACATATTGTCTTTTTTCTTATTGCCACATTTAAGTAATTGACAGGTTTATTGCTTGTCTCCTGAGGCTCCCTTGAATGGGTTATTGATAGAACCAATCTTTTTTTTTGTAATTGTCGTGCATGAGCTTCGGTTTGTGCCGTGGGTCTTCACTCTAAAATTACTTCATTTCAATTCTGACATTGTAGGAAGTCGGACAAATACCTGTCTCTATAGAAATATAAGCCGTGAGTAATCACTAAGAATAGAAAGTGGGTCGAACTTTATGAAGGAAAAAATGGAAGCAGAATGTATGCTATTTTATATGATCAGTTATCAAATATGGCTTCAACCAACACGGAACACGGACTAGAACTCGTGAGAGTATTTTATATCATAATCATCATCATCATGCTGACAGCACCGACTCCCAAGACTCTCTCTCTCACTACATCTACCCGTCCCTATTGGTCATCACTCCTCGCAGACCTTCTGCACGACATACTGTATCCATATGATCGATGTTGGTTTTTGAGTGTCCGCCTACACTGGTGTGTCCACGTGTAGGCGTCCACGGCAGATTCTCGCTTTGTCTTATCAGAGAGATCAGATTTCCATATAATTGATAATATTTCTATGCCAGCCCATGCCTTTTCGTTTGTGTATATTGACATCACTTTCTGTGGATGAGATATTGCCAACTGAACTTTGTTCTTTGAGGCACCTCTCCACTACAGATTTTACATCCTTGTCACTGGAATAAAGTTGCCTCTGAAACCCTCTTTCATGGGGCTGAGGATGTAAAATCTGTACTGAAGAAGTAAGGAATTGATACTTGTAGTGAAGAAGTGGCTCAAAGAACAGTCAACAGAATTTTACGAGGCAGGGACACATGCTCTCGTTCGAAGGTGAGACATTGTTATGGAGAGAAACGGTGGAGGAGTAGGGGTGTGATATACAGAGGATAAGCTTCATTTTGATGTATGATACATGTTCCAGTGTTGGTAATTATACCTGTCCTAAACAAAATGGCATTACTTTTAGACTAAACCCCGAATGTGTGTGTGTGTGTGTGTGTGTATGTGTGTGTGTGTGTATATATGTGTGTATGTGTATATGTGTGTGTGCTTTATGATTGGATATTTTAAACTAGGTTATACAACCAGTCTTGGTTATGCAAAAAAAAAAAAATATTGGCGTTTCCTGTATAACTCGAGACGTAAAATCCAATGACATCAGTCTTTTTCGATATTTTTATTTTACTTTTTATCTTATCATTACTATACTCGGATACACGGATCACACCCGAGGAAGGCCGGAGGGTAGAGCGACCGAAACGTTGTGTTTATACATATCCCAACAAAGATGAGGACAACAGTCCGAAAATCCAAAATTATTCACATCAATTCTCATCTAAAAAAAATACAGACAAATGATACTGTTGTTTACCCAGCTTAGCTTAGATGCGGCACAAGGCCAGAATGGGGCACCCAGTAAGAATCAAACTCACTAACAATCTATGAATCTAGCGGCACGTGGGCAGAATGAGGCACCCCGTAAGAATCAAACTCACTAACAATGGTTTACGAATCTAGCTTACTAACCCTTACTCAACGTGAGATGCCCTTATTTACTAAGCTTGGCTTAAATATGGCACAAGGCCGAATGTATGGGGCACACAGTGAGGCTCGAACTCACTAGTCATGTTTTGCCAGCATACCTTGTTAATGATTACACCATTTGAGGTGCCCTACTGACAAATAATACAATTGAAGGAAGCGCGTAGTGTAATGGTTAAAATCATAGGAAATGGAATCGTCGCCCCGAGTTCAAATCCTGGACGTGGTAATTGCATTTCACTTAGCGCTAATACCATTGGGAAAGGTACGAATCCTACTCTCCCTCCAGCTATGGGCAAATAGTAGGGCAGACTGGGCACTTTAACCTTGGTTAGGTAACCAGTCTAGGAGAAGGAAAACTCTGAATTCAAACCTGTTAAACTCCGCTTAAGAAATTGACCTTGTGTCACATCCTGCTCGTGCGGAGGAGTTGGTAAATATATATAAATAATACAATTGTTTTGTAGCTGAAATCTCGCTCTATCCAACGGTATTGCCCTGATTCTTTTGTTACCATGGAAATAAATCGAAGTCTTACTTTCGAGGTTCCACTCGTAATGTCATATGAATGTGTTCCTGGGTCCGATTATTTACGAAAGAATATTTGGTGACCGTAGCCGCCCAAGAAACATTTAGGGAATTAGAGTAAGATTTGTAGACGTTACCTTGGAGACATTTTGTTATCTTAGCTTTATGATAGAAAGCATTCGACCAGGGATATCTTTTCTCATCACTAAAAGAAGGCAATATTTATTTTCCATTTTCGTGTTTTGATTTCATATGGTAGACACAATTGCGGTTATTCATTATACTGGGTTGAGCATACCAAACTATGTCTGTTGACTATCCATCTATAAAGCCGTGTCTCATGTCAAAGGGGAGAGAGGGCGAAGGGTAGAGAGAAGAAGAGAGGGGGCAATAGAGAGAGAGAGAGAGAGAGAGAGAGAGAGAGAAGGGGGAGAGTGGAGAGAGAAAGAAAGAAAAAGAGACGGAGACAGAGACAGAGAGAGAGAGAGACAGAGACAGAGACAGAGAGAGGGAGGAGAGTGTGGGAGAGAGAGGGAGGGAGAGAGTCAGGGGAGAGAGAGACAGTAAAAAAGAGAGAGAGAGAGGAGAGAAAAGAAGAAGAGAGAGAGAAGGAGGAGGGAGACAAGAAGAGGGCGAGGGAAAGAGAGAGAGAGAGAGAGAGAGAGAGGGAGAAAGGAAGAGAGTGTGAGAGAGAGAGAGAGAGGAAGAATGGAGAGTGGAGAGAGAAAGAAAGAAAAAGAGACGGAGACAGAGAGAGAAAGAGAGAGAGAAGGTAGAGAGAGAGAGAGGGAGTGAGTGAGCGATAGATAGGAGAAGGGAGAGGTATGTGAGATGGAGGAAAGAGAGAGAGAGAAGGAAATTGTGTGTGAGAGAGAGACAAAGAGAGAGAGAGAGAGTCCGTGAGAGTGGGGGAGAGAGAGAGAGAGAGAGGGGGAGAAAGTGGGTGATAGAGAGGGGAGAGACAGTGAAATAGCGAGAGAGTAGGAGTGAAAAGAGGAGGGAGAGAAGAAGTGAGGGAGGGGGAGAGAGATACAGAAAGACATATATATATCTATATATATATAGAGAGAGAGACAGAGAGACAGAGAAAGAGAAATATATATATATATATATATATATATATATATATATATATATATATATATATATAGAGAGAGAGAGAGAGAGAGAGAGAGAGTTGTCATGAATAGATTCAGTAAAACGTGTTTGATTCTCAAGAGAGGAAAAGAAAACGAAAAAGATACTAAGCATGGAATTTACTTAGCATTGCCCAAGAGTAAATACGACACAAGATTGGTTTAATGTCGAAACCAGCATGGACACTCGTGTGTAGAGACAAAAAAACAAAAAAAAAAAATTATCCAACTACCGTACTATCTGCTGCAAATTCATTAACTTGACCCAGGTCAGTTTGTTTTAGTGCAATGCAACATTTCTTCCACGGGTCATCGGGGAAATCTCTTGGTACCTGGCATATCTTCATCAATTTCACGCCATGTCATACCCGTAACACGAAGACCGCAACAGAAAAAAAATATTCATATACTAGATTCACTTTCATGAGGGGATTTAAAATGTCCCCTATTAATGCCTTAAAAAGCACCCATTTTCGTGAAAATTTTAGGTGTAGATTTTATTGGCATTTCTGATAGATTTCGATACATACATTAAAATAACTAGCAAATATATGCACCCTCCGGGTGCAAGTATTTAAGTTTTAATATAATAAAATATCATGTTAAATCAGAAAGGCTAATGAAACTGAATAAGAATTCAGATAAAAATATTTGGAACAGAGGGGGTATAATCGGAAAATAGAACAACTTTGAAAGTAACTGTTCCACCATTTTCTCTTACTCCCGTCTTTCAGTGGTAAATTTCCCTAATTTAACTATTTAGTTAAAATAGGAAGAAAAAAAAAATTACAGTTATTTCTTTATGTTAATAGATTTCTGTTAAGATTTATCCCCCAGATTTTTGCTCATATTTATTAAGATAAAACCAAACAATTAGAAATCAATAATACTAAGCATATATTTATCAAATCATTTTTAAAGATCAATATGCAAATTAGCCTCCCATTCACACTGTAAACCGCTATTTCGTTGAATATATAAATATAATTGCATGTTATTAGTATGTAGATATTGTTAACAGTCTTAATGATGTAAACAATTTTACTAATAATTGAGGTTAAATAAAAATAATCATGGAGATTGTGTGTAATAACAAAGGGAATTGTGGACTTGTGTAGTTTCGGTTACAGACAGACAAACCCACAATCTCCATTATAATAAGATATCAAAGACATTGGGGAATTGACGGAGATATGAGTGTTCAAAGGTCTCTTAATTATGGCTAAAACGCACCCATCTTCGTGAATAACCAGTCAAAAAGAAGAACAAATTTCAATTCAGCTTACATGCCATAGTAGGATAGTCTGAGACACATTACTCCCAATGACTTACAGACCTTAATGAAAACCTGAATCCTGCATGGAGTTGTTAAAAAAGCACACACGCACACACACATACACATACACACACACATATACATGGTTATATATATATATATATATATATTACAGTATTGGGCAAAAAAGTCACAGTGAAAAAAAAAGGAACCATTTTTTTAATTGTTACTACAAATTTGAATTAAACATCAATGGCTTAGACATACATAGGAAGTTATTATCATCTCTCTCTCTCTCTCTCTCTTGTGTGTGTGTGTGTGTGTGTGTGTGTGTGTGTGTGAGTGTGAGAGGAGAGAGAGAGAGAGAGAGAGAGAGAGAGAGAGAGACTCTACTCCTGTTATTAAGAAGCTGGACAGAAAACTTAAAGATTGAAAAGATAATCGTGAGTCATAAATATCCGTCTTGTTCAACACAGTATGAATAAAAAATGCTGCCCTAGTGCACACACACACACACACACCACACACACACACGCACATATATATATATATATATGTATTATTGTGTTGTGTGTGTGTGTTGTGTGTTGTGTTGAAAGAGAAATGAAGGAAAGAAAGTATAGAATGGATAAAATAGTATATTTTAATCAATTTTACTTACACGTGTTTCGGTCAGGAGTTTCCAAGTGTACATTATTCAAACTATTATTATTATATATGTACACATGGATAAACTCCTGACCGAAACACGTGTAAGTAAAATTGATTAAAATATCCTATTTTATCCATTCTATACTTTCCTTTATTTCTATTTTCACATACCGTCGGATTCACTTCCATTTTCATTTATATATATATATATATATATATATATATATATATATATATATATATATGTGTGTGTGTGTGTGTGTGTGTGTGTGTGTGATTCCTTATTCATTCCTATATAAAAAGCCATTATTCTTATATAACACTTATAGACAACACACCAAATCAATGCCTGTGAAAATTTAAAAAAAAAAAAATAAATAAATAAATACGTGATGTATTTTAGTAATTCCCAGGATTCCATTTACTGAAATAACCATTAGGTTTTCCACAGGAGGAATTGCCGAAAATTATATCCTAATTATCTAAATTTGCAAACGTAGATTCCAGTTCGGATTACCGTAACATTTTTTTTATCAGCACCCGCCTACATGATTTCAGGGTTTTAATTTCCTTTTCATTTAAAGGATTTTGTACATTTCCCCGAGGTGACATATGATATTTACACATTTATTATATCTTGAATTGCCTTTAAATTTCTTCTTTTTCTTCTCATATGCAAGCCTCTTTCGTGATAATAATATTAACGTGTGTTACGAGTCTTTTATTAAACATTACGTGATACGTAATGTTTAATAAAGGACGCGATTCTGGGTTGATTCTTGTGTAGAATCTACACCAACGGTAATCTGACAGATGCATTAGATGGTTCTATAAGATGTCAATTCTTGTTGAGTCTTTTAATGCCGAAGTCAGTCTTTTTTAAAAGCAATTTTATGGCTTCAAATAAATATTTAATAAAAATTATTCATTGGCACACATTTGAATAATTTCAGGTATTTCTCTCAAGTCTATTAATGATGAAGATTGGGTGTATTTCTGTCTGTAACCAAAACTACGTCACAGCTTGCGTCATTATATTCTCACTTATTTCGTAAGTCTATTCATGAATATATAATTTTGAGTGTTGTTTTTTTTTATTCTATGTATTTTTGACAATAAATTCTTTTGCTTAAAAAAACAACAACAATTTATAATAAAATCTCCATAGGATAAAAACTCTTAAAATTTGAGTAAGCAATTTTGAAATTGTTTTTTTTACTGTCGCCATTGTTTTGTTAACTGAAGTTCAAAAAATAAATAAATACCTAAGATTTTGTGTAAAATTTATGTGCAAAATATTCAAAATACCGTATTTGACGACATATACAAGTTCTATACTGACAGGGCAACACATTCTGTTTGGTTTGATTTGGTTTGGTTGGCTGGGTTTTACGGCACGTCAACCCATTGGGTTATTTTATGCCGAATACGTTTTGTTTGTTTTTTCTTTGTAAGATACAGCTGCCACGTGGGCAGCCACCTTCATATCATTCCAGATCTTGCTTCTATTGGTATTTAGGTATAGTGATAGGGGTTTAATTATTTTTTGAAATCAAGTTTTCTGTTGAGGATTTGAACATCAAGAGAGTGTGTGGGTGATTTTTGTAGGTCTATGAACTTACATTCTTGATAGGAGGCCGGTTCTTTTCAAAAAGTTTAGTATGCTCTTGGGATCTATTTTTCCAAATAGTTTGTACATACTGTTAACATTGTAGAACTTTTTCGAGTGTGGGAGAGGTGTGTGCATTTAATCAGAATATGTTTTATTGTATACCGGTTTCCACATGAACATTTAGGTGGAGGTTCTTCTTTGAGAATGAAGGAGTGGGTTAATCTAGTGTGGCCAATGCGTAGCCGGGTGATAGTCATTTCTTCTCTTCTGCTATTACTCGGATCAGGTGTCCTTTCTTTTAAGCTGGGTTGTATTTTGTTGAGTTTGTTGTGGGGATTTTCGTCCCATAGTTGCTGCCATTTGTTTGTCATTATTTGCTTGATTTCGGGTTTTAAATTCGGTTATTTCCTATAAGTCTAACATGATCAAAGGGGAATCACTCTTGACTGATACATTATTTATTTATTTATTGATCTACTAGGAAAGAAGGAGACGGGGTTATGTTTAGGGTTAGGTTTAGTGTTTAGGGTTTAGGGTTAGGTTAGGGTTAGGTTAGGGTTATTCGATTAGAATTATTTCGATTATACCGCTTCTGTTTAAAATCTTTTTATCTGCATTCTTATTTAGTTTCATTAACCTTTCCAATATAATATTTTATTACATTAAAACTTAAATACCTACACCCGGAGGAAGATGCATATATTTGCTAATGGATTTAAAATTCATTTTTATTTAATAAGACCATGTGCAAAAAAACTAAAAAAAACTTTTAAACAACTACACAATAAACAACTCCACTAATGGCCTATAACTGTAAATGATAGTTACTTGAAGCTATAATTGTTTATTAACAATTACTAGAAGTTACTTGAAACCATATAACTGTGTGTAAACAAATGACTTATCAAATAGAAATAATTACTAGAAACCATCTAATTATTAGTGTTTCATAGGAATACATGAAACCATACAGCTTTATTCAAATTATTTGTATTAGATAGGAATAGTTGATATCTCTGTTCAAAAAACAGTCAAGAGTGGTTCCCCGTTGATTCTGTTAGACTTATAGGAAATAACCTTAAATTCTATGTTACCATAATAGAATATGGCAACACTACTGAGTAGGAGTAAACTCTCTGGAGTGACCTATTGACAGTATCAACCGAACAGCTAGAGAGAGTTTATTTCCTTTTCGCTAGTGCTAGACCAGCATTTTCTGAGGTAAAGCGTCAGCTCCTAGATGCTTAACTGCACAGATAACATGGTTAAATCGAACTTAACGGACTTAAATTCCATTAACGTATGTCACCCTGCCGAAAGAAAAAAATACCAAAATCAGGGAATTAACCGAAACTAATGAAATTTTAAGTGTTGATATATTAATGAATAAAATATATAATGCACCAGTTATTTTATTTTAAAAAACTTTTACATTTTTCAGGTCAGTTAACTTTGAACCACGTATCTTTGGGAATCTGTGTTACGCCTCAAAGGTACGTGGTTCAAAGTATGTCTGGCATATAAACCCTCCACGGCATTTAATGCCGATCAAGTCATTTGATAAACAAAGACTACTTTGCGAAAAAACAAGTAGGTCGTTATTTTTTAATATTGTTGTGAAATATAACATGGTTACAAGGTCACATAATTGCGCATCCGGGTCAGTGCAACTTAACAATAGTCAACAAGAAGAGATCCCTATCTGCCTTACTACGGCAGGCGGACAGGCGCCCTGGGCAATAGTTAATATCCATTTAAATACGTAGAATACAGTCATTTTCATCTCGTGGCTTTGGTGCGTTCGATTTCGTTTTACTTTCTGGAATTTAGATTATAGTTTTTTTTCGCAAAGATACGCATGCGGATTGAGTGTGAACTGACTCATCCTAGGCATCCTAGGCGACCGAGCAAAACGAGAGGGAGAAAATAAAAACTGCTTACAATAATTTTATGTTCATGGGATAATGTCAACTTATATGCCCAAGAAATTCACCAAATGGTTTTACTGTCGACGACTGTTAACAGAAAAATGAAAAAACTTTCTCTGGTTAATGAATTTACCATCGTAAATATTTTGCTTTGTTTTGAAAACATTCATTTTTTATATTACATTGACTCTTGCTCAAATAAGTCAAACACCATGCACCGTCAAACACTTCCTTATAGAATGGAAGTTTACGCTCCTACCAAAAAAAAAAAAAAAAAGAAGATTTTTCAGTGCAATAACATTAATTATTTGTTTGAAAATATTTGTTAACATAGATATTCATTGTGTCCTTCTGCGAGAAATAAAAGAATATATCGAAAATTATGAATCTGATATAAAATACGTCTACCAAACCACTTACGGTAATGTAACTTTAAGGTAAAATAGATCACTGTAATCTCGCACACTGACAATTTGTTTTTAAAAGAAAAAAAAAAAAAAGGAAATGAAATTACCACAACGTAATCCCTTACAAAAGATATATATATATATATATATATATATATATATATATGGACGCTCTCGTCGGATTTCAACGCATGAGTTTTCATTAAGTGAACAACCAACACAGTGATTTGTTTATAGTGGTGATGGCTGGTGTTGGACCATTTCGCACTTTTTGTCAAAGTCGATAGGAAAGAATTGGTGCACAAGGAATGTCACAAACCCAATCAACGACTGACCTTAGGATTGACCTTAGGAATTTTGAATTAAGAGTTTTCCCTCTCCTAGACTGGTTACCTACCCAAGGTTAAAGAGCCCATTCTGCCCTACTATTTTAACCATAGCTGGAGGCGCGTGACATAATGGTTAGAGTCGTGGGAAATGGACTTGTCGACCCGAGTTCAAATCCTAGACAAGGCTGTTTGCATTTCACATAGCGCTAATACCCTTGGGAAAGGTATGAATCCATATATCTCCCCTCCACATAGTGTTATGCTAAATATTATTTATTCATCATTTGCTGTTATATTACTCGTTATGTTATTGTTATATATATATATTATATTATGTTGATTTTATAGAGTTGGCATTAAATAACCCACAGGGTTGATATACCATTAAACTAAACCAAACTTGCTCAACACACTTTATGAATTTTGCTCAACACATGTTCTCTTTATTTTGAAATGAAATCTTCAATATATAATGTTTGATTTATGAGATTAAAGGTATTAGCAAGGAGTGCTGAGTGGTTGGTTGGTGGTTTTACGGCAGGTCAAAATTTATTGGGATATTTAACGCCTACACAATTGTGTTCCTTTTTTTTTCAAGCAATTATATGGTTTCAAGTAACTATTTCGGTCAAATAATAATAATAATAATAATAATAATAATAATAGGCGAATGCAGAAAACTAGCACAAAGAGAGTACAAGACTAGGTACGACTGGGCGGGAATGGTGATCTACTGGGAATAGTGCATGCAATTCAATTTTCATCATACAACTAAATGGTACATGCACAAGCCTGAATCTGTCCTGGAGAATTAGAGGCATACAATTTTCTGGGACTTCGAGATACATACGGATCATCTAATGCCGGCCAGGAGACTAGCATTGATTAACAAGAAGAAGAGAACCTGTAATCTCGTGGATTTTGCCGTCCCGGCCGACCACCGAGTGAAAATGAAAGAAAGCGAAAAGATAGATAAATACTTGAACCTTGCCAGAGAACTAAGAAAACTGTGGAACATGATGGTGAAGGTTGTGCCAATTGTAATTGGTGCCCTTGGAAGCGTCCCCAGGGGTGTAAAAAGTGTCTGGGTGATCTGGAAACCAGAGGAAGAATCGAGACAATCCGGATTACAGTATTGTTACTTTAAAACTTATACACTTGCACCCGGAGGATGTATATATTTTCTAGTTTTCTAAAAGCTTTGAAAAGCTAAAATACTCAAAGCTTAAAATTAACATTCTGTTCATTAGACATTAATAATGAAACCTTATTTTATCAAATTTAACATGAAATTCTTTTTAAGTTATATTGAATTTTATATAAAACTGGATTAAATCACTATTATCTGACAGAATCCAATAGATTTTGCTACTCATTCCAATTTAATAATCTTATTGAATATTAAACTAAAAGTAAAATAAAACTATTTAGATCTGACTGTTGTTCTCATCTTTATTGTTATAATAAATTATTCAGATGGCATATTCAGCTACAACATTGTAATATAGCAATAAAAGAGTGAGAAAACAGTCAGAAAAGTCTAAATCATACAAATTACCAAGAATTCATCTAGAAATTAAGACAAATAAAATTAAATGAAGATAATTCATCTTATGCCTTGTCTTTTTCTTATAAATGCAATTAATTTTTAGTGTCTACACATTTTAAACATATTCATCTCTTAGCTTATTTATCTTATTAAGAGTTTGTTCTGCTAGTCTATAATAAATGATCTGATACTTATATGTTTCTCTGTCTATACTGTAAACATAGCGATGTATTTGTTAGCATAATACTGTTAAAAAGCTTATAAAAAACTAGCAAATATATGCACCCTCCGGATGCAAGTATATAAGTTTTAAAGTAATAAAATATCATATTAAATTACCAAGGCTAATGAAACTAAATGAGAATGCAGATAAAAAGATTTGAAACAGATGGGGTTATAATCGAAAAATATAAAAACTGAAACTTACTCTTACATCACTCCCATCTTTTATTGATAAATTTTCCTAATTTAATTTTTAGTTGAAATAAAAGTAAGATTATAGTTATTTCTTCTTGTTAATAGATTTCTTTTAAGATTTATCCCCGAGATGTTTGCTCATATTCATTAAGATAAAACCAAGCAATTAGAAATCAATAATACCAATCACATATTTATTAAAATCAAATTTTTTAATATCAATATGCAAATTAGCCTTCCCGTTCACACTGTAAACCGCTATTTTTTAAAATATATATAAATACAAATGCATGTTATTAGTATGAAGATAAGGCCAACAGATTTATAATGTAAATCAATTTTATTATTAAATTATAATTTATTATTAATTGAGGTTTAAATAAAAAATAAAATCATGGATAATTTGACGTAAATAAGTCAAAGGAAATTGTAACTTGGGTACTATTATAATTTCGGTTACAGACAGAAAAACACACAATCTCCATTATATAAGATTAGAATAGTAAGGGAAGAGGAATAGACTAAATGTAGCAGGGATGTTATATTGGTGTCCCCCTTACAATGGAAAGGATCTGCACAGCGCCTGCTTGAAAATCCCGGGTCCTGCTACGATATCTTATCCATCAATTCCTGGCCAGATGCAGCAGTTATTAATTATTTGGAACATTTGATAATCACCATCAAATGATAAGACATTCAACACAGCGTAATATTAAACTTATATATGTCTTCTGTCCAACTGTTATCGCGAATAAGGAAATGTTTTTTTTAAAGTCAAGTGAAACATGATCTGTAGGTTTATTAAATAAATGAAAAATAGCAAGACAACTCTCCTTTCTTTTTGTCTTTCTAATATGATATTAAGACCTATGGAATTTCCAAGCAGGAATGGCATTTTTCATAATCTTCTTTAAGGTTATCTAAACGGAGTGACTAATCTTACAAAGAGTAACTACAAGAAAATTATTGGTATAATTGATTAGGGTCAGCTGTTCTATTTTTGGCATATAACAGTGCAATATATATATCTGGTTTTGTTTTGTTTTACGGCATATCAACCTCAGTGGGTCATTTAATGCCGATAAAGTTTTGAAATAAATCATTCTTAATGGATATACAATTTTTTATAAATTCATTTTCTATTTAACCCATAGATGGGACCCTAAACAGGTACTACCACTCCGGGTCAGAGTGGACCAGGGAGCAATGGTGATGAATGGGGTGCTCCACATTCCCACCCTCCAAACTGGAACTCACCATCAGATAGAGTTTAACGTCATTCCCAGGACATGTAGACCCGCAGCCACCGCATTCTAGCACGCATATGATAAAAAGGGGTTAGGCTTGCCATAAGGGCAATATGGTTGGGAAAATCATATAGGTGCTAGGGCTTGACGGTGACCAGCCGATTGATCAGAGGGGGCCTCTCCGACCGCCCGTCTAGCCCAAGATAGGGCCAAAGTGGAGTATTGCATGTCATGAATTGCTCATCCACCTAGGCTCTATCCTTTAAGCATCACGGGTCGCCACCACGGCCAGCAGGTGGCCCATGGGGGAGTCTTACCCCTCTGCAGTCGGTGCATTCTTAACGCCCCACCGATAGGGCGGGCAATATATATATATATATATATATATAATATATATATATATATATAATGATGTTTTTGGTCATCCCACGCATCGCTTCATGGTTGGTATATTCTAGTGAGTAAATAAGATTTAGAACACAAATATTCAACATCTAGTCTCTGATCTTCATTTAATTCATTCATTTTTTAATGCTTCTAAATAACCCAAAAAATATTTTTCCATGAATATATATATATATATATATATATATTATATATATATAATCAATTAATGAGATTGTGCGTTTGTCTGTCGGTAATAAAAACTATATTATACCCAAGTCACAATTTCCTTAGTTATTTTACGTCACATTCTCCAGGATTTTTTATTTTTATTTAAACAACAATTATTAATAAAATTGTTTTACATATGTGAAGTCACGTGGGACCTGGTTGGCTCAGCAGTTTCAACTTGGACGTCAGGCAGATAAGATGTTACTGCTTTAGCTGAGACTCACTGCACACGCGCGCTGTGATTAGTTAAAGAAATATTAGTTAAGAAATAAAAGTTTAAATAAATAATATGGTTTTGTGGTTGATGAATGTCTTGGCAACAAGACTGACCTAGAAGACCAGACACGAAGTCCTCAAGACTAGGTCCGGACGCTAGAAGAAGAACGTAAGATACCAAAGATGAACACCAGAATAATAGAAGTAAAAAGAAGAGTATACAACACATCATTTATATCTTACTTTTTTAAATTGTAAATCATTGAATGGAAATTTCTTACTATATTGTTATATATTTCCGTGGGAATTTTTATGGATCTGCGAGACTAACTTAAAAAAATTCCCCCTCTACCCAAGCGACGCCGGTTAGCCACTTCTAGTTGGTATATAAATTACCTCTGTCATGTTTGAGTTCTTTTACATCGAAAACATTTTGGCGAGGAAGGGATAGTGACGGGGGAAGATAGAGAGTATCAATGGAATCCCTTAACTGGAAATCTTAGCTCACTGATACTTGGATCTTCTTGGACGTCGGACCTAAAGGAAACAATACTACATGACGTATTGACTTACATACTTATTTACTTTAAGTTCTTTTACAACTGGCCAAGGATGGCGGCCGGATACTCAACAGGTTATTACTGTTGCAAAAGGGTTTAAATTTGAAGGCAGGCCTTTCAATACCATGGCGATCAACAATCCCATCGCTAAACAATCTCCCCGGCCTCATTAATGAGCTTGCAATGGCTCTCAGTGTGGATTGATGTAATCAGTAACTGATTCATTAATCTGTTCTACTCAAGAACTAAGTTTGACGGGTATAGGCCAACTATTCTAGGCTTGCCTTTTGACAAAATAGTGAGTCCGCAATATCTCCATTGCCTTTCTGCTTCGTCCCTTGCATCGCGCATTACAAGTGGAGACTCCGGTCATCCAAGCATTGGATTAATTCTCTGCGTATATTGTAGCATTTTTGTTTACCGAAAACTGGGTCCTCCGGGTGGTCAGATGGTGCATTCATTATGTCATGCAGCTGAAGAGTTTTCAGATACCCATTGAACTTAGTCTCCCAAATTTCGTAGCCAGACTCCGTCGCCATTGGAAGAATATCCCGAGCGTATCTTGGCCCATAACCTGTTGAGTTATGGGGGATGGAAGGTAGTCACCAGAGAAAATGATTACACCATTATGCAAACACCTCTTTATCGACCTATTGTTTACGATAGGGGAATCTCTATATTATTAATCTCGTGATTTAAAATATCCATCGACAGCCTCTTAATTTGCGTTATTCTTCGTATGCCATTTTTTAGCATTAGACCTGTTGAGTATCTGGCCGCCATCCTTGGCCAGTTGTAAAAAAACTTAAATTAAATAAGTAAGTACAATAAGTCCTGTGGTATTGTTTCCTTTAGGTCCGACGTCCAAGAAGATCCAAGTATCAATGAGCTAAGATTAGAATCGGCCAGTATAAATACACCAACAGCAGCAGCAGCACTGCCAGTGATTGGATAAGAAGGCTGGTCACATGGTAGTCGACGAGTCTATAAGTAGAAGTGACCATTTGCCTCATGCCTTATATACAACGTGGTGTAATGGTTAGCAAACCATTGTTAGTGAGTTCGATTCTCATTGGGAGCCCCATACTTCTGGCCTTGTGCCATATCTAAGCTAAGCTTAGTAAATTTAAGGGCACCTCACGTGGTGTAATGGTTAGCAAGCTAGGTTAGCAGACCATTGTTAGTGAGTTCGATTCTCATTGGGTGTCCCACACTTCTGGCCTTGTGCTAAGTATGTATAGTATAACTATATACAAAAAGTATAGTATAACTATATACAAAAAATTCCAACAAGACCAACATATCAAAAACAACCTGAATATGCAACAGACGAGTCTAATACCCGACATCTTGTCTTTTAAAACAAATATTATTTTAAACAAGGGCGATTGAGTATCGATGCATAGTCAGTAGTTGTCCTTTTATATTCGATTTGGAAGGTTTGAAAAGAAAAAAAAAAAATTCTATGCATTTCCAATCCCCACAGATTGAAGTTGGGATTTAGAAACACGCCCACTTGAAAATTATCTCACTGATATTCATTTTCCACTTCATATCTATTTTCTCAATTTTTTATATCTTCTTCCAAACGAACAAGACCGTGATGTTTGAGGATGGAATATCGGGGGATGACACACAACACCACTTTGGCCCCTACTTAGGCTAGATGGACAGTCAGCGAAGCCCTAGCATCTAGATGATTGTCTCAACCCTATTATCATTATGGCAAGCCCCAACCATTTTTATCATATATGTGCTAGAAGGCGGTGGCTGAGGGTCTTAGTGCCCTGGGTATGACGTTAAATTCTATCTGATGGTGAAGTTCCATTTCAGGAGCTCTGGGGTATGTGGAGTACACCTTCATCATCATTATTCCCAGGTCAACTCAGAACCGGAGTAGTGGTACCTGTTAGGGTCTCATCTATGGGTTAAATAGAAGAAAGTGAATTTTAAAAATTGAGTCTAAAAAATTGAGTACCTATAAAGAATTAATAAAACAGAACGTATTCGGTATAAAATACCCCTACAAGGGTTTATATGCCATAAAATCCAACCAACCAGCATCATGCAGTAAAATGTCCGATTTTACACTCTTACATTTTTCAGTTACATGACTAGAAAGGGAACGGCTAAAAATGGCATTAAAACATGTTTTATGCCATTAAAAACATCGACACATCCTCATATATATATAGGGGGAGGTCGTTGTTGAAAGGTTTAAAGAAATCTGAACAGCGTACGCAAACAGAATGTTTTATAGACTTTTGTCGTTATACTGTATCAAAATCACTTCATACATAACAAATGTAAATATCTTGGAGGGTATGGTTGAAACAAGGATATTAAAGCCGGGTCTCAAAATACAGAAACACTCACGCGCATACATACATACATACATACATACATACAAATACATAACTCATAAAAGAATAATTACATATAATAACCAAAGACAGGGCACACAGACAGACACACAAACAGAGGAAAGAATACGTACATACAATAACCAAAGACAGGCACACAGACAGACAAACACACACATACACGACGAAAGAATAAGTAAATACAATAACCAAGGAAGACAGATTTGGCAAGCACACAGAGAGAGAGAGAGAAGAGAGAGAGAAGAGAGAGAAGAGAGAGAGAGAGAGAGAGAGAGATGTATATATGCAACAGATATACGGATGTACCTCTTGAACTTGTCTTTTTAAATTACTTACTTCCGTATCCATTAAGCTAGATGTCAAGTTATATTCTATAAAGATTGCGACACTATAATCTCTTCTGTCCCAAGAGGTATATATTATCATGCACTACTGCATATGCATGTAGGTGCGAGCATAATTATATTAATATGTATACGCATTGGCGTAGTGTATATGTTTGTATATGTATGTAGGTGCGAGTCTATCTATACAAGTACGTATATATATTTACGAACCCCTCCGCACGAGCAGGATGCGACACAAGGTCAATTTCTTAAGCGGAGTTTAACAGGTTTGAATTCAGAGTTTTCCTTCTCCTAGACTGGTTGCCTAATCAAAGTTAAAGAGCCCAGTCTGTCCTACTATTTACCCATAGCTGGAGGGAGAATTGGATTCATACCTTTCCCAAGAGTATTAGCGCTATGTGAAATGCAAACAGCTTTTCCAGGAATTGAACTCGCGTTGACGAGTCCATTTCCTACGACTCTAACCATTAGACCACGCGCCTCCATATAACAGTACGTATAAGCATGTGCATGTATGTGCATGTACAATTTGTACACGGATTTGGGTATATTAATAATATTATTAAAATACGTCTATGACGTCACAAATGGTTTTCATTTGTGACGTCATAGACGTATTTTACAGTACCAAATCACAACCCTTGATTGACAAAATTTACCAAAAATCAGTGAATTATCCGATTTTAATGACATTTTCACTGTTGATTTATCAATTAATTTTATGTTAAGTGCCACACCTACCTTCAGCTCCTTACTTTAAAGCACAGATGTATGTGCTACTTATTCGCTGAGTTAGCGAGGGCCTGTATCGAACCAAGAACCTTGCGATTCCTAGGCAAGTGCTTTCCCGACTGGGCTAAACCGGTCCAATGGGTGGGGGGTGGGGGGGGCAATTTAAATAAAATAGCAAATTAATTTTCTTCTAAACCAAATTTATCAGGAATAAACTTACAACGACTGTTAATAAAAAATAAAACAGCAAAAATACAAAATAGTAGACAAAATAGTGAGCCGTTGGGTCAACCATTGAGTAGATAATTCTAAGTTGATAATTGTGATCTGTAAAAAGGTGAGTTTGCAAATTTAAATTTAAAAAATTAACACGGCCGGAATTAAAAAAAAACATTAATATCATTTTGTAAGATTTCTAAGAAAGAGGAAGTTCAATCTTTATCTGACACTCTCCAATCTCATCATCATCATCAAGGATAAATAAATACAGCCTACTAATATTTTATGAAAATGAATTTTCTTCTGGAGCAAAAATAAAATTGCAGTACTTTCTAAACAGTATATAAAATTCCATAAACTTATATAAATGGTGTACTTATTTGTAGACGGCAACATATTCATACTGTTGGTTACAGAGATTCAATTCTGTAAAAGTTGGTAATAAATAATACTTAATAATATCCGTTTTGATTACATAGTTTTCCAATAGAAATAACAAAATCGATGTATCATTGACTTAGAAAAAAAACTAACCCTTTATTAAAAGATATTTGGGTTGTACTTTATTCTATATTGTGGGGATAAAACCAAATGTCTAATGCTAAACTGAGAACTGTGTGAAGAGAGATTTATTTTTGACGAGGATGAACATCCTTCTGCAACCTCCACCGCTGATCATGCTCTCCCACTCCGATCACGCTCCCCACCACCTCGACCACACTGCACGTCTCTGAACCTAAAGTGAATAACTCAAACCAGAAATGCCTGATTCCAGTGGTGAAGTGTTTCGAAAAGAATGTTTTTTCGAGCAGAGACAATGCCCAAAGGAATTTAAGGAATTCGTAAGAGCCATAAAGACACTTTTTTTACAAGACCATTGCCAGCCAATGCAATACTGACTTTTTCAGCTGCAGATGAAACATACATTGAGAATAAATTCATCATAGATATGCTATTCTTCGACGCCAAAATTATCATTTTTATATATAAAAAAAAGTTTCTTAAGATATTAAAAAGAGTGTATACACTTTTTTGATTTTATGTGCAGCTGGAGAATAAGCTAGATGGGATCTGCGCAAGAATGCTGGCAAGAATGCTGCGCACAATCTTAAACACGTCGGGGAAACAACACCCCACGAGAAAGCTGTACGGTCACCTTCCCCATATCACACAAAGTAACCTTGTGAGGCAAACAAGACACGCTGGGCACTGCTGGAGAAGCAAGGATGAACTCATAAGGGACGGTCTTTTGTGAGAGCCATCACATGGGCACGTCCAGCAAAGACGTACATAGACCAACTCTGTCCGGATACTGGATGCTGCGCAGAGGAAACCCCAGGGTCAATTAATGATAGGGAGAGATTGTCGTGGATATCCGTGCTGCTAATGCGACATGATAATGAGTACAGTATCTGTCAAAAATATAAATTATCAAATGGATCGGCACTAGTGTAGTATATGTGCTTTTATGGAGGTGCGTGGTGTAAAGGTTAGAGTCGTAGCCAATGGACTTGGCGACCCGAGTTCAAATCCTGGACGAAGCTGTATGCATTTCACATAGCACTAACACCCTGGGGAAATCTATGTATCCAACTACTCTCTCTCCAGCTATGGGTAAATAGTAAAGCAGACTGGGCTCTTTAACATCGGCTATGAAACTAGTCTAGGAGAAGGAAAAAACTCTGAATTCAAACCTGTTAAACTCTGGTTAAGAAATTGACCTTGTGTTGCATCCTGCTCGTGTGGAGGGGTTGTAAATATATACATTAGTATTTCGAAGTTGATTTGTTACAATTCCTGTAGATATTTTAGGGCTGCAAGTTCTTGCCACAGGGCCAGACGATCGACCAGAATGTCTACAAGAGATACTTCGGCCTTTGGTTCGTTCAGTGCGCGAGAAGAGGCAAGAGATGTGGCAGGACAACTCGTGGGTGCCCTACCACGACAACGCACCTGCACAGACTGCTCTGAGTATCCGATTGTTTCAGGCCCAGAAGAACATTACTGTGCTGGAGCAACATCTATACTCGCCCGATCTGGCTCCATGTGATTTTTCCTCTTTCCCAAGCTCAAGGGAACCCATTTTAAGGACGTGATCGGCATCAAAAAGACCGCGACGACAGAGCTACGAAGAATCCCGGAAGAATCCTTTCAGGAGTATATGCAGGCGTGTCAAAGAAGGATGGAAAGGTGCATTAGACTCCAGGGGGGTTACTTTGAAGGGGATAACTTGAGGCTTGATGATTAATATTATCTACGTTATTCGGACTATTTTCCTCATCTTCATTGTTATCTGAAACGTTGTACAGATAACAATGAAGATGAGGACAATAGTCCGAATAACGCAGATAAATATATATATATATATATATATATATATATATATATTTGTGGCAACCCTTGATGCACCAATTCTTTCCTATCGACTGTGCCAAAAAGTGTGGATGGTCTAACACAAACCTTCACCACTATAAACAAATCACTGTGTGGACGTTCATTGTATGAACACTCATACGTCGAAATTGACGGGAGAGTCCATCATATATATATATATATATATATATATATATATATATATATATATATATATTATAATGGAGATTGTGTGTTTGTCTGTCTGTAACCGAAACTAAATCACTACTCAAGTCACAATTCCCTTAGTTATTGACATCACATTCACCATGAATTTATTTTTATTTAAAACTCAATTATTGATAAAATTGTTATACCTTATAAATACTGTTGGATCTACATACTAATAACATGCAAGTATATTTATATATTCAACAGAATAGCGGTTTACAGTGTGAACGAGAAGGCTAATTTGCATATTGATATCAAGAATTTGATTTTAATAAATATATGCTTAGTATTATTGATTTCTAATTGTTTGGTTTTCTCTTAACGAATCTGAGCAAAAATCTCGGGGATAAATCTTAAAAGAAATCTATAAACAAGATGAAAGAACTGTAATTTTATTAAATACTTCATAATCTAACTAAATAGATAAATTAGGAAAAATGAAAGACGGGAGTGAGGGAAAATGATGGAAGAGTTAGATTTAAAGCTGTTCTATTTTTCGATTATACCCCCTCAGTTTATCATTTTCTAAATAGTTTCTAATTTGATATGATATTTTATTACATCAAAACCTAAATACTTGCACCCGAAGGGTGCATATATTTGCTAGTATATATAGTTTAACTTTGTTGCAATACTGGAACAGAACAATGACTGCAGTAAAAACAAAAGGAACTTTCTAGTGATGGTCTGCAGTTCTCAGCTCACTTTAAACGACGTGAGGTGGCCATTTGTGGAATTGCTAATACCATTTTGTTTCCTTTCTTGAGTTTTGTTAATAATTTTCTGTAAGTTTTGTAAGTTCTCTTTTTGTATCGAAGTTTATTGCATTGTCTTTACATTCTTTTGTCACTTACATTGTCATATTATCAGTGCCATTGTTTTCACTTTGATCGATTTAAGTCTGGTCTTTGTTCATAACATACTGTTTTAAAAAAAGAACTACTTTTAATTTTTTTAAAACATAATTCATTCATTCATTCTTTACAAGTTAACTTTTATAAGTCTGGCTTAGTGGGAACATCTATCTATCTATCTATCTATCTATTTATCTATCCATCTATCTATCTATCGATCTAAGTCAACCAATTTATCTATTTATCTCAGTCTCTGTCTCTATTTGTATCTATTTATCTATCAATTTTATTCCGTTATTATTACAGTTTTTTTTAACATAATTCATTCCTTCATTCTTTATAAGTCTGGCTTAGTGGGTACATCTATCTATCTATCTATCTATCTATCTATCTATCTATCTATCCATCTATCTATCTATCTATCTATCGATCTAAGTCAAGCAATTTCTCTATTTCTCTCAGTCTCTGTCTCTATTTGTATCTATTTATCTTATCAATTTTATTCCTTCTTTCTTTACAAGTTAACTTTTATAAGTCTGCTTTAGTGGGAACATCTATCTATCTATCTATCTATCTATCTATGTAAATCAAGCAATTTCTCTATTTCTCTCAGTCTCTGTCTCTATTTGTATCTATTTATCTATCAATTTTATTCCGTTATTATTACAGTTTTTTTTAACATAATTCATTCCTTCATTCTTTATAAGTCTGGCTTAGTGGGTACATCTATCTATCTATCTATCTATCTATCTATCGATCTAAGTCAAGCAATTTCTCTATTTCTCTCAGTCTCTGTCTCTATTTGTATCTATTTATCTTATCAATTTTATTCCTTCTTTCTTTACAAGTTAACTTTTATAAGTCTGCCTTAGTGGGAACATCTATCTATCTATCTATCTATCTATCTATCTATCTATCTATCTATGTAAATCAAGCAATTTCTCTATTTCTCTCAGTCTCTGTCTCTATTTGTATCTATTTATCTATCAATTTTATTCCGTTATTATTACAGTTTTTTTTAACATAATTCATTCTTTCATTCTTTACAAGTTAACTTTTATAAGTCTGGCTTAGTGGGTACATCTATCTATCTATCTATCTATCTATCTATCTATCCATCTATCGATCTAAGTCAAGCAATTTCTCTATTTCTCCCAGTCTCTGTCTCTATTTGTATCTATTTATCTTATCAATTTTATTCCTTCTTTCTCTACAAGTTAACTTTTATAAGTCTGCCTTAGTGGGAACATCTATCTATCTATCTATCTATCTATCTATCTAAGTCAAGCAATTTCTCTATTTCTCCCAGTCTCTGTCTCTATTTGTATCTATTTATCTTATCAATTTTATTCCGTGAATGAGCGCGTGATGTTACGCACAGCTCCAATAGTCGGATATCAGTATAAGACGAACGCCAAAAGTTTTGAAAGACAATAGCATCAAGTATCTCCAAACGTACCACACATATAAAAACGCAAACAGACACATATAAGCATACTCATTTGAAACAACGTCACCTGAAGATTGTTTGCACTTAGGCATGCATGAAACCGAACGGTTGTGACTGTTCCTTTGTCATCAAATAAATAGATATGTAATACCTTTATATATTTATTTTATCATATTATATTACAGCTCTATTTTTATATTGAGCACTCTTCTAATGATACTGCATTTTGGCACACCGTTCCAGTAAAAGCTGAAACAGTGACAATCCCACACACACTATATATATATATATATATATATATATATATATATATATATATATATATATACATGTAGATTTAAACAAAAGGCATGTCTCCTGTTATCAATTTTATTAACGATCTTTTCAAGCTTTCTAGCCAACTTTTTTACATTCGGATGGAATCCGTAGATTAGTCCACTAAAGTTCATATCCCAAGTACTTTCGGCACTTCGAAGTGCCATCATCAGGGGTGATGTGTTTATGTTCCAGTTGTAGTGAGAGTAACTAGAAGCGGAACTCGTAGAAATTATACTAAGGGGTATGGGGGCTGGAAGGAGGAGAATTGGTGGGAGAAGTGTTATAGGCATTTTAAAATGTGAATACTGCATTGAAAATTAATCTTATTTAAGAATGGCTTGTATTGTTTGATGTATAAAGCTTCTTGTATTTGGAGTTTTTTTTTCTTTGTGCAAAATGTGCGTATTTTCCGTTAGGATATTTCGGTAATTAGAGTTGGGGAATGCATGTAATTCTAGATGTTTAGAAATGGATCTATTATCTGTCATATATATATATATATATATATATATATATATATATATATATATATATATACTCATCAAATGTTACAAAGTTTTCATTGTAGTAGCATTAGTAGTTAATCCAAAGATTGCACGATATGTTTTGAAAAATATAGAGCATTTATAGTAGTAGAATTTTTTTCTCTCTACCACGGTTTCGGTGTTCAAGGTACACCCTCTTCAGGGGAACTCATATATATATATATATATATATATATATATATATATATATAACAAGCACCCCCCCCCACACACACAGAATTGTAAGACATGATACAGAACAAATGAACAGCCACTAGCAACAACTTCAGTTCTAGTAATCTCCTGTAGATGGGATTTTTATTCCGAAATATTGAGAATAAATCACAGGTTAACAAACAACACCACAGTTACCTTTTTTTTCTTTTTTACACTTGCATTGTGATAGCCTTCAAAACCAACCAGCAAACCAATATAAACACAATGCTTTAAACAGATTACAAAAGCCGTTTATATATATATATATATATATATATATATATATATATATATATATATAACTCTGTTGATGAGGCCTAATAGGCCGAATGTACATACAGAGATTGATTTTTCTCGATTTGTTTAGCCTTACATTTGAATAGGTATGCCCGCCTAATTAATCAATTATTAATTAATTAATTTTCAAAATTAGGTACGACTTCAATTAAGCTCATATTCTCCCAAAAATTGTCGGCTAAAAAAAGCCACATCAAAAAACACATCGTTTGTGTATTTTCTTCTCATATATATATATATATATATATATATATATATATATATATAATTGTGGATCAACATGACAATTCTGTTTAATTCTCAATTAATGCTTGAGAGAAATTCGGGTTAAATTCAAAATAAGGGAAAACATTTTGAAAAACGTTAAAATGATAATTAACAAAATATAAATAATTCATTCCTTACAATCCATAACTAATTCTTTATTTTAGTATTTTATTTCTTTCAGTCATTAATTTTTTTTGTTTTTAATTAGTTTAGTCAGTCTTTCTTTCATCCTTATCTTTTTTATATTCTCTTTCACTTTTTTCTACACGTTTTCATTCAACTTCTTTTCTTTTCTTCTCCCCTCCCGCCACCTTTATTTCTTTACCTTTTCTTACATTCTTTTTCGATTTTCTTTCTTTTCTTTCTTTCTTTACACTAATTTTCATCTTCCGTTTTCAATTTTTTATCCTTAACCTCATTATTTATATTTTTTCTTTCATTTTTTTTCTTTTTTTTTCGCACTTTCATTTGTGTTGACCTATCATTCTTTCATTTCTTTTTTTCATGTGATAACTCTTTCTTAAACTCACTCTGTTATTTCCTTCTTTCTTTCTTTCTTTTTCCTTGCGTCTCTTTCAATTTTGTTTGTTTCTTTCTTTTTGCTTCTTTTTCATTTCAAAGAATAAATGAAATAAAATAAGAAATAATCATTTCTTTATTTCTTTCATTCTTTCATTCTTTTATTCTTTCTTTCTTTCTTTCTTTCTTTCTTTTATTCTTTCACTCTTTTATTCTTTCTTTCTTTCTTTCTTTCTTTCTTTCTTTCTTTCTTTCTTTCCCTCTATAGCATTTTAGATAATATTGCCATGATTTTCTATTTGCCAGGTTTGTTGTATGCAGTTAAATACGAAAAGGAAAAGGTTAAACAGCAAGTGATATATACATACATATTCATATATACATACATGCGCGCACACACACACACACACATACATAAATGCATGTATACACACACACATATATATATACATACATACATGCATGCACAAACATATACATACATACATGTATGCACAAGCATTTATACATACATGCACACACACGCACATATATATATATACATGCACGCACACATATATATATATATATATATATACATACATGCACACACACAATCACAAATACATATATACATACATGCACACACACATATATATACATACATACATGCACACATACACATACACATATATATATACATGCACATACACACACATATATATGCGCACACACACACATATATATACATACATGCACACACACAATCACAAATATATATATACATACATGCACACACATATATATATATACATATATGCACACATACACATATATATACATACATGCACATACACACATATATATGCGCACACACACACATATAGATACATACACACACACAATCACAAATATATATATACATACATGCACACACATACATACATATATATATACATATATGCACACACACATATATATACATACATGCATGCATATATATACATACATGCTCACACACACACACACACACACACACATATATAATATATATATATATATATATATATATACTTACAAGCATACATACATGCACATATACACATGAGCATACACACACACACACACACACACACACACACACACACATGAGAATACACCCACATGCACACACACATATATATATATAGGGTCATCATTTTAAATTTCAGAGAATGAAGGAAATAAAATAAGAAATACTTATTTGTTAACTTCTTTCATTCGTTCATTATTTTATTTTTTCTTGTCTTTTTCTTTCTTTCTTTTCTTTCTTTTTTTTCACTCTATAGCATTTTAGAGGATATCGCTATGAATTTGTATTGCCCAGGTTTATTTTTTTTAATACCTTTGTATCTTTCAATCTTTGTCGTTTGCCTATTAGTCACATTTCCTTTAGTAGTTTATTGATTTTATTGACTTAATAGTCCCGCTTGTTTCATCAAAGAAGTCTTCATCTTTAGATGTCAGGCACTAAAGAAATACCAAAGAAACTATCAAACGAAAGACTACCATAAAAATGAGTTATTTGTCTTTAAGAAGGACTTGATAATTATTATAATATTTCAGCTAAACGTATTGACCATTACTTTTAAATGTTAAGCATCGGGTTGATAATATTGACGGAAATCCTTTAAAATCCTTCCAGTAAACAGAGTAAATGATAAATATCAAATTGGTAGAAGAAAACGAAAAAAAAAGTTGAAAGGACATTGAAAAAGAAAGAAGAATAAATGACAGAGAATAGTCATCATATACAGTAGTCACATTTCAAAATGCCTATAACACTTTTCCTGCCAATTCTCCTCCTTCCAGACCCCACACCCCTTGATATAATTTCTACGAGTTCCCCTCCTACTTTCTCTAACTACTACTAACTTGAAAAGAAAATACTGAATCACAAATACATCACCCCTGAAGATGGCATTTCGAAGTGCCGAAAGTACTTGGAACAAAAACTTTGGTGGATTAATCCACAGATTCCATCCAAGTATTAAAAAAAAAGTTGGTCAGTTCTATTAATTCATTTAAAATCCTGTAATTTGTATTATATATCTCTAAGAAATTAAGATTTCCGTAGTATATGTTGGAATAATTTGCATAATAATCTTAACAAAACTGGGTTTAATAAACAATTATTCGCTGTTACTGATTTCTAATACTATCATGTTATTCCCAAATGTATTTAAAGCAATCCCATTCATAATTTTATATAGAAACCAATTAAAATAACATAAAAATAAGTGTAATATTTTTATATTCTCTCTTATTTAGTTTCGTTAGTCTGTCTAATTCAAAATAATATTTTATTACATTAAAAATTAAATACTTGCGCCCGGCGGCATTTACTTTTGTTATGGTAATTTACCACGAACGTATGAACTTTTAGAAACTCTGGGAAATGGACACGTCGATTCGAGTTCAATTCCTAGACGAAGCTGTTGGCATTTGACATAGCGCTAATACCCATGGGAATGGTATGAATCCATATATTCTCCTCCAGCTATGGGTTAAATAGTAGGGCAGACTGGGCCCTTCAGCCTTGGGTAGGTAATCAGTCTAGGAGAGGGATAACTGAATTCAAAATTCCCTCCAGCTATGGGTTAAATAGTAGGGCAGACTGGGCCCTTTAACCTTGGGTAGATAACCAGTCTAGGAGAGGGATAACTCTGAATTCAAAATTCCTGAGGTCGGTCGTTGATTGGGTTTGTGGCAACCCTTGACGCACCAATTCTTTCCTATCGACTGTGCCAAAAAGTGCGGATGGTCCAACACAAGCCTTCACCACTATAAACAAATCACTGTGCTGGGTGTTCATTGTGTGTGTGAACCCTCATGCGTCGAAAATCGACGGGAGAGTCCATAATATATATATATATATATATATATATATATATATATATATATATGTGTGTGTGTGTGTGTGTGTGTGTGTAGCGCCACGACCCCGAACGATCGACGCGGGTGCCCACGCACAGTAAAGGCGAAGGCGATGGCTGCGCGCCAACTGACCGCGGCTTGTGTCACGTGTATTAGCTCTAAAATTGCCATAGTTATCCATCGCCTCCAAGGAGGAGGATAACGGTCCCGAGGTTCCTGAGCCATTTGCGGTTTCATCCATTCTAATGCGTGCACTTAAAGCTTTGAGACGATCATCTTGCTTGGTTCGTTTTTGTATTTTCAGCCTCCGCTTCACGTTCTGCTCGTCTGTCGTCTGCACGGACAACATCGGCGGCGGTGAACAGGCGAAAAGAAAGTCGAAAACAAAAGAAGGAGACCAAGCTGTCCAGCGTCGATGACATCGGCAGCGGCGTCACAGACAGCGGGACGGCGACGGCGACGGTAGACACGCTACGGAAAGACCACCTCTATACGCGATAGGAAAAAAAACAAAACTTTATAGCTTTTTTTATTAAAAGTGCCGCCACTTTTGAATAACCTTGTAAACAACTCAGCGCTAATCTTTTTCGTTCCTCGATTAATTATCTTATACTTGTATAATAACATAAACAATATTGTCTTTTTACGCTTGTATAAAACATAAACAATGAGGATTAAGTAAAAAAAAAAAGGTTGAAGAAAATGATTCTATAAAAATGCCGCGAAAAAAAGGTTGAGACTGAAAATAAAGCGACGTTTTCCTTTGTAAATAGAAACAAATTTTATCCTCATAATTTCCTTGGTTGTAGATAAAATAAGGGTTGCTATGTTCCATTGAGATTAGGGGAAACTGATTGAGCTAATAATGTACACTTAATGGTTTCCTTATCTACCACCAGGGAATATATATATATATATATATATATATTATATATATATATATATATATAGAGAGAGAGAGAGAGAGAGAGATATGGTGGACTCTCCTATCTTGAACGATAGATGAGGGTCAGCAGTGAGTGATTTATTTCCTCCCATGTTGTACATACTATCAAGAAGACATTTTGTGTTTCCTTGAGTGTGATAGCAGCCCAGTCTTGCTGCGAGCTATGAAGCTACACTGACAGATAGAATTTGCTAAAGCGAGAGTCAGATGTTTTAGTTTTAGTTAGACGGAGCTGATCCCGATGTTTCAGGCTATTTTCTTCAAAGCTCTTTAAACTAGCGAAACATCTTATACCATTCTTTCTGATTTGATGCTAGATTTTCCCAAGTACTCAGGTTAATATTGAGGCGTTTCAAATTGTTCTTCAATTTGTCTTTATAGCGTAAGAGTGGACGTCCAAATAAAGGCTTAGCATTTGGTAATTGTCCGTATAATATCTTCTTTGGAAGCCTTTCTCATTCATTCTGACAACGTGACCAGCCCACCTAAGCTGAACCTTTGCTAGTGATATTTAAAAATATTGTGCTATTTTTCACACTATCATCCCATTTTAGACCGCAAATAGTACGAAGACAACGCATTTGAAAGGCGTCAATATATATATATATATATATATATATATATATATAGGTTGGAAGAATCGAAACGCTATAGCATCGACATTGCCATCAAGAATAAATAATTAATCTTTTGGGACACTTCCTGCTTTTCCACGACTCTAACCACTAGCCCGCGCCTCCATAACACACACACACACACACACACACACGCACACACACACACACACACACACACACATATATATATATATATATATATATATATATGTCCACGCACGTGGATACGATCATAACATCACAGTCTTCACGCATTTTCCTGCTCACGTGCACAAACAAAAATACACACACGTACGAACAAAAAGTGCATTCGTGATCATGTAAATACGTAAACATGCAACACGAGAATACAGTAAAACACACACACACATTTAACCATTTATACCATTAAAAAAAAAAACTATTTCGTTTACCTGACGAATGCGTTAGCAGGAAACCATTGGTTGTAAATATTGTTCCAATGTAAATAAATAAAAGCTAGACCTTTTATTTGTTCATATATATATATATATATATATATATATATATATATATATATATATATATATATATTATTTTACTACTCTGACACTTACAACTTAAATCTGTATACATACAGAACAAAATACCATGCAGGGGTATTATTCTAAAAGTGAACGGAATAGGGTGACTGGAGTTCGAACTTATTTACTCATTTGTCAATATATTTCACTTTATTTACGAAGGCGTTCTGAAGCTGGACCTAGATAAGCCCAATTTCGTTATTCAATTATTTTGTATATTGATCAGTTACCAAATTTTTTTAGTTCTTCTCAATTGAGATCAATGTTTTGAGGTGGCAGTGAAGGAACAAAGAAATAAAATCAATTCTAATGAGAGTCAAAGTGTAACTTAAACAATTTGAGGGGACCTGTTGGGGGTGGGGGCGAGGCCACAGGCAAACCAAAGGATTCGATAGAGAAAACTGACTAAAATGAAACTAGGAAACTTTTTTTGGCGGGGGGGGGGTAATAACACACCCAATTTTGTAATGATTACTATAATATACTAAACATAACTTGACCTCAAGGTTCACAACAATGTTAGATGTTAGATATAATCTAATGAAAATGAGAGGTGATCAAGGTCACATGTATTTAAAGGCATGAAAAGACAATTCAACCATGTGAATTCAATAGCATAGTCCCTCTCTCGGTTCAAAATGTTGCTATCCAACAACAAGCATAACCATGATAGCCGGCAACAAATCAAACTGCAGACCAACAGGATGCGGGGAATGGTCGTCTGCTCAATGTTTTTTTTTCCAAGGAAATGTATCGTCTTTGTCAACGTCTTTCTACATTGAATTGTTTATTTCAAAATGTGTATCGTTATTGTCTGTTGAGAGAATATTTTGTTTCTTAAGAGACACAGAAATCAACGTCTTTCCATTTTGAATTGTTTATTTCAAAATATATATCGTTATTGTCCAAAATGTATATCACTGTGTCAGAAATCTAAAGTGAAAAAAAAAAAAAAGAAAAAAAAAAAACAAAAAACTTAAAATGAAAACACAAAAAAAAACTCAGGCTGCTAAAAATGTTTCAAATATCGTTCATATATATATATATATATATATATATATATATATATATATATATATATATATATATGCAGTCTTATGGTGTTTCTTTTAAATAAGATGTTAAATTTCTTCTAAACTAATGATGCAAGGATTCAATTATTTTCCTCGGTGATAATAACACCTCATTTATAGATCTAATTAATTTTTACCTTAATTGTGTGTTTGTGTGTGTGTGTGTGTGCGTGTATTTGTATGTGTGTGTGTGTGTGTGTGTGTGTGTATGTGTGTGTGTGTGTGTGTGTGTGTTTTGTTGTAGTTTCGTAATCAATATGATTTACTTCATCTTTTTCTTTCCTACGAAATTGACACACATAGTGTAATGTTATCATTTTTACCGACAAGAAAACAGTAGGATTATTATTTTAAGCTAATGTTTTAAATAGTAATAATTTAATCACATATATTTTGTTTTAGGTTTGTTTCATAACTTTTTAAAAAATTGTTGACGGCCGAGAGATAGTCAAACAAAAAGTGGAATTTTTTTCTCTTTAAGAAATTGTTGCTGAGTGAAAAAGACGTTTGATCAGTTTTTCGTCGGTTTATCTAAACGTTAGATATTTTTAGCAACAAATACATTAATTATTGTCAAAGCAGACACGTTTTCTGATGTGTCAAAAATGGACAGTTAAAATCTTATTAATATCATAGAGATAGTGTATTTCTCTGTAACCGAAACTATATTACTACTCAAGTCACAATTATCTTAGTTATTTACGTCACGTTCTCCATGATGTTTTTTATTTAAACTTCAATTATTAATAATATTGATTTACATTATTAATACTGTTGACCATATCTACAGGTATTTGCCTCTCACCCCACTTATGAGCGCTGGAGACAAGGTCTCGTTTTAACGTGGGCCCAACCATAAGCCGAAGTTCATGGGTGGTAAGCACAAAAATTGCGTCGATCCCGTCGGCAATCCCCTGTTGGCAATAAAACCAACCCTGCCCCTTTAAATCAAGGGGACGGGTATTGCCTGGGGGGATAGCCCCCTGGGATCAACGCTATTAACTTGTAAAGATCCAGGGTCAAAGACACTGGATCTCTGGCGTTGGCCAGATCTACATACAAATAACATGCAATTGTATTTATATATACAACAAAATAGCGGTTCAATTATTTGGTTTTATCTTAATGAGTATGAGTAAAAATTTCGGAGATAAATCTTAAAAGAAATCCATTAACAAGAAGAAATAACTGTAATTTTATTCTTTACTTCCTAATTTAAACTAAGTAGTTAAATTAGGAAGATTTAACATTGAAAGACGGGAGTTTTTCAAATTGTTTTATCTGCATTCTTACTTACCCTTTTTAAATTTATATATCTTATTAAAAGTTAAATCCTTGCACCAAGGCATATTTCCGAGTAACTTTAACAAAAACATAACCATTTCAAATTCTGTACATTCTGATAACTCTTAAAAACTCTGGGCATTCCAGAATTTACAAAATGAATCGGCTCCAGTATAACTATTTTGAACTCACCTATCTATGGATTCTGTGAATAATTCTGACCATTTCTGAATGATTCTGATCATTATATATACTAGTACAAAAGAAAAAGAAGATTTTTGAAACATATTGCCTGAGGGGTGGAGTAAAAAAATCAATGTCAGCGAGTTTGTACCCTAAGTAAGTAAAATCATCAAATTCATTAAAGGATTCAAAAATAAAACAATTTGAAATGTAAACTTTAAATATGTATTAAAATAAACTAAACTATATATAGATATATAATACCAGTTATAATGTTACATGATCTATGCGAAAGAGGTATGCAGCATTATAATTATTTAGTGCCAGTGAAGAAGGCGCTATGTAACAATAAAACAAACTATATATAGATATATAATACCAGTCATGTATTTATTAAAACTTGTTTTAAAAAAACAATGAGGGCTGTCTAATGTTGCATGTTCAAATTTTGAGTGTATTTATTCTGTTATGACGATTTTGGGTAATGTGACGTAAACAGTGACTTAATTTTTGTTACAGACAAAAAACCGGAAGCGAATCTCCTTTATTAATAGATAGTCATACACTCTACCATATTTGCTCTAAACCTGTGTTGTAGCATAATGTTTACATAATTCAATCTTCGTCTCGTCTGACCAAAGGATATTATCCAAAAATTAATCAGTTTTGTTTCTTTTGCTTTTGGACAAACTTCAAACAAACAAACAACTCTGTGCCTTTTCCCCATCTACGAGATTTCCTTTGGAAAACGAGACTTGAGTTCATATCTATGCAATCATTACTCATTTTTCCATTTCGTATTTAATTTATGATGATTAAACATTTAAAAATGAATAAAATGTCGGCATTAAATAACCCGTAATGTGTTGATATGCCATTAAACACATGAACCAAACCAAACTGTACCAAATATAAATAGATATTATTGTAATCCAACATTTAGAAATTAATTAAATTTCGTCTTAAATAACCCAAAATTAGTTGATATGCCGTTAAACAAATAAACCAAACAGCACCAAATATAAATAATTATTGTAATCAAATATTCAGAAATGAATTAAATTTCGTCATTAAATAACCCATAATGAGTTGATATGCCGTTAAACAAATAAACCAAACACCAAATTTAAATAATGATTTCGAAGGATGCTGGTCTCCATGTAGTCATTGGAGAGTGTCTTCTTTTTCTCAGTTTTATTCTAAGAGTTTTTGTGAGATTTTTCGAGGTCAGCATGATTGGTAAATATTTCAGTACTTCTTACCTTCTTCCAAATTAAGAGAACAATAAAGCCTCTATAAAATTTCCGCCCTGTCGGTGGGGCGTTAGAATGCTCCGACTGCACCTCTGCAGAGGGGTAAGACTCCCCCAAAGGGCCACCTGAGTGGCGACCCGTGATGCTTAAGGATAGAGCCCAGGTGGATGAGCAGTTCATGACATGCAATACCTTGACCCTATCTTGGGCTTGACGGGCGTTCGGAGAGGCCCCTCCGATCAATCGGCTGGTGACGTCAAGCCCTAGCACCTATATGATTTTCCCAACCGTATTGCCCTTATGGCAAACCCCAACCCCTTTTTATCATATGGGTGCTAGAAGGCGGTGGCTGCGGGTCTACATGTCCTGGGAATGACGTTAAACTCTATCTGATGGTGAGGTTCCAGTTTTGGAGGTTTGGGGAATGTGGAGCACTCCTTCATCACCATTGCTCCCTGGTCCACTCTGACCCGGAGTGGTAGTACCTGTTAGGGTCCCATCTATGGTTAAATAGAAAAATGTATTTATAAAAAAATTGTATTATCCATTAAGAATTGATTTATTTCAAAACTTTATCGGCATTAAATGACCCACTGAGGTTGATATGCCGTAAAACAAAACAAAACAAACAAACAAACAGCATATTATTTTCGTCTATTTAGAATAATAGGAATAATTTGAAGGAGATAAAACCGATTTGTAATTAAATTTGAAATAAAAATTAACGGTCTTTATTAATAGACCAACCTTATACTAACCACGCCCTTTTGAAAACACAAGAATTGGTTTGGCATTTTGTTTTAAATCTGCGCCTGAATCTCGGCAGGTGTCTGGATAAAGTTATATGGACCAGCATGTTGTCTATGACTGTAATATAATTAACGAGCTCAGGTAATTAAAGGTTGCAAAACAATTAGTCTTAGTAAGAAGTAAATCAAGGGTAGAGAAGAGAGAAAGAAATATTTAAAAATTGTATTATCCATTAAGAATTGATTTATTTCAAAACTTTATCGGCATTAAATGACCCACTGAGGTTGATATGCCGTAAAACAAAACAAACAAACAAACGTAGAGCCCTAGTTCTTTTTAATCACCAAATGAAATCTGATACTATTCCAGGAACTTCTATATGATTTTAATTTTCTATATATTAATACCGTTTTTCCTTAAGTGTAAAACCGTTATCATCTTGCAACACCCTCTGGTTAAAAATGAGATCGTCAAAAATTAAATGCAAAAATGTAAATCCTGATTATCTGGTGTCGCTTAATCGCCGAATCCTTATTTCTTATGAGTGTCATTACCTCAGCTAAATAATGGACCATTCAGTTTTTATTTTAAAGAAAGAAATGGAGAAAAAGGACATGCTAGGCAGAAAAAATATGATAAGAAAGAAAATAAGTAAGGCAAAGATAGAGAGAGAAGGTGGGTGCGTGGAAGCGATAACGCTTATCAGTTTCAATCAAACATTATGAAAAGATGAAAAAAAGGAAATAAATAAATAAGAGTAAGAGAGAGTTAAATCTAAATTATCATAATTTTTACATATTGAACTATTTGGCAATAGCTAATAAGTAAACATATCAATCGTTGAATAAATAAATTATCGTAGTGTGATATATCCACAGATCCTGCTATGTTTTTAATATAGCATATTTCTAAAACTTGCTGAATATTTTAACCATTTCTATTATTTTATACTTCTATTCATTTCTTTGTAATCTGAAGAGTATTGGCCGCATAGTTAAGTCGTGTGGTGGCGTAAAATGGGTATCAACCAAACATCGGGGGTGGGGTGTGAATACCCTTTTCACGAGGGTTAGGCCCAGGAGATTGGTTTTCTTAGCGTCTGTGACGGAGCGCTACACGTACCATCAGCTCCCACTTTACCACATAGATCCCTGTGCTACTGATATGCTGAGTTGGCGAGGGCCGGTATCGAATCAGGAAACGTGAGGCTATAATTCTAGCCATTTATGAAATCTCAGCATTCTTCTGGCTATTTCTGTAAATTTCTAGTTATTCTTGAATGCTCAAGATATTTCTGACCATTTTCTGAATCTCTAATTTGACTTTTCACAAAAATCTGTGCTTCTTTTCAATCCAATTAAACACGACAACCTCTGTTAATATTACAACCCCACATGAATGGATTCTGCCATTTTCTTTTACTTCGTTTACTCATTTTTTCTTTCCTTTCTTTTCTCTTACATTTTCTTCTTTTGGTTTTATTAATTTTAATTTTTCTTTGCACACCTTCACTAATTTTGATTTTCTTTCTCTGTCTCTGTCTCTGTCTCTCTGTCTCTCTCTCTCTCTCTCTCTGTGTCTCTATGTCTCTCTCTCTCTCTTTCTCTTCCTTTGCGTGACTTTTATCTCCCCCCCCCCGATGCTAAATCTTTCATTCTTTTCTCACTTCACACATCTTTCTTTATCTTTGTTTCTACCTTCTTGTATGATTCTTTCTTTCTTTCTTCATCCCCCCCATCTCTCTCTCTCTCCTCTCTCTCTCTCTCTCTCTCTCTCACCTCTCTTTGAGTGACTTTTTATCTTTCTTGTTCCCTGACCATCCCATTCATTATGTCGCTAAACATCTCATTCTTTTTTCGCATTTCACACATCTTTCTTTATCTTTGTTTCTACCTTCTTGTATCTTTCTTTCTTTCTTTCTTTCTTTCTTTCTTTCTCTCTCTCTCTTTCTCTCTCTCTCTCACCCTCTCTTTGCGTGACTTTTTATCTTTCTTATTCCCTGACCATCCCATTCATTATGACGCTAAACCTCTCATCCATTTTTTTCACTTCACATATCTTTCTTTATCTTTGTTTCTACCTTCTTGTATCTTTCTTTCTTTCTTTCTTTCTTTCTTTCTTTCACCATCTCTCTCTCTCTTCTCTCTCTCTCCCCCCTCTCTCTCTTTGCGTGACTTTTTCTTTCTTTTCCCTGACCATCCCATTCATTATGACGCTAAATCTTTCATTCCTTTTTTTTTCATTTCACATATCTTTCTCTTCTTTGTTTCTACCTTTTTGTATCATTCTTTCTTTTTTTTTCTTTTTTTTCATCCTTTCTCCTCGTCCTTTTCTTTCTTTCTTTCTTTCTTTTCTTCTTTTCTTTTTCTTTCTTTCTTTCTTTCTTTTCTTTTTTCATCTTTTCCTTTTTCTTTCTTTCTTTCTTTCTTTCTTTCTTTTTCTTTCTTTCTTTTTCTTTCTTTCTTTCTTTCTTTCTCCTCGCCCTTTCTTTCTGTCTTTCTTTCTTTATTTTTCATCCTTTCCCCTCGCCCTTTTCTTTCTTTTTTCTTTCTTTCTTTCTTTCTTTCTCTTTAAATTCCCTTTAAAAATTCTGGCATATTTTCTTTCATTTCTCTTTTTTTTTCGAAATGTGCTTAATCTCCTTATTCTTTGCCAGCTATTTCAGACTTGTGACATGATCAAAGGAAATATTCCCAAATCATTAGCCAACAAAATACTTTCAAACCAGAAAGACGACATCACGTAAACACATTTAAAGATAATATCTAAATCATGAACGCGGAAATTTTTCTTTGTTTTATTAATTTCTTCCACCACTTTATTGGATGTAATTCAGCAAAAAGAATTATCGCTTCTCTAGCAGAAAATGGCAAGGAGAAAAAAAAAAGGCTTCCAGCTTCACAATTAATTCAGACAGTGTTGCTGCCCTGCACTGTTAATGGGATAGCGGAAAAATTAGCGTTGTTTAGCTAAAGTAAATACAATCGACTTCTTCAAGCTGACGAATTTGGTGTTTCTTAACCCCACCCCTACCAACCACAGAAACATTAGTGTATTGGATTATTTGTGATATAGCTATTTACTAAGCTTAGCTTAAATGTGGCGCAAGGTCAGAAGTATGGGACGCCCAATGAGAATCGAACTCATTAACAATGGTCTGCAAATCTAGCTTGCTAACCATTTATTGTGATATAAGGCGTGCTGTAATCTACAACTTAAACTTATAGACTTAGCGAGGTCACGTGGTTTAAACCCCAGCCAATCAACAGTCCGAATACGTGGTTAGTTAACTATTTAATCGCTGATATTGACAGTCGTTCATTTGCACTTTATTTGACATTGACGAACGGACCTGCAACACTAAGGAACAACTGAAGTTTCAGAGCCAACATTAAGGCACACCAAGGAACAACCAAAAGTTTCTTCATTAAGGATCGCGCTCTGCTTAACACAAGGATCTCCGCAGGACTGTGCTCTTGCTTGAAGCCTAAGGATTGCCAGAAACATCGTAACACAATGTCCCATCTAAGCTTTGTGACAGTACGGTCATGCACATCTAAAGATTAAGTAACACAGTAAGATTTTAATATATTTTGTGCGAATTTCAAGACATTCACAGAAACATCTAAACCACCCGGGTCCCGTCTTGAAAATATAGAAAAACGTTTTTTGTCATGACTCTAATATATTGCCTCGACCAACAGGCGTAAAAAACAACGCATAAATATAGAAAATCCGTTGGTTTAACCCATTACCAAGGATAAATACAATAATTGCGTTGGTGAGACACATGACCAATGATAAACACAGGAAATGCGTGGGTGTGACCCTTAGCCAATGATAACACAAGAAATGGGTGTATATAACCCATGGCCAAGGATAAACATGAATTGCGTGGGTGAAACCCATGACCAATGATAAACCCAGGAAATGCGTAGGTGTAATCTTTGGCCAATGATAACACAAGAAATTGGTGGACGTAACCCATGGCCAAGGATAAGCACATGATTTGCGTAGGTGAGACCCATGGCTAATGATAAACAGGAAATGCCTGGTGTAACCAATGACCAATAAAAACAAGCCACGTGGGTGTGTCTGCAAGAAAACGGCGTGGGTGTCACGGTCAGGGAGGTGTAGTCATGTGGGTGTTCTATGACTATATAAAGTCTAGAGTTTTGGCTGAAGTTCAGTGATTGCTCGCTGTCCAACCCCGCAGCTCCTTGGCATATGTGAGCTCTCTCCGACAAAACGTCACCATCAAACAATAAAAATATAATTTCATGTTTTTATATATACGTGTTCCCCGTTTGTCCCAGCGACGGTATACAACAAGTACTTTTTTCTTGCTCAGCATTCATAATGCTTTCCTAATGTCGAAACGATCTCTGACTTTCCGACATGCATATACATAAGTTATATGACCTTGTTTTTATTTTTATTATTACCCAAGAAAAAGAGGAGGAGGCAATCCCAAGGATTAGCAAGTAATCTCATTTGGATGCTCACCCTTTGGTATCACGTTTCATCTTTATGGTCTTGTAACACCCACTGGCTAAAAATGAGACCGTCCAAATCATCCAAAATAACATGCAAAAATGTAAATTTTGATTATCTGTGTTGCTTATCCTGTGAATTCATATTTTTTATGAGTGTCGTCGCCTCAGCTAAATAAGGGACCATTTTTATTAGAAAAAAGAAAATGAGCATGCTATACAGAGAAAAATATAATAAGAAAGAAAAAAAAAGAAATAAATGGTGTAGGGAAAAGATAGAGGGAGGGGGAGTGCGCGGAAACGATAACGCTATTCTGTTTCAATCAAACATAATGAAAACAAAAAAAGATTATAATACTTTTTAGATCGGTATCAGCGAAGAAGGCTATCCCCTTTTCACGAACGCTAGAGCAAGGAAATTGTTTTGTCGTCTGAGGTGGAGCGTCTCACCTAACAGCAGCTCTTCACTTTACAGCACAGATCCCTGTGCTAATAATACGCTGCATTGACGAGGGTCGGTATCGAACCAGGAACCCAGCCGAACACTCAATCGACTGAGCTAAACCGGCCCTTTTGCAATAGCACTTAAGTAAACATATCAAACATTGTAATAATTAAATTATCATACTGTAGTATATCCACAGGTCCTGGTATTTCTACGAATATAAAATTCCTCGTAACGTTGTTTATTATTCTTCTGGTTTTATCTTGATAATATTCCGCCATCTTTTACGAATGATTGAGCAAATTCTACAATTGGTTGAACAAGAAGGCTCTAACGGCCTGGAATGTCATATAACATTAAGATACGGACTTCTCCTTCCAGTACAGGGACACATTCCTTAACTACTCACTTTCTATATTATTCATAAATAGGAGACGTGATAACAAAGGGTAAACATCAAAATGAGGCTACCTCCTACTCCAAGGAATTGCCTCCTCCTCTTTTTCTAGGATAACAATAAGAATGAAAACAAAGGCAGGTAACTTATTTATATGCATGCCAGAAAGTAAGAGATCGTTTCGACATTAGGAAATACTTATGAATGCTGAGCAACAAAAAGTAGTCATAACAAAAATATTTTTCTAGACGGGACCCTGGTTGTGTAAATGTTTTGAAATTCGGACCAGGCATTAAAATCTTACTGTGCGACTTAATTCTAAGACCCATTCAAAGACTTGTTCCTGGTACTTTTGACCATTGGTATGGCATGGCTGTATCACAAAGATTTGGCTTACAGTCATACGGGCAGCTACCCCCGGATCATAAATGTTCCACCACCAAATGGTACTTTTTTATAGTTGTTGAGTCGATGATATGCAATTCTAGAGCACGCCATCTTTGACCTTTTCAATACAACAGAAATCGACAGCCCTATTGGATGAGGCAGAGGAATACACGAACAGCACCTCTGCAGAGGGGTAAAACCACGCTGTTAGTCGTGGGTGGCGACCCATGGAGTCCTGTTGGCTAAGCAGTCCATGACATGCAACACTCTACTTTGACCATTACTTAGGCTAGACGGGAGGTCAGAGAGTCACCTTCTGATCAATCGGCTGGTCATATCAAGTCCTAGCATCTATATGATTGTCCCAACCCTCTTACTCTTATAGCAAGCCCCAATAGTTTTTATCATATATGTGCTAGAAGGCTGTGGCTGAGTGTCTTAATGTGGTACCTGTTAGGGTCTCATCTATGGGTTAAATAGAAGAAAGTAAGTTTTTAAAATTGAGTATAAAAAATTGAGTACCTATCAAGAATGAATAAAACAAAACGTATTCGGTATAAAATACCCCTACAAGGGTTCATATGCCATAAAATTCTGAAGCACTGAGGAATGTAGAGTACTCCTTCATCACCATTACTCCCAGGTCCACTCAGACCAGGAGTGGTAGTACCTGTTAGATTCTAATATATTGGTTAAATAGAAAACATGAGTTTGAATAATATGTTTTTTTAGTACCAACAAGAATGAATAAAACAAAATGTCTTTGGCATGAAATAATTCCATGTGTTGACATGTCATAATAACCAATCAACCAACCAACCCACAGAAACCAACCCCCTGTCGGACCATATAAAAGGGTCAATTTCTTTATTGATATTTTTTAGCCGAATTCTGTATTCAAGGTCCTTTTACTAAAAAAACACTGGAATTGAAACTTATAAAAATAATCTGGTATAATTATTCAGACTCTTATCTTTATAGAAAAAAAAGGATAAATCGTTTTTTGTCAGTTCATTTTTTCATATTTCATCAAATAAAATAGGGGTGGAGTAGACCTCGAAAAAATATATTTCCCCAAATATATTTTAGAAAAAAAAAACCACTTCAGCTATATATTCATCAAAAGGGAAGTAATCATGAAAATTTTCGTGAAAATCGGACGATTAATTGATTTGTCATAGAATTTTTTTAAAAGCCGGTATCATAACTTGTTTTTGGCTACGTTAAATTTCAATTGATTTAACGGTGCAAAAATGTGAATGTTCCAAACAATTTTGCTATTATAAAGTTTCTTGGGGTTGCAGTGAAGCCAGATCACCCACCTTTTGACTTCTTTACATGATGTTGTGTTGAGATGAGTACCGGTCACATCGACCACCGCCTTGCTGAGAAAAATGATGCCTAGCGTCTCACCATCAACCATGTTGTCTTCTCCTTTTAAAAACGCCCATAGGGTCACTCTTAAAGGAAAAAGCACAGAAGGGAGAACCGCAATACTATGTCAATAAACCTTGATTAAAACCTTCAGCAGTTGCTGCGACCGTGTCACATTTTCCTTCTCATCAATGTGCGCCTTTTTAATCTTAGTTCACAAATCCATCTTATATATATATATTTATATATATATATATATATATATATATATATATATATATATATAAATGTGCTAGAAGGCGGTGGCTAAGGGTTTTTAAGTCCTGGGAATGACATTAAGCTCCATCTGATGGACATGGGAACAATGATGATGAAGGGGTGCTCCACATTCCCCAGACCTCACCATCAGATAGAGTTTAATGTCATTCCAGGACATGAAGACCTTTAGCCGCCTTCTTGCATATTTATATCTCATTATATATATATATATACATATATACAAGTTGTGTCATAAATGTATCGAGATTGAAGCTGTATTTACCAAGATAGAAATGAACAATGAATGAAATGTTCATTTTTTCAGAATACAGTGTGTATCAAAAAGTAAAAATTCGATAATTTTTTACATACCTTATATATATTATATATATATATATATATATATATATATATACAAGTGCGCACCACATAGAATTTTTGTTTTAAATGAAAAGTTATTGAAATTAACAGTTTATATGTAAAACATAATGATTGCATCAACAAATTTCATCCTTTTGAAGAAGATAATTTTGAAACCCAATTGTTGAAAGGTTTATCTATGAAGATATATATGAGAATGTACAACTAAATTAATTTCATTCACATGTAAATTAATTTCACAACTTGGTTTTCATTTTTCAGTCATATTTCTTAACTACGCACACAAGAGTGTATATTATATATATGTATATATATATATATTATATATATATATAATGTGTGTGTGTGTGTGTGTGTGTGAAGTATATGTATACAAGGTGTGTCAATGTATCGAGATTGAGCTCTATTTACCAAGATAAAAATGAACAATGAATGGAATGTTAATTTTTTCAGAATACAAGGTGTGTCATAAAAGTGCCGAGATTGATGCTATATTTACATAAATAGAAATGAACAATGAATGGAACGTTAATTTTTCAGAATACATGGTGTGTCATAAAAGTGCCGAGATTGGAACTATATTTACATAGATAGAAATGAACAATGAATGGAACGTTAATTCTTTCAGAATACAAGGTGTCATAAAAGTGCTGAGATGAAGCTATATTTACATAGATAGAAATGAACAACGAATGGAACGTTAATCTCTCAAAATACAAGGTGTGTCATAAAAGTGCCGAGGTTGAAGCTATATTTACCAAGATAGAAATGAACAATGAATGGAACATTAGATTTTTTCAGAAAACAAAGTGTGTAAAAAAATACAATATAATATATATATATATATATATATATATATATATATATATATATCGGATTATTGTATTACCGTCATCAGCTTTAGTATTCGAGTGATGTATCTGTGTGTGTTATTATTTAATTGATCATAACTCTTATATTTAACTTCTGAAGTTTCGCGTATATTTTATATCTGTTTATTACTTAACTTATTTGACACTGACTCCTTTTTCTACTTTGATCCTCTGAAATGTTGAGTTCCCTATTCGTCCTTGAGAACGTCTTAGTTTCAATGTTCAGATTTTCAATGGCTAACTTGCAAATCTCGTATTATCTCTTAAGACGCGTAGGACACGAATCTGTCGAGAATAAAGCCGACACAAAACGAAATGATAGATTGAAATAACTGTCAATTTTTGGAGTACCATAGATGAAATCTAATTTTGGTGGGTGGGAAAGAAAAGAAAACCAATTAACAATATTGAAAGAGAAGAATGTAAAGAAACGAGAAATATTAAAAAGGAGGAAAGAAAGAGATAGAGAGAAACGGAAAAAAGATAAAGAAAAAAGGGAAAATGAAAAATAAAAGAAGGAAGGAAGGAAGGAAGAAGGAGGAAGAGAAACATATTGAAAAGATGAAAAGAAGGAAAGAAAAAAAAGTAAAGCATATAAATGATAGAAAGAAAAGAAATGAAAAGAAAAAAGAGAGATAGTTTGTAAAGCCAAAATAGATATTAGAGAGGAGGAAAGAAAGAGATGGAGACAGAAAAAAGCAGGAAAGAAAAAAGAGAAAATAAAAAATGAGGAAGGAAGGAAAAGAAATATAGAAGCTGTAGGGAAAAATAGGAAAAATTGAATAAATGAAAAAAAAAAGACGACATTTTAAGCCAAGCTAAGAAAGAAAATAAATGAAAAAAAGAAAAAAGAAAAAAAAAGAATGAAAGAGAAAGGATGTAAAGAAAAAAGAAATATTAAAAAGAAAGAAAAATAGTTTAGCTTAAGATGAAGACAGAAAAATGTCGGAAGGATAAAATAGAATAAACAAAAACAAAAACAAAAACAAAAAATAAATAAATAAAACTAAGGAAAAAAAGAAGGAAGGAAGAGAAAGAGTGTAAAGAAAATGAGATAAAAAGAAGGAAAGAAAGATGGTTTTAGCTTGAAATGGAAACAGAAAAACATTGAAAGAAAAAAGAGAAAATGAGAGAAAGGAAGAAAGAGAAATTTGAAGCCGTAGAAAAAAAGAGAAAGAATTGGATAAATGAAAAAAAAAAAGACGAAATTTTAAGTCATGTTAAGAAAAAAAATAAATGAAAAAATGAAAGAGAAAGGATATAAAGTAAAAAGAAATATTACAAAGAAAGAAAGAAAGATAATTTTAGCTTGAGACGGAGAAAGGTCGGATGGATAAAAAATAAAATGAAAAATAAAAGATAGGAATGAAATAAAGAAAGAAGAAAGGAAGAGAAGGGTGTAAAGAAAATCAGATAAAAAGAAAGAAAGAAAAGTCGTTTTAGCTTGAGACAGAAAAAGGTAGAAGAGAAAATAGAAAATAAAAGAGAGAAAGGAAAGAAGAAAAATAGTAAAGTCGTAGAGAAGAAAAGAGAGGAAGAATTGTATAAACGAGAAAAAAAAAAGACGAAATTTTAAGCCAACTTAAGAAATGAGGATTTGTTTATGATAAATAAATTCTCCAAGGAGATTGAAGAAATGAATAACAAAACAAACTAATTTCAAATAAGCTGGAAGAAAAGAAAATAATAATCTACCCAGATGGTTTTGGACAGTTGGGTGGGTAGGTGGGTAATAAGGTATTCTGTTCCGAGTGGCTAGCGGTTAACATTTCTATCAGGTGGAAAACAAAAAAGAGTTAAAAGTTCATGAAAAATAGAAATTAATTCTTGTTATATAAAAATGAAAGCAGATAGTGTTCATTGTTTACCGGCACGAAGAATGGAAATTGGCAAACCGAGTACAATAAACGGCTGGGAAAGTAGAGCGTCTAAGTCATATATATATATATATATATATATATATATATATATATATATATATATATATATATATATATATATATATAAAAGATTTTTTTAAAAATTATTTTCATAGTGAGTTAGAAGTATTAATTAAAATGTAATAATATATTTTTGAAGGGAAATAATGCAAATTTATGTTTAAAAACATATTTATTTAATTAAAAAAAAATTTTTTTTTGTTCCCTTAATATTTTCAGGCTATGCCCATCTTCAGAGAGTTGAAAACTTAAAAAAAAAAATTTCATCTGTATTTGTTAAACTCAACTGTGATGTTAATCCGTTGAATGTTTTAATGTAAATGCAAACGTTCGGCAAATATTGTAAAGTTCCGCTCGGCAAAGATAGTGAAACTCCGTTAGATCCCATGCGGCGTCTTTGTTTCGCGGGATGTTTTGAAAATCATTTCAGATATAAATATATATATATTTTTTTTATAATACTATAAAAATAATGAGGCCCTGCTCGGGGATATTGAAATAAAGATTAAAAAAAAAAATCATTTTTATAGTGAGTTAGAAGCATTAATTAAAATGTAAATAATATATTTTTGAAGGCGAAATAAATAAATAAATAAATATATATATATATATATATATATATATATATATATATATATATCGTTTATTACGATGTTCGTTAATTTTAGGAATTGTTTTTTCATTTACATTTAAATAAAATATCTAAAAATGTAACCCTAATCTTGTGAGTGGTTTGATTAAAAAGATTTGAAACCCTTTTTTAAAAAAATATGACAAAAATTTAAAATCAATTCTCAATTGATTTTTTAATTAAACTTATAAAAATGTATTCGTCCAATTTATTTTATTTACTACCATAACATATAATTATAAGAAGCTAAGAACTTAACATGTGTCCTTATTTGCCAGTGGAAATTTTCGCGTATCAATTCAAATGATATTATTCGTTTATTGTGTGAGTAGTTTATTTCTTTTTTTTGAAAAAATAATTTTGGTTTACATTGATAAAAATTAATACATTTTTTCTAAGAAACAGGTATTTATATAACAAAAATTTGAATGCAGTTTACTTATTGAAAAATGTATTCGTCTTTATGTACTTTTAGTATTTATTTATGAAAAACTTTGAAAACTTTCACAAATCAATTATTTTTATAACGATTGAATTATATAATTCAATCAGTAAAAATCATAGACTAAATTTCTACTTTTCCTTCTAATTATAAACATCAAAGTTTCTGCGTGATTTTAATGTTCACTGATATTTCTTTTCTGAGTTATAAGTCTACATGTACATACCAAAACAGACGCGAATTATATATATATATATATATATATATATATATATATATGGACATTATTCTTTCTTTAATACATACGGCGTTGAACAGAAAGAAAAAAAGAAAAAACTCCAAATTCTCGAAGCTCTATACATTAAGCAACATAAACCCACTTTGAATAAGATTAATTTTGAATAGAGCAGCTATTATCTAAAAATGTCTACAACTCATTTCCTGCCAATTCCCCTCCTCCCAATGCTCACAACTTTTATAATTTCTATGAATTCTTCCTCCTACTTGCTTCCACTGCTACTCGGTCGTTTAAACACATTACGTGTTTAAATAAAACCAGGAACAAAGTCAATTACACCTACCACATATGATGGCCCTTAGGAGTGCTGAAAATACTAGGTTTGAAAACTTTGCTGGACTAATAAACAGACTCCACCTTTGACATTAAGAATTGGTCAGAAAACTTGAAATGCTCGAAAAGAGACTCATCAGACATGAAATATCCATTTAGTTCAACACCGTATATATATATATATATATATATATATATATATATATATATAATATATATAAATAAATTTTGTACAAGCAAATTTAAATAATACTTTAAGGGTAATCATTATGATCACCTATATAGGTGGATACGAAGGAAAAGAGTGAAAAAAAAAAGTTTTATTGATAAAAACAAGGGCCTTTCGTCCGGTTGCTCATCAAGGTTTTTACAGCCGGAGACGACTAAAAGTCAAATTGTAAATACATATGGGTATATATATGAGGGGGTTTTTAGGGAAGAAGAAAAGAAAAAAATTTTTACTTCTTTTAAGTCCCCATTAAGTGACACCAGGCCCCAGACACTCGCCCAATAAAATAAGCGAGTGCCTAGGTCTGATCTGTTGCACAAGGTAGGACGAAAAAAATTTAATAATTACGCGCTCAAGGACCTGTAAATGGTGTTCGTCCTAGCCTTGTGCAAAATAGAGAATTGGTGATCATTATAACTAGACCGGCAAGCGCTCATGTTGATTAGATGTTCGCAAATCGAAGACTTATATATATATAAAGTAAAGTCGACGGGGCGGCCTAAAGTCGGTATTAGCCAGTCAGCGAGGGAGTCTATCCCCTTTTCAATAGCGCTAGACCAAGGAGATTGTTTTAGCACCTGAGGTGGAGCGCCACACCTACCATCAGCTCCTTACTTTACCGCACAGATCCCTGTGCTACTCATACGCTGGGTTGGCGGGGACCGGTATCAAACTAGGAACCTTGTGGTTTCTAGCCGAACGCTCTACCGATTGAGCTAACCGTTCCCTTATATATATATATATATTATATATATATATGGGGCGTTATTACGAAGCATCTAAAAATAAATGAATGAACTCGATGTTATGGAGTATTGGATTCACTTATTTTTTTAATAATTTGTTATCATAAATGTTCGGGTTCGTTAGATACCCTTTTTCAAATGAATGTTGCTCCTGTTCAACGGATCTTTTGTCTTTGTTGTTATTGACAGCGGCAGCGTCTGTAAAATATTTATAATAGCGGAGTATTTCGATGTCAGCGTTCAGTCCCCTCACGTTAGTTTGTAATTTTAGAATCCATTTAGTTTCAGTTTGTTTTCGAGATTGCGTTGTTGGAAATGTGTGTTCTATTAAAATACATTTGAGGTGTGTAAGGTTGTGTTGTAGGGTGTTAAAGTGAAGTACTATCGTACTATGCTATATATATATATATATATATATATATATATATATATATATATATATATATGTGTGTGTGTGTGTGTGTGTGTATGTGTGTGTGTGTCGTGCAAACATCAATGACCCACTGACAGAGGAACTGACCGCCAACATCCCAGCTATAAAAGTGCCTAACCTACACAAAAACAGTCAGCCTAGATTATCTTGAGAAAGGAAGGTCGAACTTCCGAAATATAGAATGAAATAAAATAAAATGAAATTTAACACTTAAATACCAATTGAGTTTCTAATTAATTTCACAGCCCATGCTTCACACATAAAATAAAATAAATATTATAGTTATATATAGAATACATATATATATATATATATACAAATATATTCACACTGAGAACTAGACACCATATATATATATATATATATATATATATATATATATATATATATATATATATATATATAGTTCAATGAGAAATCAAAACAAATAAAAGTTTTTGCTTTTATTTATTTAATTACGGGAACGGTATTACGACCAGCGGTTTCTTGCTTAGAGCATTCATCGGGTAATACGAAAAGTTCCTTTAATATATATATATAGTATGAACAAAAAGTAATAATACAAGTATTTAAGTTTTAATGTAATAAAATATTGTATTAAATTAGAAAGGCTAATGAAACTAAATAAGAATACAGATAAAAAGATTTGAAACAGAGGGAGTATAATAAAAAATGGAACAACTGAAACTTACTCTTCCGAATTACGCAGATAATACTAATCATCAAGCCTCATCTCAAACATTCAGAGAAACTTTTGTTCTTTGTTTTTTTGTTTCTTCTTGTTTTTTCACTATTATATTACAGTCTCCCTTTTTCTATTTTCCTTCTTTCTTAAATTCTATTATCAATCTTCTTTCTTTCTTTCTCCATCTTCTATACATATATAAAGGGCAGTTGTGTGAATCTGTATGTCCGGAGGAAACTTCAAAAATAAAACAATTAACGAGAACGTAAATATATATATATATACACATTAAATATCAACAGGGCTTGGTTTTTGAGCAAAAATAATAAAGATTTTATTTATATTCGTGATAATTAAAAGATAAATAAAAAAATAAATTTAAATGATAACACCATGGATTTTTTTTTTGGCATTTTGTATTTAAAATAGGAGACATTAATTTTTTCTTTTCAGAGTGGCAGGATCAAGGCAAGGTCTTTTTTTTACATAGGGATTTTAATGGGGCCTCCTACGAGGATCCAACCCGTGATTCAACAATGATGGATCTGCGAGACTATCTTTTTACCCCCCCCCTTCTCCTATACCTAGGCGCGCCAGGTAGCCGCTTCTAGTTCTTATTATTTCCTCGTGATTATTTCCATCATTTTCCTGTTTTTTTTTTTTCCTTTTCCGTTTTACTTGCAGACTCTTCCATGTCCGTTTTTATTTCTTTACTCCATTTCTTTGGAAACAACATCGACTCGTATAACATGACACGTGATACCTTCACAGCGGTCATACAAAACAAAAAAAAACGAAGCAGCTATAAAAAGATACACAAGAATCAGTTTTCATTTCGTATCAATTGTAATTGCTTCCAAACTGCTTCCCTCGTAATTAAATCTTAATAATCTCAAGGATATTTGATCAAGGAAAGAATATAAAGTAATATTTTAAAAACAGTCATAAACTCTAAGATATTGTCCAGCGCTGAGTAAACGTAGAAGGCTCTCTTGTTTGACACGAATGTATGGAGTCAAAGAAATCGCTAACAGTGATAAAAGAAGGTGGTCTTGTCAAAGCGTGCACGCAATTAATGAACATTGAATCGACTATAAACATTTCAAAGTATATAATGGGGGAAAAAAACTATAATATAAAATAAGGCTTTTATATCTTACATCAGTTCAGCAATGAAAGATCTAGCTTAATGTTTACGACATACGCACCTTCAGGGAAGAGAGAGAGAGAGAGAGAGAGAGAGAGAGAGAGAGAGAGAGAGAGAGAGAGAGAGAGAGATAGATAAATAGAGAGAAAAGAGAGAGAGAGAGAGAAAAGAGAGAGAGATATAGAGAGAGAAAAAGAGAGAGAGAGAGAGAGAGAGAGAGAGAGAGAGTGGGGGCGGTGGGATCAGAGAGATATATAGAAAAAATTATCTCTTGCAGTAGAGAGACAGAGACGAGTGAAGGCAGACAGATAGAAAAGATGCAAATCTCTGGCAGCAGAGAGGAGAGAGAGAGAGAGAGAGAAGAGAGAGAGGAGAGAGAGAGAGAGAGAGAGAGAGAGAGAGAGAGAGAGGCGGTGGGATTCAGAGAGATATATAGAAAAAATTATCTCTTGAAGTAGAGAGACAGAGGGGAGTGAAGGCAGACAGATAGAAAAGATGCAATCTCTCTTCCAGCAGAGAGAGGATGGAGGGGCATATGGTGAAAGAATGAAAGAAAGAAAGAAGATAGGAAAAAAGAAAAGAAAGAAAATATGTGAAGTGAAAAAATAAGAGAGAGAGAGAGAGAGAGAGAGAGAGAGAGAGAGAGAGAGAAGAGAGAGAGAGAGAGAGAGAGAGAGAGAGAGAGAGGGATATGGTGAAAGAATGAAAGAAAGAATGATACAAGAAGGTAGAAAAAGAAAAAGAAAGAAAAATGTGTGAAGTGAAAAAAGGAATGAAAGGTTTAGATATATATATATATATATATATATATATATATATATATATATTGAGAGAGAGAGAGAGAGAGATAGAGAGAGAGGGGGATATGGTGAAAGAACGAAAGAAAGAATGATACAAGAAGCTAGAAAAAAAAAGAAAGAAAAATGTGTGAAGTGAAAAAAAGGAATGAAAGGTTTAGAGAGAGAGAGAGAGAGAGAGAGAGAGAGAGAGAGAGAGAGAGAGAGAGAGAGAGAGAGAGAGAGAGAGAGAGAGAGAGTGGGATATGGTGAAAGAATGAAAGAAAGAAAGAATGATACAAAGGTAGAAAAGAAAAGAAAGAAACATTTGTGAAGTGAAAAAAGGAATGAACGATGATAGAGAGAGAGAGAGAGAGAGAGAGAGAGAGAGAGAGAGAGAGAGAGAGAGAGAGAGAGAGAGAGGGGGGATGGGGGGAATGAGAAAAGAAAATAACATTTTGGAATTGACTGTAGTGGTTTGTTCAACATCAACTCACAAGCTACAGTTAATTCTTTTAAATTCATTTGTATACTTTGAATTCCACAGTATCAGCAACTAAGGATCCTTATCGACTAGGGCTTTAGATTACACCAACTGCACCTCTACAGAGGGGTAGGACTACCCTCTCCAATGGGGCCACATGTTGGCCGTGGGTGGTGACCAGTGATGCTTAAGGATGGAAGTCAGGTGTTTGAGCAGTCCATGGCATGCAAAACTCCACTTTGGTCTTTACTTAGTCTAAGCGGTTGGTTGGAAAGGCCAACTACGATCAATTAGCTAGTCACGTCAAGTCCTAGTCCCTATATGGTTGTTGTTACGGATTTATGGGCCATCCTATGGGCTTCAAGCAAGAGCGCTTGTCCAGCGGAAATCCTTGGTAAAGAATTCTTTGGTTGTAAGTTCCTTTGTCAATGTTTGCAAATGGACGTCTGTTCAGTATCAGTGATTAAGTAGTTAACCAGCCACGCATTATGGCTGTTGATTGGCGGAGGAATAAACCACGTGACCCCGCCTAGTCTATAAATCTAGGTGGTGAATTGTAGCACTCCTTATATACCAGAATATTAGGGAAGCGCGTGGTGTAATGGTTAAAGTCATGAGAAATGGACTCGTCGCCCCGAGTTCAAATCCTGGATGTGGTAATTGCTTTTCACTTAGCGCTAATACCCTTGGGAAAGGTATGAATCCTACTCTCCCTCCAGCTATGGATAAATAGTTGGGCAGACTGGGCTCTTTAACCTTGGTTAGGCAACTGGTCTAGGAGAAGGAAAACTCTGAATTTAAACCTGTTGACTCCGCTTAAGAAATTGACCTTGTGTCACATCCTGCTCGTGTGGAGAGGTCGGTAAATATATATATATATACCAGGATATTCCAACAGTTGTCCCAACCCTATTGTTCTTATGGCAAGCCCCAACATTTTTATAATAATAGTTGCTAGAAAGCGGTGACTGAGGGACTTATTGTCCTGGGTATGACGTTATATGGAGAAGTTCCAGTTAAGTAGCTCGGGGAATGTGCAGTATCCCTTCATCACCATTACTCCAAGGTCGACTCGGCCCGGGAGAAGTAGTGCTTGTTAAAGTTCCATCTAATGGTTAAATAGAAAAAATGAGTTTAAAAAATGTATTCGGCATAAAAATAAACCAAATGGGTTGACATGCCGTAAAGCACAACCAACCAACAACTAAGGAACATTTATTAAAAATGGAAATACCCCCCCCCAAATTCATATCCTTTATATTTCAGTACACGTAAGGGACCGGGTTAGCTCAGTCGGTAGAGCGTTCGGCTAGAAACCACAAGGTTCCTAGTTCGATACCGGTCCCCGCCAACTCAGCGTATGAGTAGCACAGGGATCTGTGCGGTAAAGTAAGGAGCTGATGGTAGGTGTGGCGCTCCACCTCAGATGCTAAAATAATCTCCTTGGTCTAGCGCTATTGAAAAGGGAATAGACTCCCTCGCTGACTGGCTAATGCCGACTTTAGGCCGCCCGTCGACTTTACTTTACTTTTACACGTAAGTACAATAAGGACATTTCTCCATAAGTTGTTGGAGTAGCAGCCTATTGGTATCAGCCAGAAAACGAGGGAGTCTATCCCGTTTTAGTTAGCCATAGACCTGGGAGATTGTTTTTTTGCTGGTGTGGAGCGCTACACCTACCTCAAACTCCCCACTTGATCGCAAAGATCAGATTGGCTAATCTGATCTACTCATACGCGGATCAGTATCAAACAAAGAACCTTACGATTCTTAGGCGGGCGCTTTACCGACTGAGATAAACCGGACCCCTCCTCCTTACACCTTTTTATTCACTTCTTTATGTAGTTCATTCCATTCTGTATTCATTCTTTTAGGTTCGATTAGGCAATACAGGGGTTATTGGTAATTATACGTGTGTGTACCTATGTCTATTATGTACGAGGAAACGACATTTCTTATTCCTTTTATCCTACAAGCTAATATTCTTCTGGAAAATATATACAAACTTTTATCGCATCCAATATTCTTCTACAAATGAATAATGCGGAATAACAAGCCCGACCATATATAATATAAAAGGGAGAAAGAAAGAAAGAAAGAAAGAAAGAAGAAAGAACCAAATGAAAAAGGAAGTAGAAAGAAAGACAAAGAAAATAGGAAATAAGGAAGTTGGAAATATTTCTTTATTCTTTCTATTTTTCTACTTCCTTATTTTCATATTTTTCTTTCTTTCTTCTTTTCTTTCTTTCTTTCTACTTCCTTGTCTCATATTCTTTCTTCCTTTCTTTCTTTCTTTCCTTTTTTCTTTCTGTTTATATATTTCTTTTTTCTTTCTTGTTTTCTACTTCCTTATTTTCATATTTTCTTCATTCTTTTCTTTTCTTCTTTCTTTCTCTTGTTCGTATATTTCTTTTTTCTATTCTGGTTTTNCAAATGATAGAAAAAAAAAGAGACAGAAAATATACGAATACAAAGGAGGAGAGAAGGAACAACTGGAAGGAACGAAAAGAATTGAAAAAAGAAATATTGAAAAAATAAGGAAGGTAGAGAACACTACCACATAATAGCCTTTACGCGCGAAACACGAACAAACGAAAAACGATTGACTACAAACAAAGAAAAGAAAACGAAAAACAGGAAACACAACCCCACTGCATAAGAAAAGAGAAAAGAAAAAGAAAAGGAAAGAAAGAAACTACTTGAAGACAAGGAACAGGTTAGAAAGGAGAAAAAAAGAAAGGAAACCAGAAGAAAAGAAAGAGAACAAAAGCAAAAATCATCGAAAAAAAAACACAATCAAGACAGTAGAGAAAAAAAAATAGAACGAATAACAAAAGACAGCGAAATATAACAATACAACAAAAAGAACGCCAAACGAAGGAAAGAAGAAAGGACAGGAAGGAAAGAGAAAGGGAGAGGGGGAAGCAGAAAAGGGAAACAGAAAAAGAAGAATCGAAAACAAACGAACAGCCTATAGACAAGAAAAAAAAAAAAAAAAAAAAAAAAAGAAATAAAGAAAGACAACCATGAAAAATGTACAACAACAAGTAGGAAGAAAGCAAAAGATTTAGACAAGAAGGAGGAAAAGAAGAAAGAGAAAAATACCAGCAGAAATGAAAACACAAGAGGAGAAAGAAATAAAAAAAAGGAAAAGAAAAGAAAGAAGAGAACGAAAATATTGAAAATAACGAACAGTAGAAAACCAGACGAAGAAAAAGATATAATAATCAAGAGAGAGGAAAGAAGGGAAAAGATAAGAAAAAGAAGAAAAAGAATGGAAGACAAAGGGAAAAATAGAAGAGATAAGGAAAGGAAAAACAAGATAGAAAGGAAAGAAGAAAGATAGAAAAAAAAAATTTAAATTATTATTTGAAGGGACAAGGGGGGAAGTAGGAAGGAAAAACCAGAAGAAAAAAGAAATATATAACAAAAGAAGAAAGAAAGAAAGAAAGAAAGAAAGAATATGAAGACCAAGAGACAAGTAGAAAGACAAAAAAAAAAATAAAAGACGAAGACCAAAAAATGAAATACGAAGTTTGAAACGCAAAAATAGGAAAGAAAGAAACAAGTAGAAGAAAAGAAGAAAGAGAAAGAAAGAGAAAACAATTTAGAAAGGAAAAGAAAGAAAAGAAGAAAGAATCAAAACAAATATGAAATACGAAGTTGAACAAGAAAAACAAAAAAAGAAGAAGAAGATAGACAAGGAAAACCAAGATAGAAGAAAAAGGAAAGAAACCGGGGAGGAAAAGCCGGGATAGAAGAAAGAAAAAAGAACAAAAGAACACAAGAAAGAAAGACAAATATGATGAAAATACGAAGTTTTGAAAAACAACCCAAAATAGAAACGAAAGGGGAAAACAAGCAACGATAGAAAAGACAAAAGAAAAAGAAAGAAAGAAATAAAGAAAAGAAAGAAGAAGAAGATAAGAAAGAAGAAAAACAATAAATTAGAAAGAGAAAGAAAGAGAAAGAAAGAAAAGAAAAGAACGAAGAAAAAAAAAAAAGGAGCGAAAAGAAATATGGAAAATACGAAGTTTAAACAAATGGAAAGAACAGAAAACCAAATAGGAAGAAAGAAAAGGAAAGAAGAGAAAGGAAAAACAAGATTAGAAAAAAAGGAGAAAAGAAAAGAAGAAAAGACGAAAAGAAAGACAAATATGAAATGAGAAAAAACGAAGTTTGGTGAAAACAAATAATATGTAGAAACGAAAAAGAAAGAAAGAAAAGGCACAGACGACAGAGGGAGAGAAGGAAACAAGATAGAAAGAAAGAAAAGAAACAACCTTATAAACACGGAATTAAGCAGAGAAAGAAAAAAGAAAAGTAAAAGAACCCAACCAGAAACGGACAAACAAGTGAATAACAATACGAAGATTCGACAAACGAAAAATAAAAAGCAAATGGAAAGAAAGAAAAATAAGATAGAAAGACAAAGAAAAGGAGAAAAACAAAGGAAAGAAAGAGTAAATTTAAAGCAAGAACAGAAAGCAATATTCGTGAAAATAAGGATAGTAAAGAAGAAAGAAAAAAAGAAAGAAAAGGGAAGAACAGAGAGAATATTTTGAAATATTTCTTTTATAGGAACAGGAACAAGGAAAGGAGAACAAGGAGAAAAAGTAAAGAAAAATTATGAAAATACAGGAGTAGTAGAACACAAGACACGAAAAAAAGAATATAATAAAACAAGGAAAGAAGAAAGAACGGAAGGGGAAAGATCCAAGAAAAAA
>CM042152.1:45302775-45322775 GCA_023376005.1 Doryteuthis pealeii | reverse complement strand
CACAATTCTTTTTCATAAAAAAATAAGAGCTGCCCACATTTTTCTTCATCTCTAACTTAAGATATTCATTTATTTTGCACTTGTTGTATAATTACAATAATTCGGAAAATGCGTTTCTTAAAAATGGCTTCTTTTTTTTTTAAATATTGGTCTGGGAAAAGGTACTGTTAATTCCAAATTTGACAATTTCCCTGAGTGGACGAAGTTCTAAATTGAATAAATTATTCGCAAAAAATAATCTGATTTTTATTTCTTTTTTTCCATGCAGCGCTGAGGAAATATAATGAAATAATATAGGAAAATCAAACCACACTAAGAAATAAAAAGAACCGTGTTCTTTCGATAAAAACAAGCGAAAATCACTTTAAAACTGTTTATATTGTACTTAAGAAGTAAAGGAATTAAGTATTTGATGTTTTTTTCTTCTTAGATGCAATTTTTTATTTATAGAATTAAGCTGATACTTTTTTATTTTTTATTTTTTTACATAAATGAAGAATTCATGAAAGTGTTTGTATTTCTCATTTCTTTAGTTTTTCTATTAATTAAGCTCGTTCAAGAAATTTCAAGACTATTCATCTAATGATATCTATACATGTGTGTATGTTGGTATGTCTGAAGGAAACTATGAAAATAAAACAATTAATGATAAAGTAAATATATATACACATTCAATATCACAAGAGCTTGCTTTTTGCAAAAGCAAAATTTTATTTATATATGGGAATATGAATATTATATATAAAGGGAAGATATTAAAAAATTAGGATTTGAATAGTAAGAGAAAGGAAAGGCGTTGGTTGCGTTCGTGATTAAAATATAAATCAAGTATGAAAGACCAGAAGAATCAATGGATCTGCGAAACTAATTTTTATTATCCCACCCGGGTTGCCGCTTCTAGCCTTATGAGAATGGAGATTGTGTGTGTCTGAAACCGCAATTACGTCACCAGCAACGTCACAATTTCCTTAGTTATTTACGTTATATTCTCAATAGTTATTTTTAAATAATCATAATTCAATCTTAATTTGCATTTTATTTATTAACAATGTATCTATTAAGGTCTAGTGAGATAGATTTGCCTCAAAACAGTCCATATTATCAATGTGGTATTTACCTCGCATCCTACGTATGCGGGTCAGGCACAAGGCCCTATTAATGTGGGACCACCTACGATCCGAGGCTCATGTGATAGCGAGTCCAAAAAATGCGTAGATAGCGTCAGCATTGCCCCTCTAGGGGGCGCCTCAGGCACTTCAATAAACCCAGCCCTACCCCTTTAAATCAAGGGGGCAGATCTTGCTTAGGGGTGGCCCCCTGGGATCACGACGTTAATTTCATTAATAAGCATAGGCCCCGATAGGCCCGTGTTATTAATGTGTTTAAAATCCTGCGATATGTTTTATATATCATTACGAAATAAATGTTTACTTAGTATATAGAGTGAATAATTTGCATACTGGCTTTAACAAACAGTGTTTAAAAATAAATACTTGGTGTTAATGATTTTTAATATTATTATTTTATCCTGAAACGTATTAAAATCAATTCTTTGCATAATCTTATATTGAAATCAATTAGAATAAAGTAAAGATAAGTGTAAGATTTTTTATGTTGGTATTTAATTTCATTAGTCTATCTAGTTTAATATAATATTTAATTATATTAAAACATAAATACTTGTGCCCGGGAGAGCATATTTCAACCAGTATATTTACTGCACAAGGATGCTGTGTGCGATCTTGAACAAGTCGTGGAAACAACATCCCACTATCTCACAAACCATCCGAACAAGACATGCAGGAAACTGCTGGAGAAGCAAGGACGAACTCATAATAACTTTATAAGAATAAAGTAAGAACAAGTGTGAGATATTTTGTTTTTGTATTTAATTTCATTAGTCTTTCTAGTTCAATATCTTATTATATTAAAACTTAAATACTTGTACGAGGGGTGCATTTCTTTTGCTAGTTATTTGAAAAGGCAAAGTGATGGCGAAAAGGAAGAGGTCGAAACTGAAGAGGATACATCATTATGTCTACTTTGAACGGCGCTTAATAGTTGAGATTTTCTATCTTAAACGATAAGTCGCTGTCAAAATACGACAGGATCACAACGATAATGAATTGCAATCGGAGATTATTTGTTTTATTCATTCCCCCGATCAATAATGCTTAGTTATTTGTCAAAGAAGAAGAAAAAAACTGACAATTGTGTATGATAAAAAACAACAGAAACAAGGAAAAAAGAATTTCAGATTAAAAAAAAAAATGAATAAATAAAATAAAATAAAATAGTAATAATAATGACAGTGCTTCATTAAAAAGTTAAACGAAAATATGGACAAATACCAGGACCTTGCCAGAGAACTGAAAAAGTTATGGAATATGAAATTCAAAGTGATACCAATTGTAGTTGTGCACCGAACAAGGTTGGAAAAGAGACTGGAAAATCTGGAAATCAGAGGAAAAATTGAGACCATCCAGACTACTGCACTGCTGCAATCTGCCAGAATACTCAGAAGAGTCCTGGAGACCTGATGAGACTGGTTGTCACTCAGACTCCAGTGAAATACCACCAGCTAACGCTAATGTAAAAAACTCAAAAGGAGTGAAAATAATAATATTATTATTAGAGGAAAAATTAAGGGTCTACCATGGTTTCAATCAAATTGAAATGATTTCATCAGGACTCTACCCTACGTTTGACTAAGTCGATGTAATTCCTTAGTTAAAGTTTATTATATTAAAACCTAAAAATAATTGTACCAGGAGGGCGCATTTATTTTGCTAGTTATTTAAAAAAAGCAAAGTTATGGCGTAAAAGAGGAGGTCGAAGAGGATACATCATTATGTCTACTTTGGATTATATATATATATATATATATATATATATATATATACAAGGTGTGTCAAAAACGTACCGAGATTGTTTATACTTTTTGACACACCTTCTATTCTGAAAGAATTAATGTTCCATTGATTGATGGTAAATACAGCTTCAAATTCGGTACTTTTATGACATATCTAGTATTCTGAAAGAAATTAAAGTTCCATTCATTCTTCATTTCTATCTCAGTAAATACATCTGCAATCTCCATACTTTTATGACACACTGTTATATATATTTAAATCACCAGGTTAATTGGTGTTAGGATGATTCTAAGGTGGGCCTTTTTTAATAATGGAATGTTAAAGTTGGTCTGATCAAAGTTGAGTGCTCAATGTTCAATGATTTTTTACATTGCAATATAACCAAACCAGAGGTGATGATGTGAACTGAAATCAGAGTTAATTCAGAAATCCCAAGAAATATATAAAATATATAAAATGTCCCATGATATATCTAACCATTTTAATAAAATTCAGCGGTCTGATGAAACTCATATGCATATATCTATACAAATAGGTAGAAATAGATCTCTACCTTCTAATATGACAGATTTTAAGCCTTTTTCTTATAATATATATATATATATATATATATATATATATATATATAATATATATATATATATAAGATTTTGGATGTTTTTTTAGAAGCATTGTTGAATAAAGTATATATTATTATTTATATTTTGCTTGAAGGCAATTACAATGCGTATATCGTATAAAATTCGATAATTATAGAATTTTATACTATATACGCAAAATATAAATAATAATAATAATAATGATAATATATATATATATATATATATATATATATATATATATATATATACGGTGTGTCATAAACCTATCAAGATAGTAATGAACAATGAATGGATCGGTAATTTTTTTTCAGAATACTAGGTGTGTCATAAATTTGCCGAGTTTGAAATTGTATTTGCCAAGATAGAAATGACCATTGAATGGAACCTTAATTTTTTTTTTTTCAGAATATTAGGTGTGTCAAAAAGTACAAAAAATCTCGATACGTTTTTGACACACTTGTATATATATGTGTGTGTGTGTGTGTGTGTTCCCCAACCTTTATGGCTTGAGTTCACTGGAAAGGGAATTTGCTGGTGACTGCTGATTACGGTAAAATTGTAAGACTCTCCTTAATTGAGTGTTCACTTATAGTAACCTTTATATGTTTATATAAGTAAAATTTCCTTTTCTTAAGTGGGTTGTGTAGATGGCTCATGGTGATTGTATTTTATTTAATGAATATGAAGACATAATCATCCTACGAAACCTTTTATTTAGATGAAACGGATGATAGTATGAATTATAAATACTAAGGATTTACGGTTTAATAGATTGAAATTAATTACTGCATGGCACGGCAGCGGAAGTGAGTAGAAGAATGAAAGGAGGATGAAAGAAGAAGAAAATAATCCATTTTGTTATTGCAATTACCAGTCAATGTAGGATACTAAAATTAATAAATAGTTGGTTCCGGAAATAGGATAAGTAATACGAACACAACAATCATGCTGAATTAAATTGATGTATTAGAGCAGTATTAGCTCATTGGACGGTAGGTGCCAAAAAATACGTAGATCCCGTCAGCATTCCACCTCAAGGGGGCACTTCAGGCACTGAGCAATAAACCGAGCCCTGTCACTTTAAATCAAGGGGACAGGTGTTGCCTGGGGGAAGGGCCCCTGGGATCACGCCGTTAATTTCATTAACAGTCCGGTGGCTTCCAAAGAGCGGCTTGCTAATTAGCTCCGGGTACACTGATGTTGACTAGCAACAATACAGCCAATCAGATGTATCGTTACATCTGAGCTTTGGCCTAGTGGGTTCGGGGTCGGTATTTGTGTCGCTACCGAGAAGTACGTATAACCGGGTGGTCCGAATTCCAACCGGAGAATCTCCCTTTTTTCGTCACTTATGCTCTTTTTCAGGAAAGTGCTCTGGGGCGGGTGGAGACACGGATGTGAAGAACTCATAGATCTAGAGACTAAAAATGTATATAAAATACAACTTACCGCGTTGTTCTAGTACATTGCCCAATATTAGGGAAAGAGGTAATTGTACGGTGTAAAATGTTCAACCGTGATTAAAAACGTGACCCACTGCGGATTAACCCCCCCCCAAAAAAAAAAACCCCAACAGAACTAACAAAATTGTAAGTTTTACAAATATAATCAGATCTTCATGCGTGCCTAAAGATTGCATTATATTCAAAGGCATATTTTACCATTTAACATTTTGCACTATATATATATATATATATATATATATATATGGTCATACACAGACACGTGTTTCGACTTATCAAGTCTCCTCAGTGTGGCTAGCCATTTTGTAAGCTACAAGCTACCGGAATTGAAATCCAATCGGTTGGGTGTCAGTGCGGCACCTTACCAATTAGGCTGTCTTCACTTACAGAATGGGAAGGGTATTTTAACTGTTTTAATACACACATCGCTTTGTGTGTAAAGGCCGTCACAGAGTGACATATATATATATATATATATATATATATATATATATATATATATATATATATATATATATATATATATATATATATATATATATATATATATATATATATATATATATGGCACGCATCTAGTCTAACAATTGAGTATCGAGAAATTCCGTTGTAACACGAGACATTTTATAGATGCAAATATATCTGTATATATTAAAGATATATAAAGATAAATTGGATAATAAATAGTAAACTACACTTCTCTTTCTCTCCTTCCATCTCTATCTAGATATTTGCCATTTTTCATTCTTCTCTCTCTCTCTTTCTCTTTCTCTTTCTCTTTCTCTCTCTCTCTCTCTCTCTCACACACACACACACACACACACTATAACTATCTATATCTTCGTATCTCTCATTTTAACTATGTACCAGTTTTTCTAATATGTGGTATACCGTGTTTTTCAATTTATTTCCTTCCTTTCTCTCTCTCTCTCTCTCTCTCTCTCTCTCTCTCTCTCTCTTCTCTCTCACTATAACTATCTATATCTTAGTATCTCTCATTTTACCTATCTATGTATCAGTTTTTGCTAATATGTGATATACTGCGTTTTTCAATTCCTCCCCTCTCTCTCTCCCTCTCTCTCTCTCTCTCTCCCTTTCTCTCTCTCTCCTCTCTCTCTCTCTCTCTCCCTCTCTCTCTCTCTCTCTCTCACTATAACTATCTATATCTTAGTATATATTAGATCTTGATATACTGTGTTTTTCAATTCTTCCCCCTCTCTCTTGTTCACTTGAGATATTTGAATGAATTTCCATTTACTGATGCTCCTACGATCTCAACTTACCAATTCTAGTGATATTATTATTTTCTAACCTACAGACATTCAGAGGTGTCGATCCCCACGTTTAAACTTTGGCGGCAACTTTGGAAGTTATTATAGATATTGGTAAGAAAACGGTTTCCATTTTATTCGAAAACAATTTTACTTTTTTGTCGTCGCTGAGAGACTGAATTACAAACATCAAATAATAAGTGAAAAGAATTGTCGCACAATGTGTCCTAGGGTGAGGGTTCGGTAAATAGCATCCATTTCAAAATGGATGCGATTTGCTTCAGGAAGAAAAGAAAATCGATTCGTTTGAAGCCAAACAAAACAACGACTCAAAATGAGGAAAAAGAAAAATTGGTCACAATCACACTGAAAACAAAATCAAACGATTGGATCTTATTATAATGGAGATAGTGTGTTTCCCTGTCTGCAACCGAAACTATATTACAACTCAAGTCACTATTCCCTTAGTTATTTATGTCCCATTCTCCATGATGTTATTTTTTATTTAAATCACAATTATTAATGAAATTGTCTTACATTGTATTTACCACGTACCCTACTTGTACCGGTTAGGCACACGGCCATATTAATGTGGGACCACCCACGAACCGAAGCTCATGGGTGGTGAGTGCAAAAAATGCGTTGATCCTGTTTGCATTCCCTCTGAAGGGGGCGCTTCAAGCACTGGGCAATAAACCAAGCCCTGCCACTTTAAATCAAGGGGGCAAGTCTTACCTTGGTGGGGGGTAGTCCCCTGGGATCAACGCTGTTAATTATATCAATGGTCCAGGGCCGAAACCACTGTTGACCATATCTACTGTATTTACCGCGTACCCCACTTGTACGGGTCAGGCACAAAGTCCCTATTAACGTGGACCACCCACAAACCGAAGCTCATGGAATGGCAGGTGAAAAATTGCGTCGATCCCGTCGGCATTCCCCCTCAAGGGGGGCGCCTCAGGCACTGGGAAATAAACCAGCCCTGCAAATCGAGGGGCAGGTGTTGCCTGGGGATGGCCCCCTGGGATCGACGCTGTTAATTATATCAATGGTCCAGAGGCCGAAGCCACTGTTGACCATATCTACATACAATATATGCGGTTTGCAGTATGGGCGTGAAGGCTAATTTGCATATTGATATTTAAATAAATGATTTTAATAAATATGTGCTTAGTATTATTGATTTCTAATTGTTTGGTTTTATATTAATGAATATGAGCAAAAGTCCTGGGGATAAATCTTAAAAGAGATGCATTAACAAGAAGAAATAACTTTAATTTTTCTTTTTTCTTTCCTATTTTAAGTAAATAGTTAAATTAGGAACATTTAGCAATGAAAGACGGGAGTGACGGAAAAGTAAGTTTCGGTTTTCTATTTTTCCATTATACCCCCCCCCCTCCTGCATTCTTATTTAGTTTCATTAACGTTTCTAACTTGATATAATATTTTATTACATTAATACCTAAATACTTGCGTGCATGTATTTGCTAGTACTTGCAAAATACGGTGATAGCTTATCAGTAAATTCATTCCAAATCCGTCGACGTTTAAATATTAAATGACTATTTAATCTCCGCATTACATTGTCTCCTTTTAATATATATAATATATATATATATATATATATATATATATATATATATATATATATATATATATATATATATATATATATATATATATATATGTGTGTTGTGAATTCCTAAATTATGGCGGTCTGGGGTTTTGGTCAGTCCAATTCCATATAAATTTTTTTCGGTGTGGGCATGCTCTAAATATTTCCGTTTTATTATTTAGAAAATCGTGTTCTGCGCTTAATCCTTGTTCTTCTCCTTCCTCTTCTTCTTTTTCTTATTTTCATTCTTATTCTTTTTCTAATATTAAAGCTTAATTTCAACCTAACCCTAGCTACAACCCTAACCCTAACCTTTACCGTAAATTACTTACGGAAAAAAATAGGAAAAATTGAACAAATTTCACAATTTTTTGTATGCTTCTATTTGCTTATCTTCTCCTTCTTCCTCTTTTTTCTTTTTCTTATTCTTTTTCTAATATTAAAGATTAATTTCCACCTAACCCTAGCTATAACCCTAATCCTAAGTCTTACCGTAAATTACTTACGAAAAAATATTAGAAATTGAACAAATTTCACAATTTTATTTTATATTTCTACTTCTTCTTTTTTCATCTTTTTCTTATTCTTATTCTTATGCAAATAATCCTAACCCTAATTGAAAGGTTTATTTTAAGTCTAAAATTACCTTGCAATGCTAAACAAAAAAAAATAAAATAAAATTCTAGTTATTTGTTTTTCATGTCTTCATAAAATAATTTCTATAACACCAGTATTCCCCATCCAAGCACTAATCAGGCCGTAGTCTGCTTAACTTCGTTGATCGAACGTGAATCGGAGTGCACACGAGTTTTTTTTATCCGTTTACGTATGGTTTCGATTACCATTCTATGTTAAAATGTTTTTCCTGTTTTTTTTTTAATTCCCATATTTTGTTGGATATATATATATATATATATATATATATATATATATATATATGTCACACAATATTGTCTCATTATAGAGTCGTAAAACATTTCGTTGTTATGGAAACACAGATAGTTACCAGAGTAAATAGAAGAAAGAAAGAAATAGAATATAAGTTATAATGTATGAAAAAATGGTGATAAGCAGGAAAAAGAACTTGAGATGACAAAGAGAATAAAGAATAAGTATTAGATATTATAGTGAAAAAGGAGACAATAAGATAAAAGTGCCAGTGAGTGTGTATGTGTGTGTGAGAGAGAGAGAGAGAGAGAGAGGAGAGAGAGGAGAGAGAGAGAGAGAGAGAGAGAGATTAGGCACTAATATATGCGCAAATAATTATATTATTCACGCTAATCTATTATTATATTTAAAAATGAGTAAAAGATATCGTAACTGTCGAATATGATATGCAAATGAGACGAAGAGTTGTTTGGGTACGCCACCTGCATTTTGAGAAAATGCCATTCTGTTTATCATCCATTGAATTGATTTACAAAGCAAGGAATTCTTTTCAAAAAGTAACGTATAAAAAGTGAAAAGCTTAAATCTAACGCCAGTGCCAGGCAAAATGAACGGCTATTTGTGACCGGTTGCTAAGGTGAAAAGTTGTCATCGCCTTATCTGGTGAGAGTACTTAAAATTCATAAGAGCAACGTTAATAAGAGCCAGACGAGTACGAACAAGATAGATCGAATTGGAAATTGACAACTGAGGCGAGACTGAATAATAAAACTGAGGTGCCTTCACTTTTCTTCTTCTTCTTCTTCTTCTTCTTCTTCTTCTTCTTCTTCTTCTTCTTCTTCTTTACTTTGGCATATATGACATTAAGAAGACTTTCTTCTTTGGCCATAGACGAAACAGCAGAATCAAATCAACGTTTGATCAAGAACACAGACCCTCAAAAAATAGAAATGGGAAAAGAAGATAAAAATAAAAAGACGACACTATAACGCGGTAAGTGTACTTCTGGAGGTGTATGGTGTAATGGTTAGAGTCGAAGGAAACGGACTCGTCAACCCGAGTTCAAATCCAGGACCATATGACCTTTAGGCACCCCTTTTTGATCTCGATTAAGAAAGGACATGTTTTTCCATTGTTGCATACCCTTTCTTTACTTCTATTCTTCTTCTTTCTTTCTTTCTTACGTCTTCTTCTAGCGACTCTTCAATCGTCTGGACTTCTTCTTGGGGACTTCGTGTCTGGTCTTCCATTGGGGATTTCTCTTTATCAGAAGCCCTGTGTCATTGGTAGTTTTTAGATAATAACACAAGACTTCGATTGACTTAGATCATATTTTATTCTCGAAATCCCCCACCAGACTACCTGCGCAGATTGAGTCGGAGCGTGTATAACACGACTTATCACCATCGTGGTTTTTGGCCGACTGCTAAAATCTATTTCTAATCTAAACCGGAAGAGGATCTTCTCCACCGATTCTCACGGTATTCCACCGGAAGGAAGGATCAGGACAGGTCAAGCCTTGTCATTCAAATCCTTCAAGGCCGTGGGCTGCAACTTATAACAGCCATTTTGATTTCTACACTACTGTACATAAATATTAGGAATCTAATAATTATGTAACGCCATTTACACCGTCAATATCCGGTTGTTTTAACAGACGAAAAGTAACCCTTAACCCTAATACCTAACCCTAACCAACAACCAGATATTGACGGTGTAAATGAAAAACATGTCCTTTCTTAATCGAGATCAAAAAGGGGTGCCTTAAGGTCATATGGTCCCAAATCCAGGACGAGGCTGTTTACATTTCACATAGCGTTAATACTCTTGGGAACGGTATGTATCTAACTACTCTCGCTTTAGCCTCGTGTAAATAGTAGGGTAGACTTGGCTCTTTAACCTTGGCTAAGTAACCAGTCTAAGAGAAGAAAAACTCTGAATTGAAACCTGTTAAACTCCGCTTGATAAATTGACCTTGTGTCACATTCTGCTCGTGCGGAGGGGTTAGTAAATATAATTGTAGTTCTGTGTCATAATTTTAATAGAAACAAAAACCTTTTTTTCTGTTATATAGCCGCCTCTTTATTTAGTCGATATCTATCGTATGAGCGTATGCCCATAGCTGTATTTCTTATACTCATTTGAATCTCGTAATGAACTTATATTTCTGTAAGTTCTTCTTATGTTCTCCTTTTGTTTCTATGTTGCAGTTTTATTCTTCTTGGGCCGAGTATCTATCTTCTTATTCAAGATGGCCCCTTCTTAACTTCCGGGTGATACCGTCTCTGATGATTGTTTTTACTGACAATGTTACATGATTCGTGGGTAGCCTACGAATTATGATTGTCGTGTAGTTAGATTTTGAATTAAAATTCGTTGAAATTCAGAATCGGAGGGGCTTAAATGATTGACACTCGGTAACATCGAGTTGACCCTACGGCTTCCGTCACAGGAAAAACGCGAGAGCGGAAATTAAGTTTTACTAGTTAGTCAGTAGTTTAGCGAAATACACCATGATGTAGACCTCGTCTTTTGCTTCACTCCGGCCGCGGTTGAGAAGTCTGGTCGAAAATAAAAAGTTGTGATCACTCAAAATATACGCCTGTTGTGGACTAGTCTAGATTACCTTTCATAGAGAGTAAATGAGCTGGCCCAAGACTATTCGTACACTGCTGTTTTAGAACATCTAAGTGATTACTGAGACTGAGAAGATTACGGAACCATTACGCGAACCATCAACCTCGAAGTTTTAGCACTCTGTGCGAGTTACTCTATGTCTGGCGCAAATTGTATTTGGATGTACTAGTATACTGAATATTGTATGATCCAGTATACAACAACGCCTGTATGTTATTTTTAATAATGGCGAAGCAGCTTCAACAGACCGGCCTCTTTAGAAATGTACCAGCTACCTAAGAGTCAGACAAAAGTACCAGCCAGCTTTTCAACTACTCACGTAAGTAACAAGTGATAAAGACATTAAAACGCGGGGTTATTATACGAATGCCTCTAATGCCCTCCACCTTTCTCATAGTCAACTAAAAGCTCTCTCTCTTCTCTCCAGTTATCTACCCAGTAAAAGGGTTATATAACAACAACTCAAGACACTTATTTATTGAATTCCCATCTTATTTAAACTCTCGGATACGTACCACTCAACCCGCGTTATAAAGCGAGTCTAGATAACCACAGGTCATTGCGTCTTCATTTGTCGGCGACCAGCCAGAAAGAAATAAGAAATAAGAAATTTATTAATCAATAGTAGTACAAATTATTAAAAAAAAAAATATAAGTAAAAGAAAAACTTTATTGGTTTAAACTACTATTGAAGGGAGGCCATGCCTAATAGCGTGAAGCTAATCCCATGGACATGACCACCATTGGACGCTCACAGGAAACAATACATGAAACACACAACGTAAACATATACATATATATCATGAGACAAATTAGCCGTGTAAGAATCTAAATGCAAATCTGTTGTTTATAAGAGGCAATAAAATGATTTTTCAAAAGTGTTTTAAGTACAAAATAATTAACTGAAACAAGCTTCATCTTTTCTTTATCAAAAAATAACGACTGAACAGTATTCCAAGAATTAATTGCATTAAAACGAATCGAATTATGCCCAAAACTAACAGTGTTGATGATAGGGAAATTAAGCAAACCAGATTGGTAAGCACGAGTGACATGAGCATGGGTGAAGTCAACTGCAAAAGCATTCTGAACAGAAACAGGCATTTTATTGTGGAATAGTTTATGTAAGAACAAAATATTTTCACAATGGACCATATCAGAAAATTTGAGAATCTCCAAATTTGCATACAGGTTTTAGAAACTGACTAGAACTAACTAAACTCCTTGCCACGGTTCAAACCCCGAACAGGAAAAGAGAGGTCGGTTATTCCTATAAGTCTAACATGATCAAAGGGGAACACTCTTGACTGATAAATTATTTATTTATTTATTGATCTACTAGAAAAAAAGAAGACGGGGTTAGGGTTAGGGTTAGTTTAATGGGAAAATAAATAAATAATTTATCAGTCAAGAGTGGTTCCCCGTTGATCATGTTAGACTTATAGGAAATAACCGAGGGGTCAATATAAGGTTACGAGATGTCCATCAAAATCTCTAACCGTTAACTGTTAGGTTTGAATTAAAATAATATTCTCTACACTAACCGGGCATAATTAAGAGGGAAGGGACTGGGTTAGCTCAGTCGGTAAAGTGTTCGGTTAGAAACCACAAGGTTCCTAGTTCAATACCAGTCCTCGCCAACTCAGCGTATGAGTAGCACAGGGATCTGTGCGGTAAATTAAGGAGCTGGTGGTAGGTGTGGTGCTCCACCTCAGACGCTAAAATAATCTCCTTGGCCTAGCGCTAGTGAAATGGGGATAGACTCCCTCGCTGTTTGGCTGATACTGACATTAGGCCGCCGACGATACATAAAATGCAATTATAATGACATAATCTCTTGCGCGCTATTCTACATTTGTACAAAAACAACAATCGCAATAAACAACAAAAAAAAAAACACCACCAAAAAAATGTGTTTCATAAAACATGATAGATTACAATTCAGGGCCGGGTTAGCTCAGTCGGTAGAGCGTTCGGCTAGAAACCACAAGGTTCCTTGTTCGATACCGGCCCTCGAAGTAGCCTAACCTTAACACTAACACTGACGCGAACACTAAAAATCCTAATTCTAAAACTAACCCTAACCCTTACTCTGTAGGATTCCTTTGATTCACATTTTTGTTGCTATGGTAATACGAAGATTCCTTGCTTTCGGAATTGCAATGCGTTACAACAGAGAAATCATTAATAATGCATTTACATTATATAACCAATTACTTTCTTATATCAGTACTAACTACATTAATTCCTGAACACTGAAATTTCCTTACTGACAATGAATATCAATAGTAAAATTATCATCAATATTTGTATAAGTATATAATTGTTCTGTTCTATCAGTAATGCTTGGCTTTATTGCTGACTACCAATAATTCCTTCGGTGTTTATCAAATGAATTTCTTTCGTAATATAATACAGTATTATATATATATATATATATATATATATATATATATATATATATATATATATAATATTAGTAATAATGGAAAAGAGTAATGGGTCTACCATGGTCTCGATCTCAATGATCTCATCATTCTAAGGAATTACATCGACTTAGTTAAGTATATCATGAGATTGAAATCATGGTAGACTCATAACTCTTTTCCAGTATTACTAATATATATATATATATATATATATATATATATATATATATATATATATATATATATATATATATATATAATTCATTATATTACGAAATAAATTTTTCCCTTATTAATATTATTAATGCTCAATGTTTTATATATTGGGTACTTTTGGATAATTTACTAATGTCACGGCAATGGAAAAGTTAAACCGGCAATTAGATGTTTATATATATATATATATATATATATATATATATATATATATATATATATATTGCCACTCTTCACATAAGAAGGCCATTTCTACAAGTTCGGTTATGAGCAAACAGATGGCTCAGGAATCCTGCTTTTAGGCGACCTGTCGCACAAATGCGACATGAGACTCCCGGCTTTCTCTCGTATGAGGACGTACGTGACTGAGAATCCCAGCCCTCGATAGACAAGCCCTGCCACACACATCATATATGTTGTCAGGCGTAAATGTAGGGAATGTATCCAGAACGTCCGGCATGTGTCGTTTTCGTATAGCCCGCTTCCGGATGGAGTGCTCGAGTCGCCTTGCTTCAAACACTTTACAGTCACAATGTTGTTTTCGATGACATCCATATAACGTCTCTTAAGCTTGTGCCTTGGACGTTTTCCCCACTGCAGTTCTTCATGGTTGTTTCGGAAGTCTGCTGTCTTTCATTCTAGCAAGATGTTCAGCCCAGCGCATCTGGTTTCGTATGATGGGCATTTCTATGCCGGAAAAATTTGCTTGTTTGCAGGAAATCTAATGTCTGACAATTGTTATCTAATGCACCCCCACCAACACCCTCGTCATCTGAATATAGCAGATGTAGTCGGACAGTTGCGGTTGCGTGATGGACATATGGCAAATCAAAGCTAATCACCGAGGAAATTGTAGAGAGGTAACGGGAATTACCTCGCGAGGCTACAGAGATTGAACTCACAACCTCCAGGTTGTGGCAAGCATCTTGACACACCTGTTTATTGGAGTGGTTCGGCCGGTGAGGGGGCATAAAAGCAGAGGCAGTTTCTATCGAAGGGTGGGGGTGATACTGTTTTCAGTTTAGAGACACATTGGGGCGTGATATTGCAGATGCGTTGAGGAATGCTGATATTCTTGAAAACGGAAAGACATTGTCGTCAGAATTTTTAAGTTGAGAAAACGATTACTCGAATCAATTTATATTTATCAGAAACAAATCTGCGTTTTGGTTGGTTTGTTTTACGGCATGTCAACCCTTGTTGGGTTATTTTATGCCAAATACGTTTTGTTTTATCCATTTTGATGGGTACTCAACTTTTCTTTAAACCTAATTTTTTAAACACATTTTTTCTATTTAACCCATATATGGGACCCTAACAGTTACTACCACTCTGGGTCAGAACGGACCTTAGAGTAATGATGATGAAGGAGTAGTCCACATTCTCAAGAGCTCCAGAACGGAACTTCACCATCAGATCGTGTTTAACGTCGTATCAAGGCACTAAGACCATAAACCACTGCTTTCTAATACATATATCATAAGAAGTGCGTGGTGTAATGTTAAAGTAATCGGAAATGGACTCGTCGCCCCGAGTTCAAATCCTGGACGTCATAATTGCATTTCACTTAGCGCTAATACCCTTGGGAAAGGTATGAATCCTACTCTCCCTCCAGCTATGGGTAAATAGTAGGGCAGACTGGTCTCTTTAACCTTGATTATGCAACCAGTCTAGGAATAGGAAAACTCTGAATTCAAACCTGTTAAACCCCGCTTAAAAAATTGACCTTGTGTCACATCCTGTTCGTGCGGAGGAGTTGGTATATATATATATATATATATATATATATATATGATAAAAAGTGTTGGGGATTGCCATAAAGCAAATAGGATAAAATCTACACTGTCTGACACTGATTACGACACCCCCTTCTTGATATAATCTCCAACACAAGATTTCACCTCGTGTCCTGATGAAGGTTGCAAAAACCGGAACGTTATAGCGTCGACCTTACTATCAAGAATAAATTCATCTTTTGTAACACTTTTGTATTTTTCTATTTTCCTAGATACTCTCGGATTTACTTCCCCATTTTACTCCAATATATATATATATATATATATATATATATATATATATATATATACATAAAATATCAAATTAACAACTTCCTTCCAGCACATATTTTTCGTTCATATTAGACACTTTACTCTCAAATTATCTCAAAGATTTGTTTGCAGTGTTTTGTTAGGTAGTAGAAAAGCCTGGTAGATATGAAATTTCTGTTATTTATTCTTACTTCGTTGTACGTGCCAATTTCGTGATCGAAGTTTACCGAATAACAAATTGGGGAATTAACAAAAAATCAATAATAAAATACAAAATATACAAGAATATTGTAGCAAAGACACAAAAAATTCCGATCTTAGTATCAGACATACCAAATATTTTGAGCATGGCACTAAAAATACCAATGAATGCTAAAAGTACCAGATTGAATACGAACAAATAAAATTTGGCAACTCTGACACACATTGGGAAAGGTTATAGTCGTATGAAATGGGCTCAACGAACCCAGTTCAATTTCTGGACACTACACTTGAACACGGCATAAACTCATCCTTTTTTCCTCCTGTGTTTAGTAAATAGTAGGCTGGGATCTCTATCCCTGCTAAGGGAAACCGGTCAAGGATAATTAATACTTATATATGTATATGCAAAATTGCATAGCGCTCCTTAAAACGGATAGAGCACTCCCTAGTGGCCTTGTATGTTTATAACAGTAAAATTCTATATCTAAAAATGTATAGATGGCGAGGTGGTAAGATGTCTGACTGACGACAATTCGGTCGGGTTTCGAACCTTGCAGCCTGCACTGTCTAGTCACACTGATGAGCAGCGAAACGGCAAATTAGGACTGTATGTGAATGACAATATATATATATATATATTATATATATATATATATTGGTTGTTGGTTGGTTTTGAAGGCTGTCACAATGCGAGTGTAAAGAAAAAAAGAAGGTAACTATGATATTTTTTGTTAATCTGTCATTTAATTTCTCAATATTTCGGGACGAAAATTCCCATCATCAGAAGAATACTGGAACTGAAGTTGTCTTAGCGCGCGCGCACACACACACACACACACACACACACACACACACATATATATATATATATATATATATATATATATATATATATATGTGTGTGTGTGTGTGTGTGTGTGTGTGTGTGTGTGTGTGTGTGTGTGTAAATTTAGGAAGTGCACTTAGGAACCGATAATGTGCAATTATACAAATAAATTTATTGTTTGTTGGAATCCTTCCGTCTACTACGATGGCGTAGTGCCCAAAAAATCTGCTGCTGCGCGAGTGGCTGAACAGACCAATTTTGAATGGCAATCACTTAACGTAATTCTATTGTAGGAACCAATAAGGTGCAATTATACAAATAAATAATGTGGATATAAAAAAAGGGAAATGAAGAAAGAAACAAAGAAAGAAACAAAGAAGTAGACAAAAGAAAGAGGGAGAAATATAAATAAAAGAAAAGAAAAAACAATAGGTACGGAATGAAGAATAAAAATGAAGATGAAATATAAATAATAGAATACAACAAAGAAGAAGAAGAAGAAGAAGAAGAAGAGGGGGAGGGGAGGGAGGAGAGACAGATAGAGACGGAGAGGCAAAAGAAATAAGATATAAAGAATAGGAGAACGAAAAGGTATGAAGAGAAAATGAGAAAAAATAAAGAGAGAGAGAGAGAGAGAGAGAGAGAGGCGACAACAGTAATAAGATATAAAGAATAAGAGAACGAAAATAAAGTAAGAGAAAGTGAAAAAAAAAAGAGAGAGAGAGAGAGGGGGGAGAGGAGAAAATACAACGGAAGATAACCAGAACGATGGAGAAAAAATTATATTGGAAAAAAAATAAAATAAAAAGAAAAGGCGAAGGAGAAAAAGAGAAAGGTAGGAGAAAAAGAAAGGGGAAAAAAGAGTTGAGATAAATACGGAAAAGGAAGTCGATGACTACAAAGGGAAAAGAAGAAGAAAGGGGAAAAGAGAAGGAAAAAGAGATGAAAACGTTTAAAAAGAAAAAGAGAAAAAAGAGAAAGAAAGGAAGAGGAAATAGAAGAAACATAATGAGATGGAAAAAAAAATGAAAGAAATAAAAAGAAAAGAGAAAAGAAAAGAAAAAGAAAATGAAAAAAGAAGAAAGAAAAAAAAAGAAAAAAGAGGAATCAGAGAAAAACAGAGAGAAAACAGAGATGGAAAAAGAAAAAAATGAATTTGTGGAGAAGAGCCTCCCAGCAAAAAAAGAAGAAAATAGAGAAGAGAGAGAGAGAAAGAGAAGAGAGAAAAAGAGAGGAGGAAAAGCGAAAGAAAATAAAAGGAAAAAAAACAGAGGGAACAGAGAGGAAATAGACTTTGAAAAAGAAAAGAAAAAATGAAGATGTCGAAAAGAAAACCACCCCCCCCCCAAAAAAAAAAAAAAAGAATAAACAGACAGTAAAAACAGAGATGGAAAAAAAAAAAATGCAAGAAATAAATGATGTCGAAAAGAGAAGCCCCCCCCCCCAAAAAAAAAAAAAACGAAAGAAAAAGAGAAAGAAAGGTAAAGGAAAAACAGAGAAAACAGAGTTTGAAAAAGACAAAAATGAAGGAAATATAAAAATGTAAATAGTCCCCCACCACCACCACCAAAAAAGAAAAGAAAAATAGAGAAAGAGGGAAAAAGAAAAAGAGAGGAAGAAAAGATAAACAAAAATTAAAAAAAAACAGAGAGAACAGATAGAAAACAGAGTTTAAAAAGAAAAAATATTAAGGAAATAAAAAGATGTCGAAAAGAAATTGCCCCTCCAAAAAGAAAAGAGAAAAAAAAGAGAGGAAGAAAAAGAGAAAGAAAAAAAAAAACAGAGAGAACAGATAGAAAAGAGTTTAAAAAGAAAAAAATATGAAGGAAATAAAATGATGTCGAAAAGAAATTGCCCTCCAAAAAGAAAAGAGAAGAAAAAAAGAGGAAGAAAAAGAGAAAGAAAAAAAAAACCAGAGAGAACAGATAGAAAATAGAGTTTGAAAAAAGAAAAAAATATAAGAAAATAAAAAGATGTCGAAAAGAAATTGCCCCCCAAAAAGAAAAGAGAGAGAAAAAAAGAGAGGAAGAAAAAGAGAAAGAAAAAAAAAACAGAGAACAGATAGAAAACAGAGTTTGAAAAAGAAAAAAATATGAAGGAAATAAAAAGATGTCGAAAGAAATTGCCCCCCCAAAAAGAAAAAAAAAAAAAAAAAAGGAAGAAAAAGAGAGAAAAAAAAAAAAAAAAAACAAAAAAAAACAGAGTTTGAAAAAGAAAAAATATGAAGGAAATAAGATGTCGAAAAGAAATTGCCCCCCTCCAAAAAAAAAAAAAGAGAAAAAGTAAAAAAAGAAAATTAAAAAGAAAAAGAATAAACGAAAAAACTAGGAAAGATAATTGAATGAGGTCACATATTTTCCGTGACAAGCAACGTTTTAAATCGTTTTTTTCCTTCCTCTTGTGCTTTGCCTGTTTAAGAGATGGTTAACGATAAAAACAGAATTAAAAAATAACCCAACGGTTGCAAACATAAGTCAATACATGAAAATAAGGACAACAGCAAAAATAGAGATAACAACCCCCCGCCCTCCACACAATACAAATATACAAACACTTGTATTCATTTAACCCCTACACCTACTTAACAGTAAATAGTCTAACGAATTCCATTTACACACACACACACACACACACACACACACACACTACATATATATATATATATATATATATATATACACAAGATGTATGAAAAAAGTATCCAGATTTTTTGTACTATTTGACAGGCCTTGTATTCTGCAAAAGTTAACGTCCCGTTAATTGTTCATTTCTATATTGGTAAATACAGCTTCAAACTCGACGCTTTTTATGACACAACTTACTTATATATATATATATATATATATATATATATATATATATATATATATATATATATTGGGGGGAGAATATGTGCTTAATTGAAGTCGTACCTAATTTTGAAAATTA
>CM042152.1:45257775-45295275 GCA_023376005.1 Doryteuthis pealeii | reverse complement strand
TCTAATCATTCCATTTTTATCATAAAGAAAAAAGGGAAAAAAAAGGACACGCAACACAGAAAAAATAATAAGAAAGAGAAAGATTCCGGGGAAAATAGAGGGAGGGGTGACCATGCTGAAGCAATAACGCTAATCTGTTTCAATCGAACATAATTAAAATATGAAAAGAAGGAAAGAAAGAAAAAAAGCGTGTGTGTGTTAGAAGAGAGAGAGAGGAGAGAGAGAGAGAGAGAGAAGAGAGAGAGAGAGAGAGAGAGAGAGAGAGAGAGAGAGAGAATTCAAATCTATTATACATTTCAAATTTATTATACTTTTCCATTTTCAACTATTTTCAATAGCTCTTAAGTAAACATATCAAACGTTGCAATAATCAAATTATCATACTGCGGTATATCCACAGGTTCTGCTAGTAATACTTATTCTATGTATTACTTACATTGGGCAACAAAGTAATACGTTTGCAATACAAAATAATACGTTTATACTTTAGTAATACATTATACTGCAATACTTTATACATTAGTAATCCATTATAATTTAATACTTTATACATTAGTAATCCATTATAATTTAATACTTTATACATTAGTAATCCATTATAATTTAATACTTTATATATTAGTAATCCATTATAATTTAATACTTTATACATTAGTAATCCATTATAATTAATACTTTATACATTAGTAATCCATTATAATTTAATACTTTATACATTAGTAATCCATTATAAATTAATACTTTATACATTAGTAATCCATTATAATTTAATACTTTTATACATTAGTAATCATTATAATTTATACTTTATACATTATACATTAATACTTTAGTAAAAAAGTAAAACATCGGTAATACATAAGAATAAGATTCTATGTATTAGCTATATCGGGCAACAAAGATTTTGCTTATCGAATAAGAATAAATTGAATATGTTGCTTAAAATTCTTTAACATATTAGGATTCTTTTCATTTACTTCTTTACATCAAAAATTACCATAGGATGAACATCTTAAAAACAATAGCACATGACTATATATAATTTGTAACGTTTGATAACCTCAGTTCTGACTCCAGATCAATTCTCAGGTCACATATTGCCATCGCCTATTTACGGAAACTATATCATATCAACAGACGTGTACACAGTACTGAGTCTGCTTGTCCCTGCTTCTCAATATACGTGCGTAATTCCAAATGTAAGGTCCCCAAAACATTTAGAAATCACAGAAACGTAAAATTAAAATTTATTTTCAGTGATGCTTACATCATTTAAAGATTTTGGATATGTATCTATTTTTCTACATAGTCACTATTAAGGTCAGCCGGATATTTCCTGGCATTCATACACAACTCACCACACACTTCCGTTAATTGGCAATGAATTTCAGTCGGTTTAATGTCTTTTAGCTTCTAAAACCGAATAACTGTGCGAACTTCACATTTTGGCTAGCGGCCATCCGGAACTGCATCAGAAACGACTGCCAAGCTAAGACCGTGGCATGAGGCACGTGCAGGGGCAGACGCGTGCACAACAAACACAACAGTGTTGCCAATAGCTGCACAACCAGTTTCCACTGCGTCACCAGACCTTACTTTTGGGATTACCCTCGAATTTAAACACGGTGGAATATTCCCATCTTCTTATTTTATCAACTTTTTCTAAAAAGTACCTTAGTCAGCTGCAAGGCCAAACGCTTGTTAAAATGAAATTATAAAACAGCAAAACGTAATGTAAAATTGAAATCAGGCATTTTCACTGAACCCGAGATCAACGAATTGATCTCTGATATCAAGTTCAAAGGTTAAGTGGATCCTCTTGAACTGAGGGATTAGCGTTCATTCGTGTTTATTTCACAGAATCTTTCTTAAAATGACCTAGTTTCAGTCACATGGTTTTTCTCACGAATCTGGGTGACGTAAGCTACGATCATGGTGAGAGATCTCCCCAAGGTAGAGATTAAAACGCAGTATTAAGAGTGGATAAACGGAAACATTATAGATTTGTTTTGCTCGTTCATTTCGTGACTATGTTGCTAACCAGAGAAATCGGTGCAATTGGACACATGGCGTAGTGGGCGTAGGGTGACAGTTATCTCTAGGCTGCAGGTTCAATCCTGTCCAAGGGTGACAATAACATAGAATAATAACTAACACAGCTTAAAACTTGTATCCGGTCATGGTTCGCGGAATGAGAACAGTTTAGACCCGTGGATTGAATAAAGGGTCGGGTTCAGAGTTCCATGAAGCTCCCGATTACAAAAAGGTCCCTATGTTCGAAAAGAAGGTTCCCGAGTTCGAAAAGTAATACCTGCATAAGGCTGGAGGGCGCATCGACGAAACGTTGTATAGATAACAATTAAGATGAGGACAATAGTCCGAATAATCTAAATAATACAAACCAAAAAATTGAGTATTCTGCTTTAGAACAAGCATTCAAAATTACTATAACACATTGAACGTGTTTATCATTAAATATTAGTATTCAGTTAGTAATGTACGGTAGAGCGTCCGCCTAGGACTCACACGATTTCCGGTTCGATACCGGCCTCGCCAACTCAGCGTATGAGTAAACTGAGGATCTGATATTAGGTGTGGCGCTGCAACCGCAGACGCCAAAAAACAATCCCCTTGGTCTATCACCAGTTAAAATAGAATAGACTCCCTCACTGTCTGGCTGTACCGACTTGAGGCCACCCCGACAACTTAGTAATGTATAATTATGCGTATTGGTAAAAAAAAATACTGTCCTGTTTCGGCGTATCATGTCTCGTCAGTGCAGGCTAGACATGCAGGGCTGTTTCAGATTTAGTCGGTCGTCAGTCGTAGTTCTTACCTCTGCTCTATCTACATGACCTACTTTTGAGAAAGAGAATTTAGAGATATAAACATATAATACTGCTAGGAGTGCTCAATCCGTTTTTTAGGAGAGTTCTGGTATGTTAGTTTAATTAGTGACCATCAGTAAATTTCACTCCAGAGAGCTCAATGCACCAGGGGTGGGGAACACACACACACACACACACACACACACACACACACAAGCATATATATATATATATATATATATATATATATATAGTCGATAATAAAGAAATCCAGGTTATTTTTGGTTTAAAAGTCAATTAACTTCTCATAAATAGATTGTCGGAACAACACTGTATATTTGTAATTTCTCGTATTTTTTTGTATATGATATTTTCATGCCCGTGTATATTTTAATCGTGCGTCTTCAAAGCAATTCGTAATTTCGTTCAACAATAAATAGAATTTATTAGAGAAACATTTTTGCCCCGAAAAGAAAAGAGAAAGTATGATTTTTTTTTTCATATTAGCACGCTATGTTGTGTTCCCGGCCTCAAATAATTAGTCACGCTAGTTCTTTTAGAAGGAGTAGAAACTTTTGAAATATTATTACTGAAAGCCATGGACACCGTAATTTTTAGCACATCTCAGTGGGTTGATTAGGAAAAGTTCTTTTTATTATGTTTTTTTTTTATTTCACAGTTATTACCTAAATTATTGCAGTAGTACACCCTGGCATTTAGAATGTTGTTTATTTTCACATCTCTACGATGTTAATTTTCTTACTTTATTTACGTTTGAAGGATTTTTTTTCTGGATTCACGAAGAAGTTCTTATGTAAATTCCTGTTTCGAATCTGAATTCTGTTTAATTGTTGAATAGATTTTAGGTAATTTCTATTATTTTTCTCTCTTTCTTATATCTTTTCTGTATCGGATGTCCCTTTTCTTATATCTTTTCTGTATCGGATGTCCCTTTTCTGTATCGGATGTCCCTTTCCTTCCTTTCTGTGTAGCATGTCCTTTTTCATTCTTTATGATAAAAATGAATGGTCCATTATTTAGTTGAGGTGACGATACTGATAGAATTCAGCGATTAAGGGACACCAGATAATCAGGATTTATATTTTCATTTCATTTTGGACGATTCGGACGGTTTTATTTTTAACCAGAGGGTGTTGTAAGATGATAACGGTTGTATTTTTACGAATACCAGTATTATTATATAGATTCTAAAACTCCCAATTTTATTCTGTTTTGTTCATATTTTTTTTTGTTCATATTTTTGTAATATATCCAAAACAGGTGCGCGCTACTTATATATTGCATTTCTTGATAAGGGATAATATTCTCTCTTTTGTTGGTGTTTTTGTAATATAAGGTGTTCTGAGGCCCACCACTTAAACTTATAGACTCTGCGTGGGCGCGTGGATTAAAGCCAGCCAATCAACAGCACGAATATGTTAAGTATTTAATCGCCGTTCATTTGCACGTATTTGACACGGACGAACGGATCTGCAACCAAGGACTCTGCTTAACCAAAGGATTCTACCCAACATTAAGGGACACCGAGGAACAACCAAATGATTCTACCCAACACAAAGGGACACCGAGGAACAACCAAAGGATTCTTCACTAAGGACCAGCCTCTGCTTAACACAAGGGATCTCCACTGTAAATTGCTCTCACTTGAAGCCTAAAAATGGACACAAAATCGTAACATCTTTTTTCCCTTAAACATATTATATCTTTACGATATTCAGGTGAGATTTGAAGTTATTAACAGTAACAAGAATTCGGCGGATAAGTAACACCAGATAATCAGAATTTTTTTTTTTTTTTTGCATTTAATCTTGTACGATTTTGACGGTCTTATTTTAAAACAGGGGGTGTTGCAAGATGATAACGGTCGGAAGATAAAGAATATTAATATAAAATGCTACGCAATTCAGACGCAATTCAGACTACTTTGTTTAGAAACGTACCTTTGTAGCATTCTACCCGGGGTGGAAAGAATTTGGTAAATACATAGTTATTTCTTTTTTAAATAAAAGTTAAACATTGATTTTTTTAAAAATCTTGTTCACTCGTTTATTTTGTCCGTCTCCCCCCCCCCCTGAAAGCTTCCACCACATTCATTGTTTTTCCTATTTGACGTCTACATCGTTACAACTTTCTCTTTCTCTGTTAAGTATTTGGCCCCCATCCTTGGCCAGTTGTAAAAGAACTTAAAGTAAATAAGTAAGTAAGTCAATAAGTCCTTGTGGTATAGTGTCCTTTAGGTCCGACGTCCTAGAAGATCCAAGTGTCAGTGAGCTAAGATTAAAATCAGGCCAGTATAAATACACCAACAGCAGCAGCAGTAGCACTGCCAGTGATTGGATAAGAAGGCTGGTCACATGGTAGTCGACGAGTCTATAAGTAGAAGTGACCATTTGCTTCATGCCTTATATACTCAAAAATTCCAACACCTTTCAGTATCAACTTACATTTATTTCTCTTATGGAGATACGCGGTGTAATAGTTACAGACGAAGGAAATGGACTCGTCGGCCCGAGTTAAAAGCTGATTGCATTTTCACATAGCGCAAATACCATTGGGAAAGGTATGAATACATAGATTCTCCCTCCAGCTATGGGTTAATAGCTAATATAGTTAATATTCTTGATAGTTTCAGTAATAGAATTATAGATTAGTTGGATATTCAAAGTATAGAAATAAAAGAATGCTCAGTATTAGCCCAAAGATATGATTGTAAAAAGTTCTGTATATAAGGCGTGTGCCAGATGTTTACTTCTACTTATAGACTCGCCGATAAGCACGTGACCAACCTATTGTCCAATCAATGGCAGTGCTCTGCTGCTGTTATTATTATTTATACTGGCTGATTCTAATCTTAGCTCACTACTACTTGGATCTTCTTGGACGACGGACCCAAAGGATTCTATACCACAGGACTTATTGACTTACCAAAGGATTCTATATCACAGGACTTATCCACTTACCAAAGGATTCTATATTACAGGACTTATTCACTTACCAAAGGATTCAATAACTCGGGACTTACTTACTTATTTACTTTAAGTTCTTTACAACTGGCCAAAGATGGCGGCCAGATACTTAACAAGTTCAAATCCTAGACGAGGCAGTTTGCATTTTATATATCGCTAATACCCTTGGGAAAGGTATGAATGCATATATTTTCGCTTCAGCTATGGGTAAATAGTAGGACAGACTGGGCTCTTAAACCTTGGCCCGGTAACCACTACAGAAGAAGGAAAACTCTGAATTCAAACCTGTTAAACACGGCTTAAGAAATTCGACTTGTGTCGCATCCTGCTCGTGCGGAGGGGTTGGTCAACATATATATATATTATATATATTATATTGAAACATCAACATCCTTTAGACTAAGACTAAATAACTACAAATCCACTATAAATCTCAAATCCCCGAATAGTATAATAGCACTTCACTTTAACACCCTATCACACAACCTTACACACAAATAGAACACGCATTTCCAACGACGCAATCTATTAAACAATCAGAAACTAAATGGATTCTAAAATTACAAACACACGTGAAGGGATTGAACGCAGACATCGGAATTCTCCGTTATTATAAATATTTCACAGACGCTGCCGCTGTCGATAACAACAGAGACAAAGAAGCCGTTAAACAGGAATAACATTCATTTGATAAAGGGTATCTAACGAACCTGAAAATTTATGACAAAAATAATAATAAAAATAAGTGAATCCAATACTCCATAATATCGAAATCATTCATTTATATATTTTTAATGCTTCGTAATAACGCCCAACTTTTAAAAAACATTAAAAAAAAAATATATATATATATATATATATATGTATATATATATGTTGGTAAATTTAGGCATTTATGTCTGTTTAACCGTATTTTCCTCCCACCCCACCCAATTTTCTATTGTCTCTCCTTTGCCCTTAACGCAATGATAGCTTTCTCAACAATAGTTTTACAAATTGCTTTATATTAATTGACTTAGGATCATGTTAACCTTTAAGGAACCTTGATTGGAAATTTTGCTAATTTTATTAAATCTTCTGTTTTTTGACATTGTGAAAGTAGCAAAGAAGGGTTTCTTTTGAAGGTCACGTAATTTCACGAGAAGCCCCATTAAAATCACGTCAATATACCGAGAGTTGTTGATGAAAAAAAAACACAACTGTCATTTATTAATGATTAATCACTTATACCCACTCGATGGAAGCGAGAGAAGAAAGTTCGTCAAAAGAAAATTGGAAAATGCGAAAGAAATATGAGTAACAATTGACATGAAATATTGAATAATTGATACTTTCCCTTAATTATCACCGTTATCTGTGTTTTCTTCAGTTTTTAAAAGAGTTCAATTATTATTATTATTATTATTATTATTATTATTATTATATAAGCCTGGGCCACCTACTCTGAACGCTGATTGGCTCCCGCATTAGCCAACCAGGTGTACAGAAGCTGATGTCTGCGTTGGCAGAACTCTATTTAAAGCCAGTTTATCTGCTAGCATTGAACAAAATGTGTGGCGCACTAGGGCTTGATCGTCGCTAGTGGGGTCTAACTGATGAGGTAAGTATTAAGTTAAAAGACCCCAAACACTCAATGAACCGGTACTAACATAATTAATGACGTCACCCAGTGCTGTTTAATAGTAAAGACGTATCTCAAACATTATTATTATTATTTACTCCTTTTGAGTTTTCACATCAGCATTAGCTGATGGTATTTCACTGGAGTCTGAGTGACAGCAAGTCTCCTCAGGTCTCCAGGACTCTTCTGAGTATTCTGGCAGATTGCAGCAGTGCAGTGTTCTGAATGGTTTCAATCCTTCCTCTGATTTCCAAACTTTCCAATCCCTTTTCCAATCCTTTTGGGACCGTTCCAAGTGCAATTCGAAAGTGAATTAATACCCTTGAAGAATAAACATTAGGGTTCGTCGATTTTGGAACTGTAATGTCTCCCATGTATCGAAAGTTGCAAATTAAAATAAAGAATTACCACAAAAATATTTTTCTTGAAAACTTTGCCTTCGTTTGAGGAAATAGATTTCAATCTTTTAAAATGACAACCTCTTCAGTTTTAAATATTGAAATAGCTAATTTTTCTTATTAATTTCTATGCTAAATGTTGCGAAATCAAGGATTTTTTATGCATACTTCTCCCATGGTTGCCGAGATGGGGGACACCCCCCATTTTCTTTGGGGACCTCTGCTAGCTGGTTTCTAGTGGGCAACTCAACTGATCTTACTTCCTCGGTCTCCAGAACTCAACTGCTCTCTTCGGCTCCAGAAAACTAACTCCCTAACTTTTTAAAATCTCCCAGCGGTCTCAGTTCTTGGTCACCAATCTCGTTTACGAGATTTGTGCCCATCCCTGCGTGATTTGAAAGTCTTTCTTTGTGTTGAATATGGGTCACATTTTATAACCGGTCTAAACTATAGTTGACCCTCAAAGTGGTCAAAACCCAGTTTCTCTGTCTCCCAAGAAGAGATTATCACCCTTCTTAATCTTTCCTTAAGTTTTAATGGGTGGACTGAACTATTGACACCCACAAACAATACACATAGTTACACATACAATATATATGTATACACACACACATGTATGTATTCATACGCACATATGTATCTATCTATCTATCTATACATATATATACACATATTATCTACATGAACACACACATATTTATACATATATGTGGTCTGACTTACTACTTATTAATTATCTACCTAGAATTATATATATACACCTACACCTGCATGCACAGATGCATACTGCATCCATGCATTGTGCTATACCAGACACTACCAGATGCTATTTCTTAAAACAATGATGCAAGTAGAAGATCTAATTTTTGTATCAGTATTGATTATAACAATACACGACTTTGACTGACTGAGAGAATTTGATATCTAAAAAAAGTGAAAAATCGACCTACACTAGTGAATCCTCATACCCCAACAATGGATTGAGTAGTAACTTTACTGTTATTCAACAAGGATGAAGTTCGCATTAAATAATTCACAAAGGTTGATATGCCATTAAACAAAGAAAGCAAACCAAACAATTTTCTTTATTTGATTCGCTTCTCTTTCTTCTCGTCTGTTCGGGACGATTGCCACCGCTGCAGAGTGATAAGACTCCCCCAATATGGATTGTTCTGGGTATGACGCTAAACTGCATCCAATGGTGAGGCTCTAGTTCAGGGCATCGGGGAGTTTGGAGTCATCTTTTTGTTGTCTTTCCTCCTAAATTCGCACTGACCCGAAATGGTAGTACTAGTTAACGTACCATCTAAGGGTAATCTAAATATGTATGAAAATTATCACTTCTCTCTCTCTCTCTCTCTCTCTCTCTCTCTCTCTCTCTCTCTCTCACACACACACACACATGCAAAACTTTTCAATTTTCGTTTCTCGTATTCTCTAATTTTAACTCCCTCAAAATTATCATCTTATTTCTCTCGTTTTTTACTTTTCCAATAACTTTTCATATTTCCATCTGATTCTACTTCCTTCTTCTTTCACTCTCTTTTCTCTCCCTCTTTCTCTCTTTCTTCGTCCTTTTCTCCCCTCTTCTTCTTTCTCTCTATCTCTCTTCTTCCTCTTCTTTTCTCTATTTTTCTTCCTTTTTCCTCTTCTTTCTTCTCTTTTTCTTCTTCTTCTTTTTCTCTCTTTTTCTTCTTCTCTTCTTCTTTCTTCTCTTCTTCTTCTTCTTCTTCTTCTCTCTTCTTCTTCTCCTCTCTTTCTCACTCTTCTATTTCTCTCTTTTTTTTCTTCTCCTCACTATTCTTTTTCTCTCTCTTCTTATTTACCTCCCTAATCTTCTTCTTCTTCTTCTTCTTCTTCTTCTTCTTCTTCTTCTTCTTCTTCTTCTTCTTCTCTTTCTTCTCCCTCACTCTTTTTTTTTATCTCTCTTCTTATTCCCCCTCTTTCTCTTTCTTCTTCTCCTTCTTCTTTCTCTCTCTTCTTCTTTCCACCTCTTCTTCTTCTCTCTCTCTTCTTCTCCCTCACTTTTCTTTTTCTCTCTATTCCCTCTTTTCACGCTTTTATCTCTTTGATTTCTCATCTCTTCAGCTTCCGCTCCTCTTCAACTTCCACTTTTCTCTTGCATAGATTTACGATTTGTCATTTTCCAACGTATTGAACCAATCTTTTTCCTGATTGTCCTCATAAAAATAGGAAATAAACAAACACAAAAAGACAATACTGAGACTCTTGGATAAGATTTTCTATTTTTCCATTCCGTATTTTATTAGTAACTACTTACAATCCCAATTTCTTTTCTAATAGATTCAATACAAAACAAGAGATCAGAAGAAGAATTACTCAATTAATGGCAACATTCATTTTGTCACTTCATTATATTTACTAGCAACACAAAACACCCGCCGGGCGTCGTAAAAATTAATTTTTGAAAGACATTGCCTGAGAGGGTGGGAGTTAGAAATTCAATGTTAGAGGGTTTGTATCATAAGTAAGCAAAATCCTCATATTTATAAAAGGAGTAAAAAAAAAAAAACAATTTGAAATGAAAACTGAGCCCCGTCCCTCTCAAATGAAATGTTGCGTGCATGTAATAATTAAATAACTATTTTGAATATTTTCCACATCAATTTTCCACATCAATTTTCCACAAAATCGTAGGTATTTATTTATTTGTAAACTTTTTAGTTAACTTCTTGTTACTGTAAAAAAAAGGGTGGGAGCGAGAGTAAAAAACATTTTTTTAAATTCCTTACTCAAATTTTGGGTGTATATAGCATAAGAATATTGTGACGTAAGCTGTGACGTAGAGCTATGACGTAGTTTTTGTTACAGACAGAAATACAGACAATCTCCATTATTAATAGATTTCCAAAACTACATATTACAATTCTGATTTAAAAAAACAACAAAAAAGAAAACCAATTTGATTTAAAGATAATGTATATTCCCAATATAACTATATATCTTATTATAATGGAGATTGTGGGTTTGTATGTCTGTAACCGAAACTATATTACTATTCAAGTCACAATTCCCTTTGTTATTTACATCACATTCTCCATGATTTTATTTTAATTTTAACCTCAATTATTAATAAAATTGTTTTACATCATTGACCATATCTTTGACCATATCTACACACAAATAACATCAATAAAATAGCGTTTACAGTAATGGGAAGGCTAATTTGCATATTCTAAAAATTTGATTCTAATAATATATGCTTAGTATTATTTAATTCTTATTCATTTCATTTTCTAATTTAACATGATTTTTATTATATTAAACTTAAATACTTGCATGCATATAGTATGTATGTATATATTATTATAACATATATTCTATTATGTATAACATATTTCTATTATATATAATATATATTACAATATATGTATATATATACTATATTCTATTATGTACAACATATATTCTATTATGTATACATATATTCTATTATGTACAACATTATTCTATTATGTATAAATATATTCTATTACTTAATTTGACAATTATTTAATAAAATAACAACCAATTTAATTTAAAGATTATTCTAAAAAAATGATTAAAAATATTCTTATTTATTAGCAGGACATCTGGATATACCACAATATGATAATTTGATTATTACAACGTTTTCGATATGTTTACATTAGAGCTATCGCAACATAGTTCAATATGTAAAAAGCTTTCTTAAAAGGGCGGTTATAAAATATCTACATTGATTTGCCGATAAATAGCTGCTGGGGGAGGAATTTAATAATTTTCTGACAAAAAGTGACAAAACATGACTCGAAAAATATCTAAGTTAGGTCGGAAATTCACCTGACGCTGGCTCGCTAAAACCTAGTGTAAATTAAGGCAGGAGACATAAGATCAAAATAACAAAAATATATTCCGTAATTCAAAATTTTAATATTACAAATAAATAAAAACATGCAACTTTTTTTTAATTGAGAATGAAGCATATAAAATTCTCTGGAACTTTGAGATTAAGACGGGTCACCTTATCCCAGCCAGAAGACCAGACCTAGCATTGATTAACAAAAAAAAATAGAACTTGCATCTGGTAGATTTTGCAGTTCCAGCAGATCACAGGGGGAAGATGAAGAAAAACTAAAAGATAGACAAATGCCTGAACCTTGCCAAGACTTAAAAAATCTGTGGAATAAAAGGGTGAAAGTGATACCAGTTGTAGTTGGTGCACTAGGAACAGCCTCAAAAAGCTTGACAAAAGACTGGAGGAACTGGAAATCAGAGGAAGAACAAAGACCACTCAAACAACAGCATTGTTGAAATCAGCTAGAATACTTAGAAGAGTTCTGGAGACCCGAGCACACATGTTGTCACTCAGACTCCAGTGTTAGACCATCAACTAACGCTGATGTAATAATAATAATCAGAATCTGTTCTTGTGAACGAAACGCATAAAATTCTCTGGGACTTTGAGATAAAAACGGATCACCTTATCCCAGCAAGAAGACCAGACCTTGCGCTGATTAACAAAAAAGAAAAACTTGTCAACTGGTGGATTTTGCAGTTCCAGCAGATCAGAGGATGAAGCTAAAGGAAAATGAAAGAATGAACAAATACCTGGACCTTGCCAGAGAACTGAAAAAGTTATGGAATATGAAAGTGAAAGCGATACCAATTGTAGTTGGTGCACTTGGAACGGTCCCAAATGGATTGGAAAAGGGATTGGAAAATCTGGACATCAGAGGAAAGATTGATACCATCCAGAATACCACACTGCTGCAATCTGCTAGAATACTTAGAAGAGTCCTGGAGACCTGAGGAGACTTGCTGTCACTCAGACTCCAGTGAAAGACCATCAGCTAACGCTGATGTGAAAACTCAAAAGGAGTAAATAATAATAAAATAATAATAATAATAATAATAATAATAATCCTGAAGGAACTATATTTGTACAAATAATTTCCATAGTTTATATGATTTCATGTAACTTCCTATTTAATAATAACTTGTAAACAATCTCCAATTAACTATTACAATCTAAAACTAATCATTTACAATTATTTATGAAGTGAAGTGAAACTTGTGCGTGAGATATTCTAAGTGGAAAGAGGCTGCACAGACCCCAGACCACTATCTTGGCAGTTAGTCCAGTGGCAAGGGAAAGTCCGAGACGGCTGGGCTGCCGAGCTGTTGCAGGGTACTGTCTCAGGTAATATTGAATCACTTCCCGAGAGGCATAATTATTTATATGGTTTGAGTAATCATTTTCATTTAATACAAATAATTTTCGCGCATAGTTACAAAAACCTTTCCTGTCTAATAATAATAATTTGTAAAAAAAATAAATATCTTCAGTAAGCAAATCCAATATAATACGAATGATTTGCAAGTAATTGAATATAGTTCGCAATTGCTTAGACTTTCATAATTAATCCGATGTCAATGTTTAAGAGTAAATCTATTATTATAACTTGCAAGAATATGCACTCTCCTTAAGTTTTAATGAAATTAGATAAAGTAAAAAACTAACGAAATTAAATAAGAATGCATATAAAAAGATTACACTTATTTTAATTATATTCTAATTGGTTTCTATATAAAATCATTCATAGGATTGCTTTTAATACGTTCGAGAATAAAACAACAATATTAGAGATCAATAACACCTAGTAATTATTTATTAAACTCGGTTTTGTTAAAACCTGTGTGCAAATTAACTCCACCATTTATTATGTAAACCTTTATTTCTTAGTGATATATAAGACATTGTAGGATTTTAAACGTAGTAATAACATGGGTTGTTTTGAGGAAATTCTAACTAAGATTTTCATTGAGACACCATTAATGAATAAGATTTATCCTATGTATGAATGACTTTGAATATAAATTGAATAATACTCATTGATAAAATTGTGCAATTCCTGAGGGTATTGTGACGTAAGTAGTGACGTAGCTTCGATTACAAACAGACAGGTACCGAAACTACATTATAATAAAGATTCTAAATCACATTAAACATTATCTCAAACAGTTCTATTTGACCCATAGATGGAACCTTAACATATACTAAAGGCCGGGTTAGCTCAGTCGATAGAGCGTTCGGCTAGAAACCACAAGGTTTCTAGTTCGATACCGGCCCTAGCCAATTCAGCGTATGAGTAGCACAGGGTAAGGTAAGGAGCTGATGGTAGGTGTAGCGCTCCACCTTAGACGCAAAAACAATCTCCTTGGTCTAGCACTAGTGAAAATGGGATAGACTCCTCGCTGATTGGCTAATACCAACGTTAGGCCACTCCAACCACTTTACTTTACTTACAGTTCCAGGTCAGAGTGGAGCTGGGAGTAATGGCAACAAACAGGTGACCTTGTGCGCTACTGAACACCGGAACCTCACCACTTTATTCAATTTAGTGTCGTACACAGCGTGCCTTTTAATAGGGAATAAATATTCTTTACGCAATTTCTTCAAATTACGACTATTTTTTCTCTCACTCTCATTTCTTTCATGGTAGGAAAAAAACCTCAATATCTCTATTTAAAAGTGTAATTTGGTTTGGTTTGTTTTTTCTACGGCATATCAACCTCAGCGGGTCATTTAATGCCGATAAAATTTTGAAATAAATCAATTCTTAATGGATAATACAATTTTTTTATAAATACATTTTTCTATTTAACCCATAGATGGGACCCTAACAGGTTCTACCACTCCGGGTCACAGTGGACCAGGGAGCAATGGTGATGAATGGGGTGCTCCACATTCCCCAAACCCCCAAAACTGGAACCTCACCATCAGATAGAGTTTAACGTCATTCCCAGGACATGTAGACCCGCAGCCACCACCTTCTAGCACCCATATGATAAAAAGGGGTTGGGGCTTGCCATAAAGGCAATAGGGTTGGGAAAATCATATAGATGCTAGAACTTGACGTGACAAGCCGATTGATTAGAGGGGGCCTCTCCGACCGCCCGTCTAGCCCAAGATAGGGCCAAAGTGGAGTATTGCATGTCATGAACTGCTCATCCACCTGGGCTCTATCCTTAAGCATCACGGGTCGCCACCCACGGCCAACAGGTGGCCCCATTGGGGGAGTCTTAACCCTCTGCAGAGATGCAGTCGATGCATTCTAACGCCCCAGCCGACAGGGCGGTAAAAGTGTAGTACTAGTTGATTTTTAGAGTAGGGTAAACAAAGCAGAAAGAAACGATACTACATAAATTTATAACAAACTTTTCGGCTAAATTATTTTAGTAACAATTTCAATTTTCACTCCACAACGTCTCACAAGTTTTTGAGGGAAGTGGTCAGTGCAACTAGCCCCCGCCCGTCGCACAAATGATTGTCACAAAAAATACGGCTGAAACTTTTTTTTCAAGCTAAAATTTGAGTGTCCTAAAAAATAAAAAATAAATTTCGCGTGCATCCTTCTAAAAAAGATGTATGTTGCAATATGATATTCCTGACTAGCTAGAACTGCTACCTCTACCGTAGCGTGACCCCGAACGAAGAATCTACCGGAACCACGTGTGACCGTCCCTTTTTGCCGGTGGCGCCTAGTGTATCATGATCTCAGAAGCCGACTATGAGTTGTGACGACATGTTAATTTTTTATCTTTTGGTTACGTGCATGTATCTTTTAGTGCCGTGAATATTACAACGTAACATGTATTTCCTCTAGTTGCCTATCTTAATTCCCACCGACAGGGTTGCCCCATATCTTCATCACCGCTTGTTTTACTGAATCTGTTTTTATTTATTTATTTTTTTTAACTGTCTGTGTTTCACCAATTCCATGTTTTTATGCTTTTTATCATCCATTTTGATTCTGATTCTGCTATAACTGGAACTGGAACAATTTCAACCAGAAGATACATTTTTAGCTAAAAATAAAAATAATCGAGACTAACGGAGCCAGTTAGTTTTTTTTGGGGGGTGGGATGTTGCAAATAGGTGTGCGTTAGCTCATATGTATTTATTAGTGGATGTGTGTTATGTTGTTACGTGTGCGTTCGTGCATACACATGCCAATAGAAAAATCGAGCAAGTTGTGTATAAACACGAACAGTTTTATTTTGTATCAGTATGTTGCTAAAGTAAGGCAGAAGCGGAGACAGTGTGTAGCGGAGATGGGTAACGTAAAGGGTTCCAAAAATTTAACTCTGATGAAGAGAAATGTTATCATTGTATTGTTTTTTTTAATAAGTGAATTTTTGCTTGAAACCAATAAAAAATAATTAAAATACCGCATTTGATCACACGGGAATATAAGTCGCACCCCCATTTCAGCAGGTCAGATTCAGGAAAACATTTTTAGTGTATTTAAGCATATATTGATGAAAGGAGTCTAGCTGTGCATTACACAAGCAGAAACATAGCTGTATAAAAGCAATTTGGCAGTACAGGCAAGCAATAAGCATACACAAGACATCTCAATAGCAGGAAATAATAATAAGATTAGCCTAGGCCTACAGTAGGTCTCAAACTTCACTTACGATGTATATGACGCAGGGCATTTTGTTTTAGCCAAAATTTTGTAAAAATGTGCGTCCTATATACCGTCAAATACGGTAAGTATAATCTTTTTATATGCGTTCTTATTTAATTTCATTATTCTTTCTATCTAAACATATTTCATTACATTAAAACTTAGATACTTACGCCCGTGGGCCGCATATTCTTGCTAGTTCATTTAATGCCCTTCTGTTTGTGTGGAGGGAGTAGAATAATTCCTTTTGTTAAGTAAGTATATTTTTCATTCACTTTTATCGTAATATATATATGAATTTAAAATATCACGATATAATGTTTTCAGCAACTTATTATAACATAAATATAACATTTTTTCCGGTACTAAGTTATTTTGTGCCCATCATAACAAAAAATAACCAAATAAAACAAAACCCAAAAAACAAAAACGTTATTTTATTATTGTTGAGATGTTAGTCCCAACAGTAAAAAGAAGTCAAGTCGAGATAGGGTAATAATAAGTGTATTTACAATCATGGTACATGTACGACTAGCTTGTCGTTAACGGGAACAGTACGACCTTTCCACTCGGTGTCTCACTATTTATAGTGAGAACCGGTGCATGTTCTCCACTGTAGGAACGGCCGGTACAACAATTATAATGGAGATGCTGTGTCTGTCTGTCTGTAACCGAAACTACTTCACGGCTTACGTCACAATAAGCTGAGAAATTGCATAAGATTATCTATGAGTATTTGATTTATTTCAAAATCTCTTCATTAATAAATAGAATAAATCTTATGTTTTAACGATGTCTATGAAAATCTGAGTTTACCTCAAAACAGCCCATGTTATTAGTGCGTTTAAAATCCTGCAAGGTGTCTTATGTATCACTAAGAAATGAAGGTTTACATAATATATCGTTTGGTTGATTCACATACTTGTTTTAATAAATAATTAAATAATTCTTGGTGTTATTGATCTCTAATATTATCATTTTATTCTCCTACGTATTAAAACCAATTCAGTGAATGATTCTATATAGAAACCAATTAAAATATAATTAAAATAAGTGTAATCATTTTATATGCGTTCTTATTTAATTTCGTTATTCTTTCTATCTTAACATATGTAGTCTTATAAGTGTGTGTTGCGCTGCGGGCCACTTATAGGCTGCTGAATCTGCTAATTCGCACTTCCTGTGACCACGTTGTTTTCTTTGACCCACAGGAAAGTTGAGGAAGAGCTGCTTCGGAGTTTCTTTGTTCGGGCTGGGTCTGAAGACGAGCAAATTTACCAATGCTGTCAAAGGATCAACAATCACAATAACTACGAAACGCGTATTAACAATTGTATATAACAATACCTTTCTTCATCATACAATGACCAAAATCATGTACAACAACAAAGGGGTTTCAATGTCGAAATTGGAGTTAGTGTGTTGACTGGTCATATACAGCTAATTACTTCTGGTTGAAATGTTCAGTTATGGACTTAGGGTGGCAAGGCAGCTGGAAGCAACGGCGCAGTGGCGAAGCGCCTAAGTCTCGTAGCTATGGAACCGGCTTTTGATCTCCTTTGTTCCCTTTTTGATCATATTTTTTCGATTTCTCAAAAACTTTCTCCATTTGCCTGATAAGAGAAAATGAAAACGAAATCCAGGGTCACAGCTAAAATATCCATGTATATATAAATGTATATACACAAACTAATATATATATATATTTGATAATTTGCTTGATGCATTGCATAAAGTATGTAATTATATATACTAGCAAATATATGCACCCTTCGGGTGCAAGTATTTAGGTTTTGATGTAATAAAATATTGTATCAAATTAGAAACTATTTAGAAAATGATAAACTGAGGAGGTATAATCGAAAAATAGAACATTTTCCATCACTCCCGTTTTTCATTTTTCCTAATTAATCTATTTAGTTAGAAGTTATGAAGTATTTAATAAAATTTCAGTTCTTTCGTCTTGTTTATGGATTTCTTTTAAGATTTATCCCCGAGATTTTTGCTCAGATTCGTTAAGAGAAAACCAAACAATTAGAAATCAATAATACTAAGCATATATTTATTAAAATCAAATTTTTAATATCAATATGCAAATAAGCCTTCTCGTTCACACTGTAAACCGCTATTTTATTGAATATATACTTGCTTGTTGTTAGTATGTAGATTAATCCAACAATGTTAATAAGGTATAAGAATTTTATCAATAATTGAGGTTTAAATAAAAATAAATTCATTGTGAATGTGACGTCAATAACTAAGGGAATTGTGACTTGAGTAGTGATTTAGTTTCGGTTAAAGACAGACAAATACACTATCTCCATAATAATAAGATATATATATATATATATATATATATAATATATATTATTTATTCAACTATTTATTTTTTGAAGGCTATTGCAATGTAAAAGTAATTATCTAAAGTCTTATTAATTTTCGAAGTATCTTCATCTTCAGAGACGTTTTCAATACGGAAAACCTCTCTGAAGATGAAGACTTTAACAGTGATAAGACCTTGAACAATTACTTTTATATCTATATAGCCTTCAAAATAAATAGATTTGTTAACGAGTTTGGTTGTAGCAGGGTTAATCTGGTATTTCGTGTAATTCTTCGCGATGTTCCAGTGACCTCTCATCAAAAGATTTGAACTCAATGAAACAAGAGGTCTTCTGACTTTTGGTGAGTTTCAGCTACACTTTCACAGGTCGTAAGGTCAATGTTTCACCACTTGATTGTCTTTCTTTAGAATTGATATTGTAACGAAGGCCTGACATACAAAGAGTTTCCTATTGTATAGTTGGACATAGAAAACTGAATATATAACCGTATATATATATATATATATATATATATATATATATATATATATAAATTATCTTGACTAAGGAAGGTCGAACTACCGAAATACAAAATGAAGTAAAATGAAGCTTAACCCTTAAACACCAACTGAGTTTCTTATTCATTTGACACATAATCCCCAAAAATAAATATTATAAGTATATATATAATACATATATACAAATATAATATAAAGAATTAGACTCAACAGATAAACCAACAAAGAAGCATACATGGACTTCACAATGGCTATATATATATATATATATATATATATATATATATATATATATATATATATATATATATATAAGTGTATTTTGGCAGCATTTTCTCTTTTAAACATGTTTGGTCGAACTCGAGTGACAATTCCTGTCGTACGAGTTTCTGTTCAATCCTTTCAAGGTATCTGGCCATCTTTTTGGTGTCAGGGTGAAACTGGTGTAGCAATCCACCAAAGGTTTCTCCACGAGCGCTTTCGGCATGTCGATCTGCCATCTTTAGGTTGGAAACTGATGGTATATATATATATATATATATATATATATATATATATATATATATATATATATATATGACAAGGTTATAAAAATAAATGTACTGGGTTTTTTGAAGCATGAAAGAATACGAGGACTCAGCATTCAAATGGTCTAATATTCAAGAAATGCAGTTAATCGGTTTGGTTTGGTTTGTTTGTTTGTTTTAAGGCATATCAACCTCAGTGGGTCATTTAATGCCGATAAAGTTTTGAAATAAATCAATTCTTAATGGATAGTACAATTTTTTTATAAATACCTTTTTCTATTTAACCCATACATGGGACCCTAACAGGTACTACCACTCCGGGTCAGAGTGGACCAGGGAGCAATGGTGATGAATGGGGTGCTCCACATTCCCCAAACTTCCAAATCTGGAACCTCACCATCAGATAGCGTTTAACGTCATTCCCAGGACATGTAGACCCGCAGCCACGCCTTCTAGCACCCATATGATAAAAAGGGGTTGGGGATTGCCATAAGGGCAATAGGGTTGGGAAAATCATATAGGTGCTAGGGCTTGACGTGACCAGCCGATTGATCGGAGGGGGCCTCTCCGACCGCTCGTCTAGCCCAAGATAGGGCCAAAGTGGAGTATTGCATGTCACGAAGCAGTTAATCGGTTTCGTTCGGATTAATTGTGCACTAGCTTAACGGGAATTTATATAGTAACCATCAGTATCCGGCTTCCGGTTTAGAAAGTATGGTAGCTAATTTTGACTTAACTAATTTGTGTGAGTTAATGGATATTGATCAGAAAGTAATTTAGAAAATCATTTTCAAGGGAAATCTAATAAGTCTTCTTGTAATATTTTAACTAAATGTGGTTCAGTGGTATCTAAAGAAATTGTAGCTCTCTTGCAACTTATTGGATAACTCTTAAATTGAAAAAATTCGTTGGTAATTGAATTTATATATTTTGTCTATGTTGAGTAATGAGAAGGGGTAGGTGTTGGTGTAATATTACTTTGATGCTTCAATTTTCTTTTCATAGAATATATATATATATATATATATATATATATATATATATAGGTGTGTAAAAAAAGTATCGAGGTTTTTTGTACTTTTTGAGACACCTTGTATTCTGAAAAAATAACTTTCCATTCATTCTTCTTTTCTATCTCGGTTAATATAGCTTTAAAATTGATACTTTTTTGATACACCTTGTATTCTGAAAAAAATAATGAATGGTACGTTATTTTTTTTTCAGAATACAAGGTGTTTCAAAAAGTACAAAATCTCGATACTTTTTTGACACACCTTGTTTATATAATATATATATATATATATGGAGAGAGAGGGGGAAGGAAAGGGAGAGAGAAGTAGAGTTAGAGAGAAAATGAGATACAGATCGGCACAGACTAGTTTAAACAGGGAGAGAGATAGATAGATAGATAGATAGAGAGAGAGAGAGAGAGAGAGAGAGAGAGAGAGGGGGGGAGAAGAGGGAGGGGTAAAAAGGTAAAAAATTGGAATATAGATAGATAAATCTGAACAGACTGGTATAAGCCCCGAGAGAAGAAAGTGAAAGTGATATAGTTTAATAGATAAATATTTATATATTATATATATATATATATATATAATATATATATATATATTATAGAGAGAGAGAGAGAGAGAGAGGGAGAGGGAGGGAGGGAGAGAGGGAGAAAGAGATGAACAGACTGGTATAAACAATAAGTATATGTGTACGTGTGTATGATTGAGTGAAAGCGAGAGAGAGAGAGAGAGAGAGAGAGAGAGATGGGGAAAATGAGTGAGGGAGAGAGAGAGAGGGGGAGAAAATGAGTGAGGGAGAGAGAGAGTTAGTGAGTGAGGGAGAGAGAGAGAGATAAGGCGAGAGCGAGAGAGTGAAGAAGAAAAAGCGATATCAAGATATCTAATTTTGGCTTTAATCATCTCACAAGATGACCCGATGATCCAGTTCTGTTAAATTGAGAATAATTTATGAACTCGAAATACCACTGCTTCACCTTTTGTCCGATAAGGCCATCTTTGCCCCTCCTCCTCCCCCTCTTCCCCCTCCTCCTCCTCCTTCTATTTGTACCTCAAAGTTCTAACAAAAGATTATAACAAAAGCGAACTGCTAGTTTAATGCCTTGTTGTTACTCATTCAGAAAAATCACAAGATGCTTCATCCATTCCTCTCAGGTGTTTTTTTCTTTCTTTACTTTTCTTCTCAGAAAAAAGAACTATTCAAGAAAATAAGTATTATTTGTATTATTTGGACTATTGTCCTCATCTTCATTGTTATCTGTACAACGTTTCGGCCGATGTGACCTCCGGCCTTCTTCGTGCGTTTCTTGTCGGACTTAGGAACATTCTCGGACTCTGGAACAATCTCGGACTCGGCAACCTTCTTGTCGTAATCGGAGCCATCACGGAACTTTGAACCTAACCCTTTATTCAGTCCACGGAGGTATCCTGTTCTCATAGATGAGGTACGGGTTGGAACTTATAAACCTAATGTCTTGTTTTGGCTAGAATATCTACCTATTCACTTATGTATGATTTTTTGTTTACCTAGACTCATATTGGGTGTTTATATCAAGAAATATGTAAAGTAAGAAAAAGTTGTCGGGGTAGCTAAAGTCGGTATCAGCCAGACAGCGAGGGAGCCTATCCCCTTTCCACTAGCGCTAGACCAAGAAGACTGTTTTTTGCATCTGAAGCGGAGCGTCACACCTACCGTTAGTTCCTCACTTTACCGCATAGATCCCTGTGCTACTCATGCGCTGTGTTGGCGAGGGCCGGTATCGAGACCGGAACTTTGTGGTTCCTAGATGGACGCTCTATCAACTGAGATAAACCGATAAACCTAACAAAATATAAGTCTTTTTGGGGATGTAGATGTTTTATATCCAGGTTGAAATATATTTTTAAAATTTTTTGATAAATCATTGTAAAGGAGAAGACAATGGTTCATTTTCACACATTACACAAACAATGACATATAAAACAACAAAAAATGTAATGTTGGTTGTTGTATTAATGTGTGGAGGATGATCACTGATACTGTGCCTATTCTGGTAGTGACAACCCTAATTAATTTTTTGTCATAGTTTGAAAGTTGATTATCGTGATAATTAGTGATATAGTTGATAATATTGATAAAAAAGACATAAATAGTGAATGTTATGTGAATATTGAAAGTTTATATAATGAATATTATGTGAATATTAATTGTATATTAACGATCGCATGGCTTGCACGCTTTTTGGAACATCAATGCTTCCGTTTTGAATTTTAATTATTTTCTGCTTCTCTCTCGATGAATCCGGATTAAAAACAAGCTCTGATGATGATTTTTATAAATCGAAATATTGTTCAATATTAGCTATAAATATGATATAGAATATTTTCATTTTTTAACAGCAATGTCTATTTTTATATCCTTTTATCTATACTTATACTGTCGGATTCGTTTCCGTACTCTTAACTTATATATATATATATATATAATATATTATATATATATATATATATATATATAAAATGATGTATAAATTATATATAAATTATAATATACATATGTATATGAGAACAAATGGTTGGCTGTTTTGTTTTACGGCATATCAACCTCAGTGGGTCACTTAATGCCGATAAAGTTTTGAAATAAATTCATTCTTAATGGATAATCAGTGTTGTTTATAAGCATGTTTTACTATTTAACCCAGAGATGGGACCCTAACAGGTACTACCACTCCGGATCAGAGTGGACCAGGGAGCAATGGTGATAAAAGGGTGCTCCACATTCCCCAAACCTCCAAAACTGGAACATCACCATCAGATATAATTTGACGCCATTCCCAGGATAGCCTTCTAGCACTCATATGAAAGTGTTGGGGCTTGCTATAAGGGCAATAGGGTTGGGGCAATCATATAGGTGTTAGGGCTTGACGTAACCAGCCGATTGATCGGAGGGGGCCTCTCCGACCGCCCGTCTAACCTAAGTAAGGGCCAAAGTGGAGTATTGCAAGTCATTGACTGCTCAACCACCTGGCTTCTATCCTGCAGTCGGTGCATTCTAACGCCTCAGCCGACAGGGCGGAGATAAAATGGAAATGAATTTAATTTTAATATATTTATTAATGTGAATATATAAACTATGAAAAAAATAAGGTATTCAGTGGATGATTTTATTATAAGTTACAAGTATTAGCCAATGTTAAACATTTCAGTTTTTTCTTTTCATATTTATATTGAACTTCTGAATAATTTCAGAAGTAACATGATTACATATTATTAACAATGCGCTGATGATGTTTTAATACATAAACCGAAACTTTTAATATTGGCTAATACTTCTAACTGTAATCAAATCATCCCCTGAATACTTTTTTCATAGGTGTGTGTTTGTATACATTTGTCCCGACCCTTGATAGACCCAAATTAGCAACACTGAAAAGTTAAATCTCTCCATACCCTAAATATGTACACAAATACATATGAAAGTACGTAAATAAACACTGTGTTTATTTGATATGGCTTTTAGCCGACAATTTTTGGAGGATATGTGCTTAATTGAAGTCATACCTGATTTTTGAAAATTAATTAGTTGATAATTAATGAATTTAGGCGAGCATATATGTTCAAATGTAAGGCTAAACAGATCGAGAAATTGTCAATCCCTGAATGTACATTTCGACCTATTAGGTCTCATCAGCAAGGTTATAGACATGGTAGACTGCTCCGTGTGTGACTCGAAACCTAGACTGTCAAGCTGACAGGCGGAGATTACATTCAGGGATTGACATTTTCTCGATCTGTTTAGCCTTACACTTGAACATATATGCCCGTTTAAATTCATTAATTATTAACTAATTAATTTTCAAAAATTAAGTATGACTTGAATTAAGCACATATCCTCCAAAACAAATACATATGTAAGTATTTCTCTGTGCCTTTCTTGATACTTGACGATAATGAAGCGACTAGAAAATGAGAGGAAAGAAAGTGCGAGCCAAAATTAATGGCTGGAAATATTTCATCGAAATGATACAAATAAATAAAAGAAAAAGACATGAACGCATATGTTTGGATGTTACGGCTTGTCATCACTTCAGATAAATACTGAACTATTCAGATTATAAGAAAGGGCAAGAAAAAGAACACGTTGCACGTCAGCGAGAAAAGAAAAGTTGAGAGAGAGAGAGAGAGAGAGAGAGAGAGAGAGAGGGGAGAGAGAGGGAGGGGAAAAGAGAGGGGGAGAGAAAGAGAGGGAGAGGGGTGGAGATTGAGAGACTGTGTGTGTGAAAGAGGAGAGAGAGAGAGAGAGAGAGAGAGAGAGAGAGAGAGAGAGAGAGAGAGGGGGCCTTTTGTTGTTACTAAAAACTCTAAATGGCACAAGGCAAGATATCCCCCACAACCCCAAACTGGTTTCCCGACATTAAACACCAACCAATTGTCAGCCAACTCCAGCATAGGCTAAGCAACCTGGATTCCAGGATTGTAGTAGGAGTCCAGAGATAAATAGACAATTAAATGATATCTCTATCAATACATCATCATTCCATTCAAAGTAAGAGTTAGAAAGTAACAAACGTTGACACGTCATCTCTCCATTCCGACAATGAGAGCATAACATAACTGTATTCCCTGCTTCAAATCGTAATCCACCGAGATATAATTGGATAAGGAATTTGGTCTGGTTTGGTTTGTTTTCTTTTACGGCATATCAACCTCAATGGATCAATTGATGCTGACAAAGTTTTGAAATAGATTAATTCTTAATGGATACTCAATATTTTTAAAACGACATTTTCCTGTTTAACCCATAGATGGGACCCTAACAGTTACTATCAAGACATTAAAACCCTCAACCACCTCCTTCTAGCACCTATATGATAAGAAGGGTTGGGGTTTGCCATATAGGTACTAGGGCTTGGCGTGACCAGCTGATTGATCGAAGGGAGCCTCTCCGACAGCCCGTCTTGCTCAAGTAAGGGCCAAAGCGGAGTGTTGCAGGTCATGGACTACTCAGCTTCCTGGGTTCCATCTTAAACATCACGGATCTCACCGACGAACAACAGGCGGTCCCATTGGGGGAGTCTTATTCCCTTGCATAAGTGCAGTTGGTGTATTCTAATGCCATCCGACAGGGCGAAATTGGATAAGGGAACAGCAGGAATCCATCAATTGTAATTCATCTACATTCAATATTTATTCCTGATATTTATTGATGGACATGTCATCTGAATGCCACTGGGAAGTTCACTTTAAATTCTTGGAATGAACACATCGCTTCAATCAGATAATAAAAAGTAAAGTGCCATTATAGAAATGGGGAATTCTTAAGATACTCATATTTTTTCAATAATAAATAAATAAAAATTGAAAAAGTGAAAGACGAGAGGGACAAACGTCAATTCATACCCAAACGCATTTCCCCCCTCTCTTTCTCTCCATCTCTCTCTCTCTCTCATATATATATATATATATATATATATTATATATATATACGTACACATTATATATATATACGTACACACATTATATTATATATATATATATATATATATATATATATATATAATATATGTACACACATTAAATATATATATATATATATATATATATATATATATATATATATATATATTATATATATACACGTACACCTGCAAAGATTGAGAGAAAATGACGTCGGGTTCAACCATTATTATCCGATGAATATATTCAATTTTAAGTGAGGAATTACATCAAATTGGTTAATGTAGAGTGGGGTCCCGAGGAGATCATTTTTTGATTGAAACCATGGTAGACCCGTTATTTTCCATCTAACAATAATTTTATTAGTATTATATATATATATATATTATAATATATATGTTGTGTGTGTGTGTGTGTGTGTACACACATTATATATATACGTACACACACATATATATAACGTATACACATTATATATACATATATATATACGTATACACATAATACACACACACACACACACACACACATATATATATATATATATATATATACAAGACGAGCCCATGAGTCTAACACCGTCAATTATTATATCGGAAATAGAACAGTACATTCTATTCCAGAGGGGTATCATTTCTAAAAACATTAAATCAAAACGTTTCCTCTTAAAACAAGCACTTTACAGTTTCTCTTTTGCCTATCTCAAAGAGGTGGAAGATCTTTATGCTTTAAAACCACATTAATATTCAATGTCTACTCCTATGGTCCAACTAAATAAATGTGTTTAAGTAAGTAAAATCGTCGGGGTGGCCTAAAGTCGGTATCAACCAGACAGCGAGAGAGTCTATCCCCATTCCACTAGCGCTAGACCGAAGTTATTGTTTGAACATCTGCAGCAGAGCGCCACATCTACCGTCAGCTCCTCACTTTACCGCATAGATCACAGGTGCTACTCATTTGCTGAGTTGGCGAGAACTGGTATCGAACACGGAACCTTGTGGTTCCTGGTCGGGCGCTCTACCGACTTAGCTAAAGCAACCTTAGTAGCGGAGACGAAAATAACATTATTTTTGTCTCCGCTATTGACAAGTCTGGAGTATAAACAAGCTCTGAAGATGATTTTATAAATCGAAATATTGTTCAATATTAGCTATGAATATGCTATAAAATCTTTTCACTTTAACAGCATATTGTGTTGTTTTCATATCCTTTTATCTATACTCATATATATATATATATATATATATATATATAATATATATATATATATATATATATATATATATATATATATATATATATATATATTGGAATAAAAAAGAAACTAATTACAAAACAATCCACCCCCACTGAATTCTAATGTATCCATTCTCGTTTGGAATTACCTAAACGGCCGCTCAGGGGGTGAGCAGGGTGAGAAAGAGACAAACACCCAAAGAGAATTAAGCACTGACATTTTTACTGTTTATTTTCGCCATGCAAATTATCTAAATACAGTCATTAATATATCAACATTTAAATGTAGTTAGGAGGTTTCTTGTTGCCTTTTACTGAATCATAGTTATTACTGGTTTTAGGCGATCATTACGAACAAAGGAGGGGGGGAGGAGTACTAGAAGGAGGAGGAGGGGAGTAGAAGGTTTGGTTTGTTTTACGGCATATCAACCTCAGTGGGTCATTTTAATGATGACAAAGTTGTGAAATAAATTCATTCTTAATATTTTTTTCATAACATAATGTTTTTTCTCTATTAACCCATAGATGGGACCCTAACATATACTACCAATCCAGGTCTGAGTGGACCAGGGAGAAATGGTAATTAATGGGTGCTCCACATTCCCCAAATCTCCGGAACTGGAACCTCACCATCAGATAGGGTTTAACGTAATTCCCAGGACATGATGACTCAGAGTCACCGCCTTCTAGCACATATATGATAAAAAGCGTTGGGTGTTGCCATAAAAGCAATAGGGTTAGGGCAATCGTATAGGTGCAAGGGCTTGACATGACCAGCCGATTGATCGGAGGAGTCCTTTCCGACCGCCCGTCTAGCCCAGGTATGGGCCGAATTCGAGTGTTGCAGGTCATGGATTGCTCAGCCACCTGGGTTCCATCCATTGAGTAGGAAGAAGAAGAGGCGAAAACAACAAGAAATAATAAAAGAATTGATAAAACATCTGCTGTTGAGAGATTTTAAATCATGATATCTGATATACTTATGTTGCTCTCTCAGTCACATCTATATATTAATGCTCATGTTCCTTATTTGTAAGACCGTTATTATCTTGCAACACGCTCTTGTTAAAAGTGAGGTCGTCCAAATCGTCCAAGATGAAATGCAAAATATAAATCCTGATTATCTGGTGTTGCTTATCCACCGAATTCTTATTTTTTAAGAGTGTTGTCACCTCAGCTAAATAATGGACCATTCAGTTTTTATTATAAAGAAAGAAAGAGAAGAAAAAGGATATACTACGCAGAAAAATTATAATAAGAAATAAAGAAAGAGTGTAGGGGAAAGATAGAGAAAGGAGGTGAGCACCGCGGAATTGGAATTGTTGCATGCTATATAAATCTTATATATATATATATATATATATATATATATATATATATATATATATATATATTGGATAATAGAGGGTTTGGTTCTTTCCAGAAATGTTTGTCTCATAACTTTCGACCGATTCATTCCTTCACAGTAGCTCTTTAAAATTACCTGTGTTTTTCAAGCAGTCGTAACAAGTGAAAATTCAGGATTGCGTAAGTAACAAGGGAATGCTCACATGCACGAAATTTTGTAACCTACCTACAGTAGTCAAGTCCAGGAACATTTAAAAAGCTTAACATTATATTTGAATTTAAATGGTATCAGAACGTCTCGCGTTCTGTACGTTTTAAAACAAAGACCTGATAAAATGCCGTAGTCTGGTGACCCCTGATCAAAAGTTAACATATGCAGAACACTGCACAAGCTTCAAAAACATTCAAGAATTCTAAAGTCTTTTTTTACTTTACGACTTTCAGATAACGGGGAAAACCTGTGCAAGTGTCGGCCTTTTGTTAAAGCTTAGTGATTTAAAGTAAAGTTTTGAAAAGCTGTTGGTAACAGTATTCAAATTCCGGTTCATCCAGACTTCGTACCGATAGAAGCATTTTCCCGCTGACGTATCATGATTGTATAAATAAAAGACGTGCAGTTCATTCATAAAGTATTCAGGTCGGGCTGACAAAAATCCGACTGTTTAGAGATAAATAAGAGACCTGCTTTTTTTAACAAAATCAATTGATAAGACCAAATTTGACATGATCCACTCTTAGAAGTTATTTAGACGAATAATCTTATCTTTTCTTTTATCTATTTCACCGAAACATTTCAGCGGATTGCTTCAGCTTTTCAACATGAAATCTTAAAATAAAACATCCATGTATTAATACGCTTGTTGCTAAATCTTTCCTCCGTTAAGGTTCCGTCCTTTGTATGTCTTAGATCGAGATAGAGACAGAAAAACGTAGAAAGAGAAAGAAAAAAAAAAAGAAAGAAAGAAAAAGAAAGAAAAGAAAAGAAAGAAAGGGACATACATGGAACGGAAAGCAAAAGAAGAGAAAACGAAAGAAAGGAAGAAGTTTTTGATGTGAGATAAGTAGAGAGAGAGAGAGAGAGAGAGAGAGAGAGAGAGAGAGAGAGAGAGAGGTGAAGGAGAGAAGAGAAAGAAGAAAGAAAGAAGGGACATATATGGAAGAGAAAGGAACGGAAGCAAAAGAAGAGAAAACGAAGAAAGGAAGAAGATTTTGATGTGTGTGTGTGTGTGTTGTGTGTGTGAGAGAGAGAGAGAGAGAGAGAGAGAGAGAGAGAGAGAGAGAGGAGAAAGGGGATTAGAAAGGAAAAAAGAGAGAAAAAGAAAGAAAAAGATACATACATGGAAGAGAAGAACCGAAGCAAAAGAAAAACGAAAAAAGGAAGGTTTTGATGTTAAATAAGTAGAGAGAGAGAGAGAGAAGAGAGAGAGAGAGAGAGAGAGAGAGAGAGAGAGAGAGAGAGAGAGAGAGAGAGAGGGGGGGGGAGAGATATAGAGAGAGGTGGGTTAGAAAGAGAAAAGAATGAAGAAAAATGAATAAATAAAGAGACATACATGGAAGAGAAAAGGAACAGAAGCAAAAGAAGAAAAAACAAAAAAAAAGAAGGTTTTGATGAGACATAAGGAGAGAGAGAGAGAGAGAGAGAGAGAGAGAGAGGAGAGAGAGAGAAAGAGAGAGAGAGGGGGGACAGAACAGAGAGGTAGAAAGAGAAAAAAGAAAAAAAAAAGAAAGAAAGAAAAAAGGGACAGAACGGAAGAGAAAAGGAACGGAAGCAAAAGAAGAAAAACGAAAGAAAGAAGATTTTGATGCGAGAATAAGTAGAAAGAGAGAGAGAGAGAGAGAGAGAGAGAGAGAGAGAGAGGGGAGGGGGGAGAGAGATTATAGAGAGAGGGTGGGTTAGAAAGAGAAAAGAATGAAGAAAAATGATAAATAAAGAGACATACATGGAAGAGAAAAGAACAGAAGCAAAAGAGAAAACAAAAAAAAAAGTTTTTGATGAGACATAAGGAGAGAGAGAGAGAGAGAGAGAGAGAGAGAGAGAGCGAGAGAGAGAGAGAGAGAGAGAGAGGGACGAGACAGAGAGTAGAAAGAGAAAAAGAAAGAAAAGAACGGAAGAGAAAAAGGAACGGAAGCAAAAGAAAAAAAACGAAAGAAAGAAGATTTTGATGCGAGATAAGTAGAAAGAGAGAGAGAGAGAGAGAGAGAGAGAGAGAGAGAGAGAGAGAGAGAGAGAGAGAGAGAGAGAGAGAGGGGTGTTAGAGGCGCAATGGTTATATGTTTAAAGTATAAGCAAAGTATTGGCAAACAAGTTGATGTTAATCCCGCTTTCTCTTCGTCACCGATGATAATCACCTTCTATTTCTGTTGGTTGTGTGATTTCAATTGCTATTTACAAAGTGTGTATGCTTTTGGGGAGATACCCTGTATTGACTCACGCCAACTAAGATACGTAATCTTTTCCGGGTGTGTTGGTATTTTAATCCTCCTGTCACCATTGCATGTCTAACACCGTTCAGATAAAGTAATTTGATATTTGATTGCTGTACCCCCGGTGAAACCTGTAAAAATTACACTGTAAAATCTCTGGCCCACAAATCGGCGTGCTGATATAGCAATCTTTATTCCGGGAAAATTATTAGTTACAGTTTGCCAAACAGTTTCCATCAATATTTGACATTATTATTATGCCAACTGGTGGAAAAAAAAACATGGTTCCACAGGGAAACGGCAAAATATATTTCTATCGCTCTCTTTATTTAGAAGAATTAGAATAAAAAAAATCCTATGATATTTAGAGAATGTTGTGTTGCTATTCCCATTTAACTAGAGATTATACGTATATTCAAACTGGTATTTCTTTTTTTAAAATGTACTGTTTTTCCAAAATTTTGCTTACACTTGGTCTGGAGAATATGCCATTAATTTGAATAATTTAATTTAAATATGTTGATTTAAATATGTTGATATATTACATTGATATTCCCAAATCATATATCTTATTATAATGGAGATTGTGTGTTTTTCAGTCTGTAACCGAAACTATTTTACTATACAAATCACAATTCCTTTTTATTTACATCACATTCTCCATGATTTATTTTTATTTAAACCTCGATTAATAATAAAATGTTTTACGCCATTAAGACTGTTGGCCTTATCTAAATACTAATAACATGCAATTGTATTTAATATACAACAAAATAGCGGTTTTCAGTGTAAATGTAAAGCTAATTTGCATATTGATTTAAAAAAAATGCTTTTAATAAATATGTGCTTAGTATTATTGATTTCAATTGTTTGGTTTTATCTTATTGAATATGAGCAAAATCTCTCAATAAATCTAAAAGAAATTCATTAACAAGAAGAAATAACTGTAATTTTATTCTTTACTTCCTATTTTAACTAAATTGTTAAATTAAGAAAATTTACCAATGAAAAACGGAAGTGATGAAAGAGTAAGTTTCAAAGTTGTTCTATTTTCCATTATAACCCCCTCCGTTTCAAAATCTTTTTATCTAATTCTTATTTGTTTCATTAGCCTTTCGATTTTAATATGATATTTTATTACATCTAAACTAAAATACTTGCACCCGGAGGGTGCATATATTTGCTAGTATATATAAGGAAGTGAATTCGACAGTATATCAGAATTAGAAATTTGAAAAACGTACACATGCTCTTAAGTAATGTTGTTTTATTAGCTTATATTGCAATATTTCAATCCGTTTGGATCATTAGTCATTAAAAGAAGAAAACATTACTTAACAACATCTGTGAGTTTTTCAAATTTCTTACTCTGATTATATATATATATATATATATATATATATATATATATATATATTATATATATATATATATGTAAATAAATGGAAGTTAATCCGACAGAATGAATTTAACATTTTGAAAAAGCAATTAGGAATTATAATCTGCTGACAGAAATCTGTTTCGACCGCTTAGTAGAAGTGTCTTCATCACGAGTAAAAAATGAAGGAAAGAAGGGATAAAAAAACCGTTGGAAGAAATAGGGGGTACAAACACACGCTGGAATGCATGAATTTTTAAAATGCGCATTCTGTATCAAAAATAAAATAAATTTTATTTTTAAAAATTAGAAGCATTTTTAATCCAAAAATAAAACTCAAAAAGAGTTTGGTGTAAATATATACAAAAATTAAATTCATTCTGTCGATTCTATCGGATTAACTTCCATTTATTTACACATTTGTCTTATGAAAAAACAAAATATCCGGATTTTTACACCTCCGAAGATTATCTACGAACACTACAAAAAATTTACCAACACCACAAACTTTTTGAAACTAAACATCTTTCTTCAATTGTGCTGTGGATTTGTAAATAACTTTTAATAGCTGGATTATATTTTGAACATTTTTGATAATCTCTTACACTTTTTCATATATATATATATATATATATATATATATATATATATATATATATATAAGTTTTACTAGTCATATTATTTAAAAATACCCTTCCTGAATCATCCTTATTGTCTTCCATTGTGACTAACACTTCTTTTACTACATGCATCGTCGCCATTTCTGATCAGTGTAACGTGATCAACACTTACTGTCACATTCTCTATCAAGTGCTATTCATCTCCCGACTTTCTATAATGCAGTCTATCGGTATCTGCAGTTGTAATAAAAGAAAAAAGCAATAATGCATTTCTTAAGTGTAGTGATGATACTTCCCAGCATCTCCTGTGGCACCATCGTTGCCAAACCGCATTGGTTCCTTTCCTTTGGAACAACGACTGTGTGGAGAGGGAGGATCTGCTGCTTGGGCGACAGCTCATCCTCCATAATAACCTTCCCAGGCTACGTAGTTTTCCACTACAAAATGGAGAGGACCGCCTTGCTGATAGGAAAGCAACCGGGAATTACGACACACCAGCAGAGGTCTTGAAAGCGGGAAGGGAGCGCTGCTCTAACCATACAAACTACTCTGCAGCGGCTGTGAACAGGGACACATCCCTCAGGATATGCAGGACGCTACCATCCACCTTATACAAGAACAAAGGAGATCGGAGCGACTATTATCGGGGCATTTCCTCCTCAGCGTGGTTGGAAGTCTTTGCTTGTGTTACACTGGCGCGTCTGCAGACCCTTACATCTCGCATCTATTGGGAGTCACAGTGTGGTTTCCGAGCAAATCGGACAACCATGGACATGATCCTCTCACTACGCCAGCTGCAGGAAAAGTGTCAGAAGAGCAGATGCCACTCTACACCGCATTCATAGACTTAACAAAGGCATTCGACCTGGTCAGCCGAAATGTTTGCAGCACTGCATCAGAGATTGACATTCAAAAATTGGTCTGTTCTGCCACTCATGCAGTTGCAGATAATGAAAGGAAAACAAGTGGACACTACGCCATCGTCTTTAGTAGACGGAAGGATGACAACAACAAAACAACAACAAAAAAAAAAAGTAATGATAATATATTTACCTCAATGGTAACCAACAGTATTACAACCCTAACATAAACAAAAGCTAATCACTGTAATGCAATACTTGAACGGAATTTTTAATTTATGGATAGTTTGTTAATTTGGGGTTGATTTATTGAATATCATTTAAGGCGGCAATTAATTTAATTATTCCAATTTTATTTCCAAGTTATAAAGATTGTTATCGTACAAAATAAATCGTTGCAAAAGATAACGTTAAAAAAATCACCGAAAACAATCGCAGTAATTGTTGAAAGGGATACAATCAAACAATGTTGTAGTCGAGTGGAAGGACCAGTCAAACATAGATTTAAGATAGAGGGTTTTATTGCAGAGAGATACAATAAGACAGACAAAGAATAGTGAGGTACGCTACTAATCCTCTAAGCTAGCCCGGCATAATGCCGTGCTCACTAGAAATATAGTCAGACCATACAGGGGAGAGAATGTGTGGAATATTCCATTACAACAGTAATTAAAACTTGGGAATCCAAAATTTCATGATTTCGGGTTCAGAATATTTGAATTTGCTCAACCTGATTAAAATAGCATAATACGGACTACGGAGTAAAGTTGAAAAATATTGACACACTGTCACAATGACATTCGCATTTATTATTGTGAGAAAAACGGTTATTGCTTGGCCATACTTTAAGCCGTGATCGATCTAAATATACTTGACTCAAGACAAAATACGAAACAGATATGAAAAACAGACCGTCGGGAATTGTTGCTCATGTCTAAAATACCTGTCAATATTTCCGTATCAAACAATAAAACTATTGCATCCAATATTCTTTTTAGTTCTTTTTAGTACATTGCATAGCAATCAATTATTGGCAGACAGTAAAAATTCTGGGACAATGCTATAATTCTTGAAGCGTTAATTCCATTCCAGAGTTTTAAACTCCGGCTAGGGGGGAGGGGAGTTGTATTATTTTGTATATATATATATTTACCAACCCCTCCGCACGAGCAGGATGCGACACAAGGTTAATTTCTTAAGCGGAGTTTAACAGGTTTGAATTCAGAGTTTTCCTTCTCCTAGACCGGTTGCCTAACCAAGATTAAAGAGCCCAGTCTGCCTTACCATCATAGCTGGAAGGAGAGTAGGATTCATACCTTTCCCAAGAAATAGATGCGCTAAGTGAAATGCAATTACCACGTCCAGGATTTGAACTCGGAGCGACGAGTCCATTTCCCATGACTTTAGCCATTACACCACGCGCTTCCTATTATTTTGTATATAAGGCGTGCTGCAATCCACCGCTTAAATTTTTTAGACTAGGTGAGGTCACGTGGTTTAAACCTCAGCCAATCAACAGCCCGACTACGTGGTTAGTTAACTACTTAATCGCTGATATTGGCAACTGTTCATTTGCACTTTATTCGACATTGAAGAACGGATCTGCAACACTAAGGAAAAGCAAGCGTTAAGGAACAACCAAAGGATCATACCCAACATTAGGAATACCAAGGAGCAAACCAAAGGTTTCTTCACTAAGGATCGCGCTCTGCTTAACACAAGGGATCTTCGCTGGACAGTGCTCTTGTTTGAAGCCTAAGGATGGCCAGAAAAATCGTAACAGGGAGCTACACAATCTTTCATATATCTACTCTTGTCAAAACAGGGAATCCATGAGGGAATGTTGCATTTAACATCTTGAATAAAGAGAATAATATTTGTTCATGACAAGAAGACTTTTTTTGGGGGGGATTCTTTTTTTTTTTTACTTTTATTGTTTTTTTTTTCAATCTAGTCTACTTTGCAAAAACAAGATGGATGCTCCAAATATGGAATTAGAAACTGATTTGTTTTTATTGAAGAGATAACAAAAGTAGATGTCTGCATGATTCAATGTCTATTTGAGCAAACAGAATACCTTGTGATCAAAACAACTATAACGCTGAAAAATACCTGAAAGAAAATAGAAAAATAACAAGACAGAGATAGTCATCCAGTTCTTTTATAGAGGGTAAAGTCACTTTTAAATATAAGGGAATAAAATCATCTAGCCACAACATCCATCACTCAAGCGTGGCTCTTATTTTTGTGATGTCGCTGATGACGTACTTAAGTATACGGACAGAGGCATACTTGTTTCTGGAAACCTTTTGTCACAAATATCAATCAAACGCACAATTGAAACTTGTCGGTTAGTTTAGACTGGATAAAATTAACATCTTTGTCTCACACACATTTGTAATCGATAGACACAAAATGAGTTCTTCCTTGAATAATAAAATAGTTAACACAAGACAAAATAATGGGGCTAGTGTACCGTGCAATACTTTCTGTTGCTAAATACTATCGTCTCTGCGTACAATGTTGCTACGTGACAAATATTATAAGATGAAATTGTGTATGGGTAAATTCTACGCTATTATCCTTGAAATAGTAACCGTATATCTGTATAGTGTGTGCTCATATATCTGGTCGAGTGTATATATATATATATATATATATATATATATATATATATATATATATATATATGTGTGTGTGTGTGTGTGTGTGTGTGTGAGAATGGGAAATGAATCCGACAATATGAGGAAAAAATGAGTAAAGAAAAGAAATGTAGATGGATAAAAATGAATTTTATCGATATCACTTTTAATCGATATCGCTTACACATGTGTTTCGGTCTGTTTATCAAAATGTATACGGATTTACGTTATTATTATTATTAAAATAATCAGATGGAGTTGAAATGATGATGATAATAATAATTATTATTTTAATAATAATAATAACGTAAATCCGTATACATTTTGATAAACAGACCGAAACACGTGTAAGTGATATCGATTAAAAGTGATATCGATAAAATTAATTTTTATCCATCTACATTTCTTTTCTTTACTCATTTTTCCCTCATATATATATATATATATATATATATATATATATATATATATATATATATATGTGTGTGTGTGTGTACGTGTACCAAACTCTCCACACGAGCAAGATGTGACACAAGGTCAATTTCTTAAGCGGAGTTTAAAAGTAAGTCGTCATGGTGGCCTAAAGTCGGCATCAGCAAGACAGCGAGGGAGTCTATCCTCTTTTCTCTAGCGCTAGACGAAGGAGATTGTTTTGGCGTCTGGGTTGGAGCACAACAACTACCATAAGCTTCTCACTTTACCGCACAATCAAGGTTAAAGAACCCAGTCTGCCCTGCCCTTTATCCTAGCTGGAGAAAAATAGTTAAATTCATACTTTTTCAAGGGTATTAGCGCTATGGGAAATACAACCAGCCTCATCCAAGATTTGAACTCGGATCGAGGAGTCCATTTCCTCCAACTCTTTTGCACCACGCGCCAAGTACA
>CM042152.1:45232775-45252775 GCA_023376005.1 Doryteuthis pealeii | reverse complement strand
GTTATCACTTCCGCGCACTCATTACCTCTCTATTTTTCCTACTCTTTTATTTCTTTTTTCTCTCGTGATTTTTTCTGTGTAGCATGTCCCTTTCTCCTCTTTCTTTCTTTATGACAAAAACGGAATGATTCATTATTTACCTGAGGGAATGAAACCAATAAAAAATGAGAATTCGGCAGGTACGCAACAGCAGATAATCAGGATTTACATTTTTGCGTTTCAATTTGGATGATTTGGACGGTCTCCTTTTTAACCAGAGGATGTTGTAATATGACAATGATCGGAAGATTAAGGTGATGGGTCAGTAAAATGGTGATTCCTGTATATAGAGTGAGTGAGGGAGAGGCTCTCTGTGATTGGATATACCAATCACGTGATGATCTCAGAAGTTTAGGCGCAATATCCAAAATCCCAGCAGATAGATTCTACCAGCGGTTACACGAAGCAGCGATTTGAAGGGCTCCAAGAAATCACCCTAAGATACCAGATATCTTCTCCAACGCGCCGGTAAGTCCCTTAAACACAGCTTTATATACAGGGAGGACTTTATATTGTTATTTGTTGTTTCATGAGCTGGTTAATAAATTGTTTGAATTAAAAGAAGTATTAATTCCTTTCTTTTTGTTGTTAGCCTTAGAATTGAATGCTATACTAACACAATAAAGGAACAATAGTATTTGTACATAGATATCTTTATTTCATTTTCTCAAAACTTTCTTGCTTAATACGTTTCCCTTCTTTCTTTCTTTCTTTCTTTCTTTTTATTCTTTCTTTCTTTTTAACTTTCTTTCAATCTCTCTCTTTCCTTTCTTTCTTTCTTTCTTTCTTTCTTTCTTTCTTTCTTTCTTTCTCTCTCCCTCTCTCTCTATTTCTCTCTCTCTCTCTTCTTTCTTGCTTAATACGTTTCCTTTCTTTCTTTCTTTCTTTCTTTCTTTCTTTCTTTCTCTCTCTCTCTTCTCTCTTCTTTCTTTCTTTTTTCTTTCTTTCAATCTCTCTCTTTCCTTTCTTTTTTTCTTTCAATCTCTCTCTTTCCTTTCTTTCTTTCTTTCTCTCTCTCTCTCTTTCTTTCTCTCTCTCTCTCTTGTAGAGCCAATTAAAGAGAAACGGATCAGTGGCAGAAATAGACTTTCCTGGTTCCACCCAAACGATCTTCAGGATATATATAGTAGTTTCTTGACATACGATTTTAATTCGTTCCACTCCTAAGTCAACTCCCTTATATATCAAATCCTATTCCCTATTGAAATACTGAAATGTCATTAAACCTTTTCAAAATCCATAATTCTTTCGTTAGTCTTTTTATATAAGAAATTAAAATTATAATGTGTATTGTTAGACCAGGTCACCACAGGAGATAACTTTTTCATTATGCTTGATGATCTGTAAACGAAAAAACAATCGTTAATAAAAAAATTTATATATACTAGCAAATATATGCACCCTCTGGGTGCAAGTATTTAAATTTTAATATAATAAAATATCATATTAAATTAGAAAGGCTAATGAAACTGAATAAGAATGCAGATAAAAAATTTGGAACAGAGGGGGTATGATTGAAAAATAGAACAACTTTGAAAGTAACTCTTCCATCATTTTCCATTACTCCCCTCTTTCATTGGTAAATTTTCCTAATTTAACTATATTATTTAAAATAGGAAGTAAAGAATAATATTAGTTATTCCTTCTTGTTAATGGATTTATTTTAAGATTTATCCCCGAGATTTTTGCTCAAATTCAAAAAGATAAAACCAAACAATTAGAAATCAATAATACTAAGCATATATTTATTAAAATTAATTTTTTAAGATCAATATGCAAATTAGCCTTCCCATTCACACTATAATCCGCTATGTTGTTGTATATATAAGTACAATTGCATATTCTGTGTATGTAGATATGGTCAACAGTCTTAATGATGTAAAACAATTTTATCAATAATTGAGGTTTAAATAAAAATAAATTCATGGAGAATGTGATGTAAATAACGAAGGGAATTGTGATTTGTATAGTAATATAGTTTCGGTTACAGACAGACAAACACACAATCTCCATTATAATAAGATAAAAATCTCAGAAAATGTGTTGCGTAAATTTGCGCATTTTTAAACTAACATTTTTGGAAATATGAAGGGCGTTTAACACTGGACATTGGTTATCTCTCTTGAAGGTTTTCACAAACCTTCTGGTCCAATCTTATTGTTTATAGCTTCTTTTTTTTTCTTTAAACATCAGCAAAAGGCAAAAGGCATTTTTCTTTTTTAAATGAATGTTTTTGTTGTCTTAAATCGTAAAGATTATTTTGTGCTTGACTAACCAGTAAAGCTGATCCTCAAGAATATTGACGGGGTGGGGTATAAATTCCAAATTTGTCAAACGAATTTTTGTGCCATGTTCTAATTGTGATAAGTGACGCTAATGACGTATTACCGCATTTCAAGTTAATTACAATAACAGAACCTAGTAGTCAAGCCGTCGTAATTTATTATATAGAATAGTACTATTTAAAATGAAATGTCGACTAAGCCTTTGGACACGAGCCATATAGCAAATATACTGGCTCGAAAGACACAGACAAGCACCTCTGAGAAACCAATAGTATTGATAATTGATAAAGAATGTACTGGCTAGTAACCGTGATGCCATCAACACCAACCAACCAACCAACCAACCAACCATAAATATGTGTGCCAGAGGGAGTATAGTTTTGCTAGTTCATGTAATCCTATTATTAAACAACTTATACCTTACGAGTATCATACATAGTATTAAGTAGCGACCAGGAATAAGTTCACTCCAAACATTTTTAAATAAAAGTCACTTTTCTTCTGAACCCAAAAGTGAAGATAAATATCATTATATATATATATATATATATATATATATATATATATATATATATAATATATTACTCATATCTATCTATCTATCTCCGTCTATTCATGTCTTGAATTCTATCTATGGTCACACATAAACTTTTTTTTATCTATCTATCTATCGATCTATCTATCAATGTCTAATTCTAAACCTATAAACAGAATTGAATGCTAAAAATACTATAACATCTTTTAGATTGTTATATATATATATATATATATATATATATATATATATATATATATATATAGTGTACAATACATTTAAGGTGCGATTGTTACCATTAGTTTCAAAGTAGCATGGTAGTCACTTATCGTCAACACAATGCGCGCGTTAAGAAATGCAGGGAATGGCCAACATGCTGCTTTGAAAACAATGGTAATAATTGCACCTTAAATGTATTGTACTCTATAATGAATGAATAAATACAGCACTTACATCCGTAATCAAGCACTTTATTTTTAATTCTCCTATACTAGAAATGGCTACTATATATATATATATATATATATATATATATATATATATATATTATATATATATATATATATATATCATTTGTTTTTAGTGAACCTGTGCAAATCTGCTTTTAGCTAAATGGACATTTATTTTGTGCATAAAAGTGTAGCTTACACACCTCGATGCTCTTTTTTCCACTTCTTGGGATAAATATCAACGTGTGTAAATAAATAAATATAGATATCAACGTCTGTAAATAAATATTTATCTCAATGACACCTCGTGTGTTTCTCCCTGCTATAACGATATGAAACGACGCCTTTACAACAATGGGTGGCGAGTATACGAGACTTAATTTTTAATATCATAGCAAGGGGAAATTACGCCTTTACAATACGATTATACACAAATAAATTATACTATCAATCAGAATAATTTAATCTAGGTTGTTTAAGGGATATTTTATGAAGCCATGTTCAGTTATTGTATAAGCTATGTTTTGCCTCTCACTAGTTTATTTACTGTTATTAGTTTGTTTACTGCTACATAGAAAAACTTAAGTGAATATCATTTAAGTGTGCTGATTCCATAATGTTTGTAATGTCACCTTTCTGTCACCGAATTATATATGAATTCCATTATCTCTATTCTTTTAGTTTTAATTAGTTTTCCCGGCCTTCTTGGCGCCTTCGTGCCAGACATACAAGTAGACTGAGACAAAAAAAAATATGATGTTCCATCTGTGATTATTCTTTGAATAATCGATAATTCTATCCTACATTTTCTATTTTGATAATTTAAATAAAACACGATTTAAGTCAATTTGATATAAAGAATATAGCGATTTCTTAACTTTTGCGAGTCAATGTTTCATTCAATGATAAATATTTCTGAAAATTTCAGATAAAAAAATTACGATGATTTATTTATCTAATCATCAACTTAGAATATTCTCGTCTACGAGTCTGACCGCCATTCGATATAACAGTGAAGAATTTGTGTGCCAAAGATATAAAGATAAAGTCTTCGCAACTGAATGGCATTGACAGATTTATAGGATTCCTCTTACGACAAAAAATTATTCTATATTCATCTTCTAATATTCAACTATACTATTTTGATATCAAGTACTTTTTGGGTTTTATTTTGTTGTTGTCTTTTTTTTCTTTTTACGTTAATATATCTTTCGTCTAATGGATAGATATTGAGCATCTTTTGATTAAAAGATCTAGCATTATTTAGTAATGAGAAATTCTGTTGTTATAGTAACATGGATTTTTAAAACGTTTTACCATTATTTAGACCAAATTTTGTCACTTTGAATCAGTATAAAAATGTTAAAATCATTTTGGAAATGTATTACTTTTTAAAATTAAGTTGAAATTAAGTGAAAATTGTAAGTAATAAAAAAAACCCAGTGCATACTAGATTTGTACAATATGTTGAACTTAGACAGTAAATGCTAATTTATATGTGTATAATCCTGTCAGAATTGATAGGAACTATGTTAGTATAACATAAAATATATCACAAAAACTAAAGCTAAAAGTTAATTTTGTTAAATGAAAAATGTATGCAAGTATCTAAGTTTTAGTATAATAAAATATTATATCTAATTAGAAATGCCAATGAAACTAAATAAGAATACAGATAAAAACAGAGGGTGTTGTATAATCGAAAAATAGAACAAATAAAACTTACTTTTCCATCACCCCAGTCTTTCACGGTTATATTTACTTAATTTAACTATTTAGTTTAATTAGGAAGTAAAAAATAAAAATACAGTTATTTCTTCTTGTTAATAGATTTCTTTTAAGATTTATCCCCGAGACTTTTTGCTCATATTCATTAAAATAAAACCAAGCAATTAGAAATCAATAATACAAACCACATATTTATTAAAATCAAATTTTTAATATCAATATGCAAATTAGGCTTCCCGTTAACACTGTAAACCGCTATTTTCTTGTATATATAAATACAATTGCATGTTATCAGTATGTAGATATGGTCAACAGTGGCTTCGGCCTCTGGACCATTGATATAATTAACGGCGTCGATCCCAGGGGGCCATCCCCCCAGGCAACACCTGCCCCCTTGATTTAAAGGGACAGGGCTGGGTTTATTGCCCAGTGCCTGAGGCGCCCCCTTGAGGGGGAATGCCGACGGGATTGACGCAATTTTTCACCTGCCACTCCATGAGTCTCGGCTTGTGGGTGGTCCCATATAAATAGGGCCTTTGTGCCTGACCCGTACAAGTGGGGTACGTGGAAAATATCATGTAGATATGGTCAACGCCGGGGGTCCAGTGGCTTCGGCCCTGGATCTTTACGAGTTAATAGCGTCGATCCAGGGGGCTATCCCCCCAGGCAACACCTGCCCCTCGATTTAAAGGGGCTGGGTTTATTGCCCAGTGCTGAGGCGCCCCCCTTGAGGGGAATGCCGACGGGATCGACGCAATTTTTCACCCGCCACCTCATGAGCTTCGACGTTAATAGGGCCTTGTGCCTGACCCGTACAAGTGGGGTACGTGGAAAATATCATGTAGATATGGTCAACAGTATTAATAATGTCAACTAATTTTATTAATAATTGAGGTTTAAAAAAGAAAAGACATCATGGAGAAAGTGATGTAAGTAACTAAGGGAATTTTGACTTGAGTAGTGGTATAGTTTCGGTTACAGGCAAAAAAGCACACAATCACCATTATAATGAGATGTATATCAACAAACTGGTAGAATTAGAAGAAATAACTTCATGTGTAGTAATAAACTGTTGGTTTCCTTAGATTTTTTATTAACTTTTATTAATAAATTGACCGAAACAAGTTTCATTAACTTTATGAGGATTAATGAACAGGTGTAAATAATTTTCTTTAACTTACACATATATCTATTTGACCAATAAATGAGACTCAAACAATTACTATCACTCCGGGTCAGAGTGAACCTGAGAGTAATGTCAATGAAGGGCTACTCCACACTCCTCAAAACTCTAAAATTTAAACCCTCCCTCTGAATACATATATATTATATACATATATATATATATATATACATATATATATATATATTATATATATATATATATATATATATATATATATATATATATATACCACCAATTTTCCCTGTGGAATACCCCCCTCTATATTTAACACACTTAACCTTTATGCAAGTTTCATTGTGTTAAATATAGGTGCGGGGGGGGGGGTAAATTTCACAGGGAAAATTGGTGGTACCTATAAATTACAATTAGTAAAATAATTATTGTCTTTTCTTTGCTTCAGTTACACTATAAGTTCAACAAAAAATATTCCGGAGTTATTCTGAAACTACCAAAAAAAAAAAAAAAAAATCTTTCAAAAAATTGTTGAAAAACCAATAATCAGTTATTGAATGTGCACAAGAAAACAATTGTTATATCGAATACAGCCAAGTATAATTATCAAAGAGAGATAATATGTAAATTTGTGGTCCCGGTTTCTAAAACAAACTCACTCCGTTCCACAGACTGTTTTACTGATTTTTCAAGATAACGGTGAGTAATCTTTTCCTAATGGGATAACTAGGAAAATAAATTGATAGAAATAATTAGATTTTTTATAATTTCATATGTATCAATAAATTAGAAGAAATAAGCTGGTGATTGACCCTCAGTTATCGCCTTCTAGCACACCAATCATAAAAAGGATTGGATGCTTGTCAAAAAAGAATATGTCTGTTCTTAATCGTATAGAATATGACATGACTAGCCCATTCATAGGGTCGGACCTCTTCAACCGCCCGTCAAGTTCAAGAAACGGCCGAAGTGGAGTGTTGCATTTTACATCACAGACCGACCAGCGACCACAATCCAGTCCTCAGGTATTTTAGATCACCAACCTCAGCCAATAGGTGGCCCTAATCGGCGTATTCTCGGTCCCAGCCCACAGGGTGGAAGTATCTAAGTTTTAATGCATTAAAATATTTTATCAAATTAGAAAATCTAGCGAAACTAAATAAGAACGCATATAAAAACATCAAATTTTTAAAAAATGTTTTTTTTAATTTACTTGAATCATTGTGTTTATATTGGTTTTGTGGTTGGTTTTGAAGGCTATCACAATGCAAGTGTAAAAAAAATAAGGCAACTATTATTGTGTCATTTGTTGACCTGGAATTTATTCTTAATATTTCGAGATAAAATCTCTTCGACAGAAATTTCTGAACATGGAGATGTTAGTGACCGTCCATTCTGCCTTGTGCCTTATAGCTTCCAAATTCTCTGCGTGTGGGTGTATGTTTATGTGCGTGTGTATACATAATTCTTTATTTTATTTTATTTTGATACATTTCTAGATAAAATCGAATTGATTTTTTGATTTCGACAGGATTTTTGCTCATATTTATTCAAATAAAACCCAAACTTAGAAATCAATAATACCAAGAAAATATTTATCAAAATCAATTTTTTAAGATAAATATGTAAATTAGCCTTCACGTTCACACTGTAAACGGCTATCTGGTTATATGAATAAATATAATTGCATGTTATTAGTATGTGTGTATGGCCAACAGTATTAATAACATGAAACGTTTTTCTTTATGATTACGATTTAAATGAAAAATAAAATCAGGGAGAAGGAGATGTAAATAACCGTGACGTCGGTGGCGACGTAGTTTCAGACGGACACATAATCTCCATTATAATAAGACATTCTATTCAATCTGTTGTTGCTTTTATACACGCGTGGAAATCAATTTTAGTCCAGCTCTAGCACGCCATCTACCGGGTTATTTGAATGAATGAATAATAAATAAAAGGGAAAACTTATTTTAATAAATAAATTAATCATCATTATATAAACAAATCATATAGATATATTGAATAATCAATGAACAATAATGATATATATTAAGTATCACATTATTTATAATATACGATATCGCCTGGAATTAAAGGGAATTGTAGTTCCTGTTAGGGTCCCATCTATGAGGTAAATAGAAAAAAAACACGAGTAAAAAAGATGTCTTTAAAAATGTGTTAGTAAAAATTAGGTTGTAAAAGATTGAGCACTCATCAAGAATAAAACAAAATTTCTTCGGCAGAAAGTAACCCAACAAGGTTTGACATGTCGTAAAACCAACCGACATAGAAATAAATACACTCCAAACAGTACTTAAAAAAATAATAAAAATTTAATTTTCTTCTAAACCAAATATTCCAGGGTTTTGTTATTTCTACTATGCAATCAAAACATACATAACTAGGTATTATTTATTATCAAACTTGACAGTTTTTACATTTTCTAACAAAAAACAAAATCATAAAAAAACCCTTTGTAAACTAGAAGAAAATTGCATAAACATGTATAAGGGGTGTACTTATTTTTGGACGGTTACATGATAATATTTGTTTGTTATAGATATGAAGAGATAGATAGATAGATAGATATTAAGAGACTGACATATATATATATATATATATATATATATATATATAGATAGATAGATAGATAGATAGATAGATAGATATTAAGAGACTGACATAGATAGATAGATAGATAGATATTAAGAGACTATAGATAGATAGATAGATAGATAGATAGATAGATATTCTTATTCTGCTGTGGAGTTTGGTATTAGATAATATCTAATATTATTCGTTTTGATTTCGGCATATTATAGACTCCGTTGATAATGTGGTAAATGATAGATTGATTGTTTCGTTGTATTTTACGGCATGTCAACCCTTAGGTTATCTTATGCCGAAGACGTTTTTGTTTTATTTATTTTTGTTGTGTATTCAATTTTTTTTTACCTCATTTCTTCTTTTGAAAACATTTTTTAAAAATAATTTTTGATCCATTTAACATATATATAGTACGCTAACAGGTATTACCACTCCCGGCCAGAGTGGACCAAGAAGTAATGGTGATGAAGGAGCACTTCATAGAGACTCCAGAATAGGACCTTTACCATCAGATAGAGTTTAACGTCATACCCAGGACACTAAGACCCCAGTCACTGCCTTCTAGCATATATAGGATAAAAAGGGTTACGGATTGGCCATAATGGCAATAAGGTTGGAACAATAATATGAGTACTAGGGTTTGACGTGACCAGCCTATTGATTGGAGGGGGCCTTTCCAACCGCCTATCTAGACTAAGTAAAGGAGCAATTGGGGTGTTGCATGTCATGGACTGCTCAACCACCGACATATACAGGGGGTAAGAAAATGATTGTAAAATCCCGGTAGCAAAAAACCATTGCAGTAAAATATCTTTTATTTAATTGGACGAGAAATGGGCGCGCAAAATTAACCCTAACTTCTCAGAGAATTGCCATGAAGACGAATTACTTGATACACCACTCCGATGATTTCATAAGTTATGAGGAACTTCTTTCCAGTTTATCTATGCAATATGTTGTAGGGGACTCACTCACCTATGACACAAACATGGACTTACCCAAAGGGTATATATTTAACAGAGTAAAGCTACTCAAACGAGTAGTCCCAGCTACTCGTCCTTTGGACGGGTGGGTCCAGTGAGCCTCGGCCTCTGGACCGATGGATGCTAAATTAATAGCGTCGATCCCAGCCGGCCTCATTGCACTTAAAGAGGCAGGGCTGAGATTGACGCAATTTTTCTCCTACCACCCATGAGTCTCGGCTTGTGGGTGGTGCCCACATAAAACGGCCTTGTGCCATATCGTGTACATGTGGGGTACATGTAAATACCAGTAGTCCCAGCTACTCGTCCTTCGGGACGGGTGGTCCAGTGAGCCTCGGCCTCTGGACCGATGGGATGCTAAATTAATAGCGTCGATCCCAGCCGGCCTCATTGCACTTAAAGGGGCAGGGCTGGGATCGACGCAATTTTTCTACCTACCACTCCATGAGTCTCGGCTTGTGGGTGGTGCCCACATAAAACGGCCTTGTGCCATATCGTGTGAAAGTGGGACACATGTAAATACCAGTAGTACCAGATACAGTTCTTCGTGTAAGCTGAAACAAGGAAACCCTTCCATTGTACGTTGATATATATTGCTGAATACAATCTGTTCCCTACATTTTATACCCGTATTGAGTTGAATATGTTTTTGTCTTGTGTTTTTAAAAGCTAAAAAGTGTCACAACACATAGTCTGTAAATCACTTACTCAAAGAAACGAGACCATTCGGTAGATTCACAATATCTGAAACGATGTTTGAAAAAGAAAATTTAAAAGAAAATCAAGCCGATAAAATCGACAGCTAATGTGCAACGAAAATAGGTAATTTTGAGACATTGGTTTTAAAGCCTCATATTTTCACCAATTCTTCGAACTTAGCGCTTTCTATTGTATTAATGCAATCTACGCAAATAAATCTACCAGAAAAGCCAATAAAATCGACACCTAAAATTTGCACAGAAATGGCGGCTTTTTAATGGATGCTAGAAAGCGGTTGTTGAGGGTCTTCCTTTCCTGGGTATGACGTTAAACTGACTGATGGTGTGGTTCCAGATCGGGAGGTCTGGGGAATATGGAGCATACCTTTATCGCCATTACTACCAGGTCAACCCTGATCCGGAGTGGTAGTAAGTGTTAGGGTCCCATCTATGGTTTAAATAGAATAATTGTGTTTACAAAAACGATTGAGTACGTATCAAGAATGAGTTTGTGGGATTGTCTTCCCTTTGGCTGGAAGAGTTATCTTCCCTGCGGGTTCCCTTTTTTTGACCACATGTTTTTCTTTGTATTTAAGTGCCTGTTTTGGAACTTTCGGACTCTTCTTCTTCTGCGGCACCTCACACATATGGGTTAGACATTTATGTCTACAGCCTTCTCGGGTGGTGGCTTCAGCCCCCAACACAATGTTAGTAAGTGACATTGCTTTAAGGACTCTCCATTACTTCTATATGTACATTTATGTATTTCTTGTATACTTCCTTATTGTATCTCTATTCATGAATGTGTCCTTTTTTATATCTTCTTTGTATTTCTGTTTTATGTATCATTTCCATGTGCCTGTGTAAAACATTTGTGCAGAATTCCTTTATTACATAATTAGTTGCAACAAAACAACTGCAAGGTGGACTGGGGTATATAAGGAGGGGGTCAATGATAGGTCAATCAAATTTTTCTAGGGGTCTAAGGATTTAAAAGTTTGAGATTCACGCCATATTCCCATAACGCGCGCAGATTTAAAATCAGCTTTTCACCGTCATTTATTTGTGTATATGATTATACGATATACTGAATTTATTTTGTGGGACCTCACATCAGCGAGAGGGATCGGCGTGCAAATAAAACCGTTGAGAGGAAGGCCCCGAAACGGTGCAGATTCTCTTCTGATGACCCCAAAACAAAAACAAACATAACAAAACAACTGTGGGATTGTCTTCTTTGCCTGGAAGTGTTATCTTCCCCCTGGGTTCCCGTTTCTGTCCACCAGGTTTTTTTTTTTTTTTTTAAAGCGCCTGTTTTGGAACCCTTAGCCTTTTCTTCTTCTTCTGCGGCGCACATGGGTTAGACTTTTATGTCTACACCCTTCTCGTGTGGGTGTTTCCGCCCCCAACGCAACGCTAGTAAGTTGACATTGACCTATGGATCTCCATAACTATTCATTACTTCTATATATACATTTAGGTATTTTTTGTATACCTCCTTATTGTATCTCTATTCATGAATGTATTCTTTTTTATATCTTCTTTGTATTTCTGTTATATGTATCATTTCCATGTGCTTATATGAAAGTCCAATGTGTATTTAACACTCGTGTCGGGGTTGTTTTGTTCAACTTATTATAACTTTGAACCTTACGAGTATATTTCAAAACATTGTCGACATTAAATGAGACTCTGAGGATGATATGCCGTAAAACAAACCAAACCAAAGCCACGTAAGTTAAACTACATTTAATTCTTATAAGATCTTTGTTGGCCCGAAGTGTATTTTGCCACAGTTGAAACAGAAACTCGCTTCGAAAATATCGACAATGGCTGGAAGAGAAATAACCGAGAGTGAATTGAATAGTTTTGGGTTACTTCGATTATTTCCTTTATTATTAACGTTATTGAACATCGTGTATCAAAAGACTCGGGTTTTTAGACGCCTTTACACGGAATCTTATTTCTTGTATACATGGTCTCATTTCAGATATTGGGAATCTCCTAAATGGTCTTGTCTCTTTGAGTAAGTGTTTTGCAGACTAGGTGTCGTAACACGTTTTAGCTTTTAAAAACGTAGGGCAAAATATATATTCAAAATACTTTTCTACTGCATAGATAAAATGGACAGTAGTCGATTAGGGTTTCATGTGCACACGAAATCTTATTTCCTGTGCACGCCTAATGTTTATTCCGTGACTCAACTATAATATTAATAATAACAGAAACACACATTTTTAGAACGGATGTTTAAGCTTATTTTTGTGGAAGGTATAAATGATGTGTTTGAGACTTTAAAAAAACTAGCAAATATATGCACCCTCTGGGTGCAAGTATTTAAGTTTTAATATAATAAAATATCATGTTAAATTAGAAAGGCTAATGAAACTGAATAAGAATTCAGATAAAAATATTTGGAACAGAGGGGGTATAATCGGAAAATAGAACAACTTTGAAACTAACTGTTCCACCATTTTCCCTTACTCCCGTCGTTCAGTGGTAAATTTCCCTAATTTAACTATTTAGTTAAAATAGGAAGAAAAGAATAAAATTACAGTTATTTCTTTATGGTAATAGATTTCTGTTAAGATTTATCCCCGAGATTTTTGCTCATATTCATTAAGATAAAACCAAACAATTAGAAATCAATAATACTAAGCATATATTTATTAAAATCAAATTTTTAAAGATCAATATGCAAATTAGCCTTCCCATTCACACTGTAAACCGCTATTTCGTTGAATATATAAATATAATTGCAGGTTATTAGTATATAGATATTGTTAACAGTCTTAATGATGTAAAACAATTTTACTAATAATTGAGGTTTAAATAAAAAAATAAAATCATGGAGAATGTGATGTAAATAACAAAGGGAATTGTGACTTGAATAGTAATATAGTTTCGGTTACAGACAGAAAAACACACAATCTCCATTATAATAAGATGTTGTATTTATCTATTTACTGAAATATACTACCCTAGCAGGAGTTTTCACATTCAGAGGATCTTCGCTTATGTTTTTCTTTTATGTAGCAGTAGTGTAGTTTTAGGGCCGGTTAAGCTCAGTTGGTAGAGCGTCCGACCCGGAACAACAAGGTTCCTAGTTCGATACCGGTCCTCGCCAACCCAGCGAATGAGTAGCACAGGGATATGTGCGGTAAAGTAAGGAGCTGATGGTAGGTGTGGCGCTCAACCTCAGACGCCAAAACAATCTCCTTGGTCTAGTGCTATTGAAAAGGGGATAGACTCCCTCGCTGACTGGCTCATACCGACTTTAGGCTTACGACTTTATGTACTTACTTACTGTATATATATATATATATATAACACCTAAATAAACAAACACCGACCACCCCACATCAAACAAACCACTCCTTGAGCCATTTGAAAATCGAAATCAGGTGCACAGTACCGGAACACACACTCACAATCACACACATATGTGTATGCACACACATACATTTATATGTGTACATATATGGGTATACACACAATTTCTAAAAAAATTTCATATATATACATATATTTTAAATTACTCATACGCTGGGTTGGCGAGGACCGCTATCGAACTAGGAACCTTGTGGTTTCTAGCCGAACGCTCTACCGACTGAGCTAATATATATATTAAAATAAGGTGGTATACAAGGGTAAGACAATATGAAAATCACTCAGATGCTGTTCAAATAAAGTTTTTTATTATGCTGATATTGCAATATTTCGATCTGTTATATATATATATATATATATATATATATATATATATATATATATATATATATATATATATTACACGCATAATTATCAATTTGGTTTTTGAGTCATTCCTGTGTCTTTTGATGCGTTATTTTATCTCCCAATGCAGTTTTCTTAACGATCCAGATGTCCTCCAAATTTGCATCATGCCATCATTGGTTCAATATTATCAAAGTTCATCTTCCTCTCAAACATCTGTCTATCTCCTCCAGTCGATAGTCGATATACTTGTGTTTTATTTCCTATTACACAGCTTAGGGTTCAAGAGAAGTCAGAGAGTGTCAATATTCTCCGAGACAATGAGTGCTAATTTCCTTACTCCGAACGTTCACAGGCGGATTATATTAATTTGTAAAGGCTTTATTTCTTTCTTCTTTTCTTTCTTTCTTTTCTTTTTTTTTTCTTTTTGATTTTACGGCATATCAGCCTTAGCTGATTTTTAAGTTCATCAATATCTCCTGTACATCCACAATGTATGCTAATGTTGATGCAAACTTATAGATTTATACAAGGATTTTTACAAATCATAAATTATTATACGTTGAAGACGTTTTGTTCAATGGAAAATCTTTAAATTTGTTTCAAATATAAAAAAAGATGCATTAAGGATTTCTTCAAATTTTAGCATTTATATTATTTTTTGTGTTGTTTTTTAAATTACAATATCTTATTATAATGGAGATTGTGTGTTTTTCTGTCTGTAGCCGAAACTATATTCCTACTCAAGTCACAATTCTCTTAGTTATTGACATCACATTCTCCATGATTTTATTTTTATCTAAACCTCAATTATTAATAAAATTGTCTTATATTATTAATACTGTTAATTATGTCTACATACTGACAACATGCAATTATATTTATATATACAACAAAATAGCGGTTTACAGTGTGAACGGGAAGGCTAATTTGCATATTAATATTTAAAAATCGAATTTAATAAATATGTGCTTAGTATTATTGATTTCTAACTGTTTGGTTTTTATTTTAATGAATATAAGCAAAAAATCTCTTCAATGAATCTTAAATGAAATCCATTAACAAGATAAAATAACTGTAATTTTATTCTTTACTTCCTCTTATAACTAAATACTTAAATTAGAAAAAATAACAATGAAAGACGAGAGTGATGGAAGAGTAAGTTTCAGTTGTTCCATTTTTTATTATACTCCCTCTGTTTCAAATCTTTTATTATACTCCCTCTGTTTCAAATCTTTTTATCTGTATTCTTATTTAGTTTCATTAGCCTTTCTAATTTAATGTAATATTTTATTACATTAAAACTTAAATACTTGCACCCGGAGGGTGCATATATTTGCTAGTAAAAAATAATGATCTGAATGTGAGAATTACTTGTTGCTTTAGAATTAGTCATTTTCACAATTTAGTGCCAATAGTATTAACTCTTTGCCTACTTTAAGACACTCACAGCAGCTCTCCGACCAAGAACTGTTTCTATGCATTTCTGCACACAAGAAAAGTACAAAAACTGATGGTTAGTTCATTATATTTGAGCAGAAGGACTTTATTTGAATAGAATGAGTTCTGAGATATAAAGATAGGGAACTTTGAACATTCTTTTTATTTGAATGTTCTTTTTAAACTCACATTTCTGTTAACTCATTTTCTTCTATTAAACCCATAGGAAGGGAAATTAAGTAGGGTAGACTACCTAGTTATTACTCGTGAAAATAATCTAGAATATATTTCTCTAACATGACTTTTTACAAACTGAATAAATTTAATGGAGGGTTCCACATCATTTAGTTTGTCAATGATATTAGTTAAATTACAGTTTTTCGGGTAAATGAATAACGTGTGTCGTCACAAAAATAAAAATTCTTTTCTAAAAATCCGTTGCGAGCCTACCGCAACGGGTTAATACTCATCCTGTTTGAAAAAGAGAATTTGTCTATCATCGAGTTTGGAATATGTCTTCTTTTTTCAGTAACTGTTACAATAAGAGATACATGACTGTCGCTGACCGAGAAAAGCGTTGGCAGTTGCTTATATTTGAAACTTCCGCATAACTTTTTGCAACATCAATGTTTTCGTTTTAAATTCATATTATTTTCGTCTCCGCTATTGATAAGTCTGGAGTATAAACAAGCTCTGAAGATGATTTTTATAAGTCGAAATATTGTTCAATATTAGCTATGAATATGATATAAAATCTTTTCACTTTAACAGCATATTGTGTTGTTTTCATATCCTTTTATCTATACTCATACCGTCGGATTTATTTCCTTTCTCTTAACTCTGATAAACTGAATAAAGTAGTTACGGGTAATGTAATGTCTAGCGTTACTATACCAAAAGGATTTCACAGAGTCTAGCTTTATATATACCTTGACAACCAAACCCTTTATATGTACATTGACAACAAAATCCTCGGGTTATACGCTCATTATCGATTTGAATTATGATCAGGGTAATATTCTCACAATTACCATATCATCATTGTGAATGTTGTTCAGTTGTAATTATCACTTAATTTCGGATGTAAGTGTACGGATTCCCGCCATTATGTTAAACTGAATCTCAAAGCCTTGCAAAATTCCGGAAATAGAAGAAAAAGGAATCAATATTTGATTCACCGATTTAAAAGTTGCAACTTGTAAAATTAATATCAGAAGTTTGATGATGATGATGATGATGATGATTTTTTTAAACGCAAGTTAGAATACAACCTGACCAACACTACACAATTATAGAAAGATATCATATAGAGCATTAGATAAACTTTTTTTAAAAAATCATAAAGAAAGAAAGAAAGAAACAAAAGAAAGAAAGAAGATTACAAGAAGGAAAGAAAGAAAGAAAGAAGATTACAAGAAAGAAAGAAAGAAAGAAAGAAAAAGATTACAAGAAAGAAAGAAAGAAAGAAAGAAAGAAGATTACAAGAAAGAAAGAAAGAAAGAAAGAAAGAAAGAAAGAAGATTACAAGAAATAAATAAAGAAAGAATTAGAGAAAGAAAGAAGATTACAAGAAAGAAAGAAAGAAAGAAAGAAAGAAGATTACAAGAGAAAAAGAAAGAAAGAAAAAGATTACAAGAAAGAAAGAAAGAAAGAAGAAAGAAAGAAAGAAGATTACAAGATAGAAAGAAAGAAAGAATTAGAGAAAGAAAGAGGATTACAAGAAAGAAAGAAAGAAAGAATTAGAGAAAGAAAGAAGATTACAAGAAAGAAAGAAAGAAAGAAAGAAGAACAGAAAAGAAAGAAAAAGAAAGAAAGAAAGAAAGAAAGAAAGAAAAGAAAGAAGAAAGAAAAGAAAGAAAGAAAGAAAGAGGATTACAAAGAAAGAAAGAAAGAAAGAAAGAAAGAAAGGAAGATTACAAGAAAGAAAGAAAGAAAGAAGAAGAAAGAAGAAAGAAGAAAGAGAAAGAAAAAAGAGAAAGAAAGAAAGAAAAGAAAGAAAGAAAGAAGATTACAAGAAAGAAAGAAGAAGAAAGAAAGAAGATTACAAGAAAGAAAGAAAGAAAGAAAGAAAGAAAAGAAAGAAGAAGAAGAAGAAAGAAGAAAGAAGAAAGAAAGAAAGAAAGAAAGAAGAAGATTACAAGAAAGAAAGAAAGAAAGAGAAGATTACAAGAAAGAAAGAAAGAAAGAAAGAAAGAAAGAAAGAAGATTACAAGAAAGAAGAAAGAAAAGAAAGAAGATTAAAGAAAGAAAGAAAGAAAGAAAGAAAGAAAGAAAGAAAGAAAGAAGATTACAAGAAGAAAGAAAGAAAGGAAAGAAAGAAGAAAGAAAGAAAGAAAGAAAGAAGATTTACAAAGAAAAGAAAGAAAGATTAGAGATAGAAAGAAGATTACAAGAAAGAAGAAAGAAGAAAGAAAGAAAAAAGAAGATTACAAGAAGAAAGAAGAAAGAAAGAAGAAAGAAAGAAAGAAAGAGGATTACAAGAAAGAAAGAAAAAAAAGAAAGAAAGAAAGAAGATTACAAGAAAGAAGAAAGAAGAAAGAAAAAAGAAAGAAAGAAAGAGATAACAAGAAAGAATGAAGAAGAAAGAAATCAGATTTCAAGAAAGAAGAAAGAAAGAAGATTACAAGAAAGAAAGAAAGAAAGAAAGAAAGAAAGAAAGAAGAAAGAAAAGAAAGAAGAGAAAGAAAGAAGAAAGAAGATTACAAGAAAGAAGAATTAGAGAAAGAAAGAAGAACAAGAAAGAAAGAAAGAAAGAAAGAAAGAAAGAAAGAAAGAAGATTACAAAGAAAGAAAGAAAGAAGATTACAAGAAAGAAAGAAAGAAAGAAAGAAAGAAGATTACAAGAAAGAAAGAAAGAAAGAAAGAAAGAAATACTCGTGTTGTTTCCAAGTTTTGTTTATGATCGCACACAGCATTCTTATGCAGCTCCCATCTATTTTATTCTCTAGGCGCTTCATTAGGGACTAAATCTCACAGCCGTACAGCAGCACTGATACGACAACGGCTTGGAAGAATCGTCTCATTAGCTTGTCCGTGAGTTAAGGTTTCCATTTGACTGAATACTTGAGAAGTATGATGCCTTTCTGAGGGAATATGATACTCTTAATTATTTCTTGCACCTTTTCTATAAACTGTGCAAATAATTTGGCGATTCGAGTTGGCATTTTTATGTCAATTAAGATAAAAAACAAACTCTTTAATTAATTCAACTCAGAATTAATAAACAAATATACGTCAGTTTTAACAAGATTTATCCCAGATTGCCATCAAAGTGTTAATTAGAAAACTAAACCCTTTTCATTATCAGATAATGATAAACACAAAACGGGTTTTTGAGAGCCAACCCAATATCCCTCTTTCTCTTTCTCTTTCTCTTTCCCTCTCCGCTTCTATCTCTCTGTTTCTCTTTGTCTTTCTTCTCTCTCTTTCTATCAATGTACATTCCTGTTGTATTTATCTCTGGCTCTGTCCATTCGTTCTCTCCCGCTCTTTCTCTCTCTCTCTCTCTCTTTTCTTTCTCTCTCCCTCTCTGCCTATCAGTGTCTTTCGCGCTCTCTGTCTATTTCTTTCTTTTTTGCTCTCTCTCTCTCTCTTTCTCGGTCTTTCTCTCTCGATCTCTCTCTCTCTCTCTGTCTATCTCCCCCTCTCTCTGTTTCTCTTTGTCTTTCTTCTCTCTCTTTCTATCAATTCACATTCCTGTTGTATTTATCTCTCGCTCTCTGTGCATTCGTTCTCTCTCGCTCTTTCTCACTCTCTCTCTCTCTTTCGCTTTCTCTCTCTCTCTCTTTTTCACTCTCCCCCTCTGCCTATCAGTGTCTTTCGCGCTCTCTGTCTATTTCTTTCTTTTTTGCTCTCTCTCGGCTTTCTCTCTCTCTCTCTCTTTCGCTCTCTCTGTCTATCTCCCCTCTCTCTGTTTCTCCTTGTCTTTCTTCTCTCTCTTTCTATCAATGCACATTCCTGCTGTATTCATCTCTCGCTCTCTGTGCATTCGTTCCCTCTCGCTCTTTCTCCCTCCCTCTCTCTCTCTCTTTCGATTTCTCTCTCTCTCTCTCTTTCTCTCTCCCTCTTTGCCTATCTGTGTCTTTCGCGCTCTCTGTCTATCTATTTCTTTTTTTGCTCTCTCTCTCTCTCTCTCTCTCGGTCTTCTCTCTCTCTCTTTCGCTCTCTCTGTCTATCTTTCACTCTCCCCCTCTCTCTCTCTCTCCTTCACTCTCTCTCTATCTGTGTCTGTCTGTTTCTCTCCTTATATATATATATATATATATATATATATAATATATATTTCAAAGAATCTGTTTAAAATGCGCGTTGTTTCGACAGCTGTCACAATACAATCAAAAGCAATTTTTCAAAAGAA
>CM042152.1:45222775-45227775 GCA_023376005.1 Doryteuthis pealeii | reverse complement strand
CCCCTCCGTCTGTGTTTAAGGAAGTTCATACGTCAGTGAGTCATAGATTATTTGTGTGCCCGAGTAACAACATAGTTTTTGAACAGGCTAAGGTAAAACATGAAACCGCCTTAATTAGTTAGGGTTGTCTTTCAAAAACAAAAGCGACATCTCAACCATCGATGGCAAACTCCTAAACTCTGTAGAACAATTTAGATACTTAGGCAGTAACATCTCCTCCACAGAAAACGACGTTAATGCACGCATAGGAAAGGCATGGGCCGCTATAAATAGATTATCTATCATATGGAGGTCCAATCTCACAGACAAGCTAAAGAGACAGTTCTTCCAGGCCGTTGTCGTGTTGGTGCTGCTGTATGGCTGCACCACCTGGACCCTAACTAAGCGACTAGAGAATAAACTAGATTGGAGCACCACAAGAATGCTGCGGGTGATTATGAACAAGACGTGGAAACAGCACCCTACGAGAAATCAGCTGTACGGCCACCTACCACATATCACCCAAACCATCTGAGTAAGACGGACAAGACACGCGGGACACTGCTGGAGAAGCAAGGACGAACTCATAAGCGACGTCCTCCTGTGGAATCCAGCACATGGACGGGCCAGTGTGGGCCGACCAGCAAAAACGTACGTTGATCAGCTCTGTGCGGATGCAGGATGCTGCATAGAGGACCTCCCGAGAATGATGAGCGATAGGGACGAATGGAGAGAGATTGTTATAGATATCCGCGCTGAAAGCGCGATATGAAGATGATTTGTTTTCAATGAGAATAGGGCCAGTTTAGCTCATTGGTTGATATCAAAAATTTGATTTTAATAAATATGTGCTTTATGAATATGAGCAAAAATTCCGGGGATAAATCTTAAAAGTAATCGATTAGTAAGACGAAATAACTGTAATTTTAATCTTCACTTCCTATTTTAACTAACTAGTTAAATTAAGAAAATTTAGCAATGAAAGACGAGAGTGATGGAAGAGTAAGTTTCAGTTGTTGTATTTTTCGTTTATAACACCCGCTGTTTCAAATCTTTTTATCTGCATTCTTATTTAGTTTCAATATTTCATTACATTAAAACTTATATACTTGCACCCGTAGGGTGTATATATTTGCTAGTATTTCTAATATAAAATTATCTTAATTTGCTTGCTTGCTATATATAGACTGCTAGGCTACTGGGACAATATTATTTAAAAATTATTTTGATGTATTAGGATTGGTGGATGTTTCATTTTTCTTTTTAGAGAAAGAAATGACCTTTAAATTTTCTATGATTTAAACTGGCACAACAATTTAGATTCCTAGATTTTTACATCACCAAATTCGTCTGCAAAAATCCGAAAAAATCCAAAAGATTTCGTATAAAAACGGCCTATTTCAACGATAAATAAAAAATAAACAAAACAGATTCTAATTAAGATACTTGAAAAAATATAATCAAAATCTTCCGTTTATGAGCTCTTAAAAATAAAAAAAAAGTTGGCTTTATATAATGGCATAAGGCTTTTGCAAGCATATCTTTGGTTTCGTTTGTTTAATGGCGTATCAAATTTTGTGGGTTATTCAATGCCAAAGCCATCCTTGTAGAAAAACAAAAACTTAGAACAGTATTAGTACTATCTAACCCATTATTTGTGCCGGAATTACGAATCAATAATCCGTCAACCCTGTACAAGCCAGTCTGTTCCTTATTATCTGTTTCACACATTTTGAGCAATAAATATATGACAATCAATTCACATATCTCTGCTCCACCGGAGATGAGTAGGTTCCCACTTTTCCCAAGAGTATTAGTCCGAAAGTGAACATAACAGTATAACTAAAATACGAACTCGCTTACTACAATATCGCAATCCAACCGTTTTCTCATAACGCCGCAGGGACTTCCCCCCAAGCATATCTTTGTGTGTTTTTTCTTCATAGATCGTATGAGAAAGTCCAGAAGTCAAGTGTCCTTTTGAAACTGAGAATTTAAAGGTAGATCGTGTGTTACAAATTTCATAGGTAGCTTATGAATTATGTACGTACTGTATTTAGATAAATTTTGAATCCGAGTTCGTTAGATTCAAAATAACGGTGGTTGAGTGGAAAATTACCAGCCATTACGGTTAGCGTTATTGGCAGGTTTAATTGTCCCCTCGAAAAACTCGCCAGTAAGGCGACAGTGAGACAGTTTTTAGATTTGTTACGGCCAGAATGAGATGTCATTTCTTAATCCGCGCGGTTTTGTGGGCTCGGGTTGTACTTAATAAAGACTTAAAGAAAAAAAAACAAGTCTCGCTTTATTGATTAATTAAAATAAGAATGCACAGATACCAAGCCGAACAAAAAAGAAGAAAACAGCCCGTGTTGGATTATTTTGGGGTATATAGTTATTTACTAAGCTTAGATTAGATGTGGCACATGGCCAGAAGCATGGGGCACCCAATGAGAATCGAACTCATTAACAACGGTCTACGAAGCGAGCTTGCTAACCATTACACCACGTGAGGTGCTCTTTTTACCAAGATAAGCTTAGATGTGGCACAAGGCTAGAAATATGGGGCGCTCAATGAGAATCGAACTCACAAACAATGGTCTGCAAATCTAGCTTGCTAACCATTACACCACGTGAGGTGCCCGATATTTTAGGGTATATAGTTATTTATTAGCTTAGCTTAGATGTGGCATAAGGCCAGAAATATGGGGCGCCCAATGAGAATCGAACTCACTAACAATGGTCCAGCTTGCTAACCATTACACCACGTGAGGTGCCCGATATTTTGGGGTATATAAGGCGTGCTATAATCCACCACTTAAACTTATAGACTCAGCGAGGTCACGTGGTTTAAACCCCAGCCAATCAACATCCCGAATACGTGGTTAGTTAACTATTTAATCGCTGATTTTGACAGCCGTTAATTTGCATGTTATTCGACATTGACGAGTTGACCAACAACCGAATGTTCATACCCAACATTAAGGAACAGCAAGGAACAACCGAAGGATCATACCTAACACTGAGACACCAAGGAACAACCAAAAGATCATACCAACACTGAACACCAACAACCAAAGATCATACCCAACACTGAGGGACACCAAGAACAACCAAAGGATCATACCCAACACTGAGACACCAAGGAACAACCAAAGGATCATACCCAACACTGAGGGACACCAAGGAACAACCAAAGGATCATACCCAACACTGAGGACACCAAGAACAACCAAAGGATCATACCCAACACTGAGAGATACCAAGGAACAACCAAAGGATCATACCCAACACTGAGGGACACCAAGGAACAACCGAAGGATCATACCCAACACTGAGGGACACCAAGGAGCAACCAAAGATTTCTTCACTAGGGATCGCGCTCTGCTTAATACAAGGGATATCCACTGGAGAGTGCTCTTGCTTGAAGCCTAAGGATGGCCACAAAAATCGTTAACTGCCCGAGAAAACAGCCAGGAGGAAATGGCCGACGAATTAACAGCAGGAACAGATAGACTAAAAAACAAAACAAGTATGAACCCTCATCATAATTATCTCCTACTCTGTCTCCGTCAATTATATACCTGAGATATGGATATATGACACGAGCACCTCCAGGTCTGTAGCTTTATTAATATTTACTACGTACCCCACGTGTACGTGTTAGGCACAAGGCCCTATTAATGTGGGACCAACCACAAGCTGTGACTCATCGGTGGTAGGTGCAACAAATGCGTTGATCCCGTCGGCATTCCCCCCTCAAGAAGGACGCCTCAGGCACTGGCAATAAACCCAGCCCTGCTCTGACCCTTTAAATCAAGGGGGTTGGTATTACATAAACAAACACAAGACCCCGAAGAGCCCATGTAGTTTTATTGGTGGTTATTATCCACTAGAACCGTATGATAATCTGCACTCACTTAACAAATTCAGAGTTGAAGTAATGCAATTAGTTTAGGATTAAAAGCGATGACAAGTTCCATAATTAGCAACTCTATATCATTAAAGGTATTCAAAGTATAAAGAAAAAAAGCAGAACAAAACTCAGTCTGCAGATATCCACCATATTGCATCCAAGAACTTTCAGTACAAAGCTTTCGCATTACAACACCAGACTCTGCGATAAAGTCAGATGAAGTCAGGAAGTTAGATAAGAAACTCTAATTTTTTTTTTGTCCATTAGGTAAGTAAACAAAAAGTGACTCAACTCGTTATGTGGATTTTCTGTTTATAGGTTCCATTGAAATACCATCATAAAAAGGCAATAAAGTCAAAACAAGTAGGATAAAGTTTTAAATTAAACATATATATTATATATATTATATATTATATGTTATATACTTACAGCGGGAGGGGGGTCGGCGAGTAAAGCAAAGAAAAATTAATGAAAAATACAGTCATGAATTTTAGAAGCACGAACTAAAGTCAGTATTAATTATATTTCATTGAAAGAGGCGTATGTAAACAGAAAAAGAAACTTTTTTTTTCTCTTTAGATTATAAGCTACATGAGTCATTGATTGTATATTAGAATTATAATGGAGATTCGGTGTATGTAACCGAAACTACGTCACTGCTCACGTCGCAATATCTTCACGAATTCCGTAAATTTATTGATGAGTATTTAATCTATAAAAAGAAAAGTAAAGTCGACGGGGCGACCTAAAGTCGGTATCAGCCATGCAGCGAGGGAGTCTATCCCCTTTTCAATAGCGCTAGACCAAGAAGATTGTTTTAGCATCTGAGGTGGAGCGCCACATCTACCATCAGCTCCTTACTTTACCGCACAGATCCCTGTGCTACTCATACGCTGAGTTGGCGGGGACCGGTGTCGAACTAGGAACCTTGTAGTTTCTAGCCGAACGCTGTACCGACTGAGTTAACCCGGCCCACTACACAGAATAAACTAATTATTAACGGTGTCTCTATGAAAGTCTGAGGTGGATTTGCCCCAAAACAGCCTATGCAATTATTATATTTCATATTTGAGTTATAATGAAGATTCGGTGTCTGTAACCGAAA
>CM042152.1:45207775-45210275 GCA_023376005.1 Doryteuthis pealeii | reverse complement strand
CATTCTGTTATAAGGAAATCTTATAGTATTTTACGTATGTTTTTCTTTATAAACATATATATTCGTATAAGATTGTCTTTCTTTTGTTTCTTATTTAAAAAAAATCACTTTTTTTCACAATTGTACATTCGGTTATAAACGAAATTTGAAGTACTTTGCGTATGTTTCTCAGTATATAATATTATATACATATATTCGTGATGGTATTGTCTATAAGATTTAGTTACTGTATCTGGGCGTTTCCTTTTAGATGCGTGACACCCCTTCTTAATTCCCAAACTGTACATTCCTTAAAGTGGTGCTGTTTTCGTAGTAGATCAGACTCAGAAAGAATTTGTTTAACCGATCGTGTCAGTGTGAGCGCGTGTCACAGACAGATAGTGTGTTAATATAAGTTCGAAGGATAATATGTGTAGTTGCAGACTTCTACGGCTGCTTGAAAGGCCCAGCCAAATAGTCGTGTTTACGCTGAAGCCGACCGGCCTCCGTGACGGAGACTATCGGCAAAGCTGCGATAGCTGCTGATTCTAACGGTAACACTCATCTGAAAGGGGAGCGTCGACAATATTTCTTTTCTTTTTTTCTTTTTATTTTTGCTTTGTTTTTGGCAATGACAAATACTGGTAGACTCAAGCGGAAGAGGGACGCATTCGCATGCTGCCCTTATACGTACTATAAAAAGGCCACACTAACATATTCAAACACACACACACGCACACACACGCACACATTACACACACACACATACCTCTCTCTCTCTCTCTCTCTCTCTCTCTTTCGCTCTGTCTCCCCCCCTCTCTCTCTCTCTTTGAAAGAAAAAAGCCTCACTAACATTTACAAGCACACACACACACACACACTGACACACACACCACATACTCTCTCTCTTCTCTCTCGCTTTGTATCTCTACCCCTTTCTCTCTCTCTTTGAAGAAAAGCCCACTAACATTTACAAGCACACACACACACACACACTGACACACAACACATACTCTCTCTCTTCGCTCTGTATCTCTCACCCCTCTCTCTCTCTCTCTCTTTGAAAATAAGCCTCACTAACATTTACAAACACACATACACACACTCACACATACAACCACACACATCTCTCTCTTCTCTCTCTCTCTCGCTTTGTATCTCTCACCCCTTTCTCTCTCTCTTTGAAATAAAGCTCACTAACATTACAACACACATACACACACTCACATATACACAACACATACTCTCTTCTCTCTCTCTCTCTCTCTCGCTCTGTCTCTCCCCCTCTCTCTCTCTCTTTGAAATAAAGCCTCACTAACATTTACAAACACACATTACACACACTCACATATACACATCACATATCCTCTCTCTCTCTCTCTCTCTTCTCTCTCCGCTCTGTCCTCTCCCCCCCTACTCTCTCTCTCTCTCTTTGAAGAAAAGCCTCACTAACATTTACAAGGCACACCACACACACAACAACTGCACAACACACACATACTCTCTCTCTCTCTCTCTCTCGCTTTGTTATCTCTCACCCTCTCTCTCCTCTCTCTTGAAATAAAGCCTCACTAACATTTACAAACACACATACACACACTCACACATACACACCACATACTCTCTCTCTCTCTCTCGCTCTGTCTCTCCCCCTCTCTCTCTCTCTCTCTTTGAAGAAAGCCTCACTAACATTTACAAGCACACACACACACACACACACACACACACTGACCACACACACACATACTCTCTCTCTCTCTCTCGCTCTGTCTCTCTTTCCCCTCTCTCTTTTGAGAGAAATCCTCACTAACATTTACAAGCACACACACACACACACACACACTGACACAACACACCACATACTCTCTCTCTCTCTCTCTCGACTGTATCTCTCACCCTCTCTCTCTCTTCTCTCTCCTCTCTCTTCAAGAAAAGGCCTCACTAACATATGTACACACACACACACACCTCTCTCTTTCTTCTGTCCCCCCCTCTCTCTCTCGATAGCTCTCACCCCTCTAACTCAGTCTTTCTTTCTATTTCCCCCTCTTTTCTCTCAGAAAAAAAGATCTCACTAACATATTTATACACACTCATCCCCTCTCACTTTATTTTCTCTCTTTTTCTTTCTCTAATATATATATATATATATAATGTGTATCAAAAAAGTATCGACATTTATTGTACTTTTTGGCACACCTTGTGTTCTTGAAATAACGTTCCATTCATTTTTTTTAAAGAATACAAGGCGTGTAAAATTGTCTTAACCAATTTAAAGCTGTATTTACCAAGATAGAATGAAGATGAATGGAACTTTTTTTTTTCAGCATACAAGGTGTCTCAAAAAGTAAAATAATCTCTATACTTTTTACCCCTATAATATATATAAATATATAATATATATATATATAATATATAATTTACTGCATTTCCCGCCATAAAAGCTCGTATTATTTACATTTGAATCCGGTACCTTTAGTTTGTCAATAAATTGGAATTTGTTGCAACATTTATCTCTCTT
>CM042152.1:45188454-45207675 GCA_023376005.1 Doryteuthis pealeii | reverse complement strand
AAAACTTATAATCCTACCCTCAAGTCACAATTCCTTAGGTTATTTGACATCACATTTCTCCCATGATTTTATTTTATCTAAACCTCATTATTAATAAAATTGTCTTATATTATTAATACTGTTAACTATGTCTACATACGGACAACAATGCAATTATATTTATATATACAAACAAAAGCGGTTTACAGTGTGAACGGGAGGCTAATTTGCATATAATATTTTCAAAAATCGAATTTATAAAATGTGCTTAGTATTATTGATTTCTAACTGTTTGGTCTTATTTTAATGAATATAAGCAACAATCTCTTCAATGAATCTTAAATGAAATCCATTAACAAGATGAAATAAACTGTCATTTTATTCTTTACTTCCTCTTATAAACTAAATACTTAATTAGAAAAAATAACAATGAAAGACGAGAGTGATGGAAGAGTAAGTTTCAGTTGTTCCATTTTTTATTATACTCCCTCTGTTTCAAATCTTTTATTATACTCCCTCTGTTTCAAATCTTTTTATCTGTATTCTTATTTAGTTTCATTAGCCTTTCCTCCTATAATACAATATTTTATTACATTAAAACTTAAATACTTGCACCCGGAGGGTGCATATATTTGCTAGTAAAAAATAATGATCTGAATATGAGAATTACTTGTTGCTTTAGAATTAGTCATTTTCACAATTTAGTGCCAATAGTATTAACTCTTTGCCTACTTCAAGACACTCACAGCAGCTCTCCGACCAAGAACTGTTTCTATGCATTTCTGCACACAAGAAAAGTACCAAAACTGATGGTTAGTTCATTATATTTGAGCAGAAGGACTTTGTTTGAATAGAATGAGTTCTGAGATATAAAGATAGGGAACTTTGAACATTTCTTTTTATTTGAATGTTTTTTAAAACTCACATTTCTGTTAACACTCATTTTCTTCCTATAAACCCATAGGGAGGGAAATTAAGTAGGGTGACTCTAGTTATTACTCGTGAAAATAATCTAGAATATATTTCTCTAACATGACTTTTTACAAACTGAATACATTTAATGGGGTTCCACATCATTTAGTTTGTCAATGATATTAGTTAAATTACAGTTTTTTCGGGTAAATGAATAATGTGTCGTCACAAAAATAAAAATTTCTTTTTTAAAATCCGTCAACGGTTAATACTCATCCTGTTTGAAAAAGAGAATTTGTCTTATCGTCGGAGTTTGGAAATATGTCTTCTTTTTTCAAAAAACTGTTACAATAAGAGATACATAACTGTCGCTGACCGAGAAAAGCGTTGGCAGTTGCTTATATTTGAAAACTTCCGCATAACTTTTTGCAACATCAATGTTTTCGTTTTTAAATTCATTATATTTTTCGTCTCCGCTATTTGATAAGTTTAACAAGCTCTGAAATGATTTTTATAAATCAAAATATTGTTCAAATATTAGCTATGAATATGATATAAAATCTTTTTCACTTTAACAGCATATTGTGTTGTTTTTATATCCTTTTTATCTATACTTCATACCGTCGGATTTATTTTCTTTCTCTAACTCTCATAAACTGAATAAAGTAGTTACAGGTAATGTAATGTCTAGCGTTACTATACCAAAAGAATTCACAGAGTCTAGCTTTATATATACCTGACAACCAAACCCTTTATATGTACATTGACAACAAAATCCTCGGGTTATACGCTCATTATCGATTTGAATTAATGATTCAGCCGGTAATATTCTCACAATTACCCATATCATCATTGTGAATGTTGTTCAGTTGTAATTATCACTTTAATTTCGGATGTAAGTGTACGGATTCCCGCCATTATGTTAAACTGAATCTCAAAGCCTTGCAAAATTCCGGAAATAAAAGGAAAAAGGAATCAAGAAAGAAAGAAAAAGAAGAAAAGAAAAAGAAAAAAATGAAGATTACAAGAACAAGAAAAGAAAGAAAGAAAGGAAAAGTATAAGAAAGAGAAAGGAGGAAGAAAAGAAAGAAAGGAGAAGAAGAAAAGAAAGAAAGGAAAGAAGAAAGGAAAGGGAGAAGAGAAAAAGGAGGGAAGGGGGAAAGAGAAAAGAAGATTACAAGAAAGAGAAAATAAATTAAAGAAAGGAATTAGTGGAGAAAGAAAGAAAGAAAGAAAGAAAGAAAGGAAAAGAAGATTACAAGAAAAGAAAGAAAAGAAAAAAAAAAGAAAGAAGATTACAGAAAGAAAGAAAGGAAGTAAGAAAGAAAGAAAATAAAGAAAAGAAAGAAAGAAAGAAAAAGAAGATTACAAGAAAGAAAAGGAAAGAGAAAGAAAGAAGAAAGAAAAGAAGATTACAAGGAGAAAGAAGAAAGAAGAAAAAGAAAGAAGAGAAAGAAGATTACCAGAAAAAGAAAGAAAGAAAGAAAGAAGAAGATTACAAGAAAAAAGAAAAAAGAAAAGGGAAAAAAGATTACAAGAAAGAAAGAAAGAAAGAAAGAAAGAAGTTTACAAGAAGAAAGAAAGAAAGAATTAGAGAAAAAAGAGGATTACAAGAAAGAAAGAAAGAAAGAAAGAAAAAGAAAGATAAGAAAGAAAAAGATTTACAAGACAAAGAAAGAAAGAAAGAAGAAAGAAAGGAAGATAACAAGAAATAAAATAAAGAAAGAATTAGAGAAAGAAAGAAGATTACAAGAAAGAAAGAAAAGAAAAGAAAGAAAGGAAGATTACAAGAAAGAAATAAAGAAGAAAGAAAGAAAGAAAGAAAAGAAAGAAGATTACAAGAAATAAATAAAGAAAGAATTAGAGAAGAAAGAAAGAAAGAAAGAAAGAAGATTACAGAAAGAAAGAAAGAAGAAAGAAAGAAAGAAGATTACAAGAAAAAAGAAAGAAAGAAAGAAAGAAGATTACAAGAAAAAAGGAAAGAAAGAAAGAAAGAATTACAAGAAAGAAAGAAAGAAAGAAAGAAAGAAAAGTTTACAAGATAGAAGAAAGAAAGAAGAGAAAGAAAAGAGGATTACAAGAAAGAAAGAAAGAAGGAAAGAAAGAAAGAAAGAAAGAAAAGGAGAAATTACAAGAAAAAGAAAGAGAAAGAAAGAAAAAAGATACAAGAAAGAAAGAAAGAAGAAGAAAGGAAAGAAAGAGATTACAAGATAGAAAGAAGAAAGAATAGAGAAAGAAAGAGGATTACAGAAAGAAAGAAAGAAAGAAAGAAAGAAGATTACAAGAAAGAAAGAAGAAAGAAAAATAGAGAAAGAAAGAAGATTACAAGAAAGAAAGAAAGAAAGAAGAAAGAAAGAAGATTTACAAGAAAAGAAAGAAAGAAAGAAAAGAAGAATTACAAGAAAGAAAAGAAAGAAAGAAGAAAATTAAAAGAAAAAGAAAGAAAGAAGATGTTACAAGAAAGAAAGAAAGAAAGAAAGAAAAGAATGAAAAGAAAGAAAGAAAGAAGATTTCAAGAAAGAAAGGAAAGAAAGAAAAGAAAGAAGATACAAGAAAGAAAGAAAAGAAGATTACAAGAAGAAGAAAGAAGATTACAGAAAGAAAAAGAGCAGGAAAGAAAGAAAGAAAGAAAGAAGATTACAAGAAAGAAAGAAAGAAAGAAAGAAGAAAGAAATACTGTGTTTGTTTCCAAGTTTTGTTTAGGAATCGCACGCAGCATTCTTATGCAGCTCCCATCTATTTTATTCTCTAGGCGCTTCATTACGAACTAAATCTCACAGCCGTACAGCAGCACTGATACGACAACAGCTTGGAAGAATTGTCTCATTAGCTTCTCTGTGAGTTAAGGTTTCCATTTGACTGAATACTTGAGAAGTATGATGCCTTTCTGAGGGAATATGATACTCTTAATTATTTCTTGCACCTTTTCTATAAACTGTGCAAATAATTTGGCGATTCGAGTTGGCATTTTTATGTCAATTAAGATAAAAAAAACAAACTTTTTAATTAATTCAACTCAGAATTAATAAACAAATATTACGTCAGTTTTAACAAGATTTATCCCAGATTGCCATCAAAGTGTTAATTAGAAAACTAAACCTTTTTCATTATCAGTAATGATAAACACAAAACGGTTTTTGAGAGCCAACCCATATCTCTCTTTCTCTTTCTCTTTTCTTTCCCTCCCCCTCTTCTATCTCTCTGTTTCTCTTTGTCTTTCTTCTCTCTCTTTCTATCAATGTACATTCCTGTATTTATCTTTGGCTCTCTATCCATTTGTTCTCTCTCTCTCTTTCTCTCTCTCTCTCTCTCGCTTTCTCTCTCCCTCTGTCTTTCTCTCTCTCCCTCTCTCTTTTTCTCTCTCCCTCTCTGCCATCTGTGGTCTTTTTCTCTGTTTCTCTTTGTCTTTCTTCTCTGTCTTTCTATCAATGTTACATTCCTGTTGTATTTATCCATTTGTCTCTCTCTCTCTTTCTCTCTCTCTCTCTCTTCGCTTTCTCTCTCTCTATCTCTCTTTTTCTCTCCTCTCTCTTTTTTCTCTCTCCCTCTCTCTTTTTCTCTCTCCCCCTCTGCCTATCAGTGTCTTTCGCGCTCTCTGTCTATTTCTTTCTTTTTTGCTCTCTCTCTCTCTCTCTCGGTCTTTCTCTCTCTCTCTCTTTTTCGCTCTCTCTGTCTATCTCCCCCTCTCTCTGTTTCTCCTTGTCTTTCTTCTCCCTCTTTCTATCAATGTACATTCCTGTTGTATTTATCCCTGGCTCTCTATCCATTTGTTCCCTCTCTCTCTCTCTCTTTCGCTTTCTCTCTTCTCTCTTTTTCTCTCTCCCTCTCTGCCTATCTGTGTCTTTCGTACTCTCTGTCTATTCTTTTTTGCTCTCTCTCTCTCTCTCTCGGTCTTTCTCTCTCTTTTTCGCTCTCTCTGTCTATCTTTCCCTCCCACTCTCTCTCTCTCTGTTTCTCCTTGTCTTTCTTCTCTCTCTTTCTATCAATGTACATTCCTGCTGTATCTATCTCTCGCTCTCTGCCCATTCATTCTCTCTCGCTCTTTCTCTCTCTCCCTTTCGATTTCTCTCTCTCTCTCAGTTTTTCTCTCTCCCCCTCTGCCTATCAGTGTCTTTCGCGCTCTCTGTCTATTTCTTTCTTTTTTGCTTCTCTCTCTCGGTCTTTCTCTCTCTCTCTCTCTCTCTCTCTCTATTTCGCTCTCTCTGTCTATCTCCCCCTCTCTCTGTTTCTCTTTGTCTTTCTTCTCTCTCTATCAATGTACATTCCTGCTGTATTTATGTATGCTCGCTCTCTGTCCATTAGTTCTCTCTCTCTCTTTCTCGCTCTCTCTCTCTCTCTTTTGCTTCCTCTGTCTCTCTCTCTCTCTCAGTTTTTCTCTCTCCCCCTCTGCCTATCAGTGTCTTTCGCGCTCTCTGTCTATTTCTTTCTTTTTGCTCTCTCTCTCTATCTCTCTCTCTCTCTCTGTCTTTCTCTCTCGGTTCTCTCTCTCTCTCTCTTTCGCTCTCTATGTCTATCTTTCCCTCCCCCCCTCTCTTCTGGTTCTCTTTGTCTTTCTTCTCTCTCTTTCTATCAATTCATATTCCTGCTGTATTTATCTCTCGCTCTCTGTGCATTCGTTCTCTCTCGCTCTTTCTCCCTCTCTCTCTCTTTCGCTTTCTCTCTCTCTCTCTTTTTCACTCTCCCTCTTTGCCTATCTGTGTCTTTCGCGCTCTCTGTCTATCTATTTCTTTTTTGCTCTCTCTCTCTCTCTCTCTCTCTCTCTCTCTCTCTCTCTCGGTCTTTCTCTCTCTATGTCTATCTTTCCCTCCCCCTCTCTTTCTGGTCTCTTTGTCTTTCTTTCTCACTCTTTCTATCAATGCACATTCCTGCTGTATTTATCTCTCGATCTCTGGTGCATTCGTTCTCTCTCTTTCGCTTTCTTCTCTCTCTTCTCTCTTCTCTTTCGCTTTCTCTCTCTCTCTCTCTCTCTCTCTCTCTCTCCTTTTCTCTCCCCTCTTTGCCTATCTGTGTCTTTCGCGCTCTCTGTCTATCTATTTCTTTTTTGCTCTCTCGCTCTCTCTCTCTCTCTCGGTCTTTCTCTCTCTCTCTCTCTCTCTCTTTCGCTCTCTCTGTCTATCTTTAACCCCCCCCTCTCTCTCTCTCTCTGTGTTTCTCTTTCGCCTCTCTCTCTCTCTCTGTCTGTTTCTCTCCCTATATATATATATATATATATATATATATATATATATATTTCAAAGAATCTGTTTAAAATGCGCGTTGTTTCGACAGCTGTCACAATACAATCAAAAGCAATTTTTCAAAAGAACTTACTCAATGCTGAACACTCCTAATTTAATTTTCCGTCAAAAACAGAATGATTATAATATATATATATATATATATATATATATATATATATATATATATATATATATATATCATTACGCTCAGAAGTCTTGGACATATATAATTTTCGTGAGAAAATAATCTCGATTATCAAGACGAAACTAAAACTTGAGTCGAATATAGTAAACACTTAGGATAGGCAATGTATAAAGTGAAATAAAGAAATACACGGCTATAAATATATTTATCGACAAACACAACAGAAAGCAAGTGGCAAAAGTTTTGGACACATTGCGAAAATACAAATGATAAATTTCCGTTTGGGATTGACTTTAATCAAATTATTGATTTTCAAATTTCCGCCGACCAATCAGAACATGCCACGTCACGTATCCATGCACTTTAAACAGTTATTGAAGATCTGATTGACAAGTGTGTCGGTTCCCACAATGATGAAGACAAACGAGCTCTTCCAAGAATTTCCTGAGGTGATAATTGACCATGATAATTGTGGAATGAAATATTGATGGATCCTCGTCAGTTCGATCAGAAATATCGGAAGGAATATGTCAACAGAGGACAACCTTATCTATCTATCTATCTATCTATATCTATCTATATCTATATCTATATCTATATCTATATATATATATATATATATATATATATATATATATATATATACATGAATAAGATATAATGAAAAAACAAAAGATGTTTACAACTGAAATAGGCTCATCAGGAGAGAAAGTGTGCAAACCGTTTCGGGGCCAAATCTCTCGACAGTTTAAAAAGCAACACTCGGCCGAAACGGTTTGCACACTTTCTCTCCTGATGATCCTATTTCAGTTGTAAACATCTTTTGTTTTTTCATTATATCTTATTCATACTGTCGGATTAATTTCCATTTTATTTTCACACACACACACACACACACACACACACACACACACATATATATATATATATATATATATATATATATATAAGGGCAGTTATGTGAATATTTTGTCTGTTGTCTTTCTTTCTCTTTTTTTCAATCTATCTATCTATACATATATAAAGGGCAGTTGTGTGTATATATTATGTCCGGGGAAAAATTCGACAATCAAATAATTAACGACAAAGTAAAATATATATGCACATTCACTATCACCAGGGCTTGGCTTTTGAGAAAAAATAATGAATATTTTGGGGAAGATATTTAAAAATTAAAATTTGTATAGTAACATCGAACTCACTAAAAATGGTCTGCGAATCTGTAATAACCATTACACCACGTGAGGTGGCCGCAGTAGTAGAAGTATGGTGTTTTTTTTTTTCATCCAATGGTATTAGTAGACAATATATTCTCAAAGCAAAAATGGATCGGGCTATTTATCGCCAAGAACAATACTTACACTTGTGAAACTCCTCAAACTACGAAGAGATTATAATTTCCAATAAGATAATTTCCCCATACTAGTGATAATGACAAAATGGTTTTCTTGTTCCTTGCAGGTTTTAGCATGGCCTAGTTAGTCGCATAAGCAACAATATATGGATACTCTAAACGAAAGATTTGATAAATACATGGGCCGTCCCCATTATAAGATACTCTTGGCCAATCTTAAAATGAACAAGAGAGGAACTCAGACAGATCGAACAAAGGACTAAAAGATTAATGACAATGCAAAAGGCCTTATACCCTAGAGACGATAAAGATAGTTTATATGTATCAAGACAGGATGGTGGAAGAGGTCTTGCGTAGATGACAATATTTCCAAGGACTAGAAGAATACACGAAAAAGAGCAAAGAAAGATTACTTATGGCAACCAATAACAGCAGCTGCAACATATGGACAAACAGAAGGAAAAAAAAACGAAAACAAGAAAGACTTGCAGGAAATTCTAACGTTGTCTGGAAGTCGTGACTGAAGTCAATGTCGATTTCCTTGAATAACTTCAATCTATATTATTATATTATTCTATAAAAAAAGAAGGTTCGCGAAAAGGATTATGTTTTAAAAAAAAGGTTCATTATTATCTTACATATGCGACACGTGTTTCAGATCTTTCGATATCTTCTTCAGGCATTAATTAACCATATTTTGGCAGAATATGAATATGTACATGTATAATTTCTGATATTTGATACGTTGTGTGTGTGTTTGTAACATACTTTTTGTTTATAACGGTTGGATAATAACGGTTGAACGCTACGTTATTTTTCTCAATCCTTGTGTGCGGCCTGCGCTCGAAAATTGAGAAAAAACGATTTATCGTTCCCAACGTGCACTCATTTCTCAATTCTCACCTCCGTATTGCTATCAATTTAATTAAAATTATAAATAAAATGCCCAGTAAAAGCAGTTACTGTTCTATATTTTTAATATATTGAGCACTTTTGGATTATTTACTGATGCCACCGCGACGGAAAAGTTAAAGCTGCAATTGGATACTATATATACAGACACGCATACATATACATACATATACACATTACATACAGTTATGCATGTTGAATTAAACAAAAGACACATCTCCTGTTTAACAATTTTATATGTGATTTTTTTCAAGTTTTCTGGCCAACTTTTTAATATTTGGGTGGAATTCGTGGATTAGTACACCAAAGTTCATGTCCCGAGTACTTTCGGCACTTCGAAGTGCCATCATCAGGGGTGACGTGTTCCAGTTTACATACATATTATATATTACATAATTTGCGTATTTTATTATATTATTATACAAAGATATTTCATGTAATTTTGGTAAATATTTTAGATGAAGTGAGACGTCAGTGTTATTTTCATTTTATGTATTTTAGTCGACACCTTACCCATCACGGCCTGAATATTCCATAGAAAAATTTCCAGTTGATCAGAGGGATCCCTAAATCTTGAGTGATCTTAAGATTATTTGACAACATGAGAAGGATAAAATTGGTATTCATTTCTGGAGGCACCTCACTTCAAATATTTGCCGAACGTTTAAGAGTTGTCATGTCAAGTAATGGAATATTGAATATTGAACGATGTTTATTGACAGGTGTCCAAGACACACACACACACACACACACACCCTACCTCACATACGCGCGCGCACAAAACGCCCCCCCATATATATATATATATATATAATATATATATATATTATATATATATTATATTGGGGGTTGATATCAAGTGTTACTTGACAGGATTCTACCAAATACACACGCACAACACACATTATATATATATATATATATATATATATATATATATATATATATATACTATATATATATATATATATATATTGGTGGATGATATCGTTTCCTTGGTAGGATTCTACCAAATACACGCACACATACAAGCACACACACACACACACACACACACATATATATATATATATATATATAATTTTATAAAAAAAACAATAAAACACAAGTTTCATTGACGGGGGATGTTTAGTGAGCCAATGCTGTAGCGTTTTGGTTTGTTTAAAAAAACTTTTTATCAGTTTAAAATAAGAAATTATTATTATTATGTGAAAAAGATATAATTTAAAACGCCACGTATTGTGAGATTTACTTCAATTTCCCCCTTTATATATATATATATATATATATATATATATATATATATATATATATATATATATAATTGAACAGAACAATATAATTGGTAAAGATGAGATGAACTGAATCCCAATATCTTTACAGGAATCATCAGAAAAATATATTTAAAGCCTCATGAATTATCTGTGCACCATTTTCAATAAACTTAGCGGTCTTATGAAACTCTGGGAAGAAATAGATCTATAACCTCAAAATGGCCGATTTTCAGCCTTTTCTTTACTATATATATATATATATATATATATATATATATATATATATATATATCTTAGAAAGGAAGGAAAAACTCAACACCGCAATTGGGGTTTGTTTGGTCAAAATAGATTCATTATGGAATTACGGTGTTGAGTTTTTCCTTCCTTTCTAAGATAGATATTGCTCTGTATATAATCTAAAAAGTTTGTAATACATTGAGCTCTTTTTAGTGATTTAAAGATTCACTGTATTTATACATGCTGGATCATACAATAATAATACAGTATATCTTAGATATCACATATAGAATCATCCCTTACTACCAAGTTTTGATACCTCTCATATATATATATATATATATATATATATATATATATATATATATATATATATATATATATATATATAGTTGAATTTGAATGATGAACGTCTGGAAGTTAACTCCCTAACACTATCAAAGAATATTGCAAAAATTTAAAAAGATATTTAACAATATATGTATGAAACTCAGAGATGTTCTTAATGTGAAACAATGGAAGTATACAAAATGCACCATTGAATGGTTGAACAAGATAATAGGTAAAATTAAATGTGCATTCATAGTTTGACACAAAAAAATCTATCCATTCTTTAACGGACGAAATCTTAAACTAGCGATAACTTATTTGAATATAAAAAACGAAGGTAGTGTAGAAATTATAAAACATTGTCGAAAATCCATATTATTTTCCAACGAAGTTATCTTGAGGAAAAGCAATAAAAGAATAAACGAAAATAGCATTGAAATTTTGCCGTTTCTGTCAAAATTATCGATGGAGCAGAGATATGTAAATTGATTGTCATATATTTATTGCTCAAAATGTGTGAAACAGATAATAAGGAACAGACTGGCTTGTACAGGGTTGACGGATTATTGATTCGTAATGGGTACAATAAAAGATCTACTGATATAATCAGAAAGAAGTTAATGTTATACAACGTGGAGGTTTTTAGCATTGGAGTAAAGACTAACATGAAATAAGTGAATTATCTAGAAAAAGGAGAGTGTCAACAATACAGAAAACCCAATAATTTTATATTAACACTTCGTCCAATCACTACCTCCCCTCCGTCTGTGTTTAAGGAAGTTCATACGTCAGTGAGTCATAGATTATTTGTGTGCCCGAGTAACAACACAGTTTTTGAACAGGCTAAGGTAAAACATGAAACCGCCTTAATTAGTTAGGGTTGTCTTTCAAAAACAAAAGCAACATCTCAACCATCGATGGCAAACTCCTAAACTCTGTAGAACAATTTAGATACTTAGGCAGTAACATCTCCTCCACAGAAAACGACGTTAATGCACGCATAGGAAAGGCATGAGCCGTTATAAATAGATTATATATCATATGGAGGTCCAATCTCACAGACAAGCTAAAGAGGCAGTTCTTCCAGGTCTTTGTCGTGTCGGTGCTGCTGTGTGGCTGCACCATCTGGACCCTAACTAAGCGACTAGAGAATAAACTAGATGGGAGCTGCACAAGAATGCTGCGGATGATCATGAACAAGACGTGAAAACAGCACCCTACGAGAAAGCAGCTGTACGGCCACCTACCACATATCACCCAAACCATCCGGGTAAGACGGACAAGACACGCGGGACACTACTGGAGAAGCAAGGACGAACTCATAATCGACGTCCTCCTGTGGAAGCCAGTACATGGACACGTTAGTGTTGGCCGACTAGCAAAGACGTACGTTGATCAGCTCTGTGCGGATGCAGGATGCTGCATAGAGGACCTCCCAAGAATGATGAGCGATAGGGACGGATGGAGAGAGATTGTCATGGATATCCGCGCTGAAAGCGCGATATGAAGATGATGATTTGTTTTCAATGAAAATATGGCCGGTTTAGCTCATTGGTTGATATCAAAAATTTGATTTTAATAAATATGTGCTTTATGAATATGAGCAAAAATTCCGGGGATAAATCTTAAAAGTAATCGATTAGTAAGACGAAATAACTGTAATTTTAATCTTCACTTCCTATTTTAACCAAATAGTTAAATTAAGAAAATTTAGCAATGCAAGACGAGAGTGATGGAAGAGTAAGTTTTAGTTGTTGTATTTTTCGTTTATAACACCCGCTGTTTCAAATCTTTTTATCTGCATTCTTATTTAGTTTCAATATTTCATTACATTAAAACTTATATACTTGCACCCGTAGGGTGTATATATTTGCTAGTATTTCTAATATAAAATTATCTTAATTTGCTTGCTTGCTATGTATAGACTGCTAGGCTACTGGGCCAATATTATTTTTAAGTTATTTTAATGTATTAGGATTGGTGGATGTTTCATTTTTTTTTTTTAGAAAAATAAATGACCTTTGAATTTTCTATGATTAAAACTGACACAAAAAATTAAATTCCTAGATTTTTACATCATCCAATTCGTCTGCAAAATCCGAAAAAATCCAAAAGATTTCGTATAAAAACGGCCTATTTCAACGATAAGTAAAAAATAAATAAAACTTTTTAATTAAGATACTTGAAAAAATATAATAAAAAACTTCCGTTTATGAGCTCTTAAAAATAAAAAAAGTTGGCTTTATATAAAGGCATAAGGCTTTTGCAAGCATATCTTTGATTTCATTTGTTTAATGGCATATCAAATATTGTGGGTTATTCAATGCCAAAGCCATCCTTGTAGAAAAACAAAAACTTCAAACAGTATTGGTACTATCTAACCTATTATTTGTGCCCATTACGAATCAATAATCCATCAACCATATACAAGCCAGTCTGTTCCTTATTATCTGTTTCATACATTTTGAGCAATAAATATATGACAATCAATTCACATATCTCTGCTCCACCGGAGATGAGTGGGTTCCCACCTTTCCCAAGAGTATTAGTCCGAAATTGAACATAGCAGTATAACTAAAGTACGAACTCGCTCACTACGATATCGCAATCCAACCGTTGTCTCATAACGCCACAGGGACTTCCTCCCAAACATTTCTTTGTGTTTTTTTTCTTCATAGATCGTATGAGAAAGTCCAGAAGTCAAGTTTCTTTTGGCAACTGAGAATTTAAAGTTAGATCGTGAGTTACAAATGTCATGGGTAGCTTGTGAATTATGTACGTACTGTATTTAGATAAATTTTGAATCCGAGTTCGTTAGATTCAAAATAACGGTGGTTGAGTGGAAAATTACCAGCCATTACGGTTAGCGTTATTGGCAGGTTTAATTGTCCCCATAGAAAAACTCGCCAGTAAGGCGACAGTGAGACAGTTTTTAGATTTGTTACGGCCAGAATGAGATGTCATTTCTTAATCCGCGCGGTTTTGTGGGCTCGGGTTGTTCTTAATAAAGACTTAAAGAAGAAAAAAAAACAAGTCTCGCTTTATTGATTGATTAAAATAAGAATGCACAGATACCAAGCCGAACAAAAAAGAAGAAAACAGCCCGTGTTGGATTATTTTGGGGTATATAGTTATTTACTAAGCTTAACTTAGATGTGGCACATGGCCAGAAGCATGGAGCACCCAATGAGAATCGAACTCATTAACAATGTTCTGCGAAGCGAGCTTGCTAACCATTACACCACGTGAGGTTCTCTTTTTACCAGGCTAAGCTTAGATGTGGCACAAGGCCATAAATATGGGGCTCTCAATGAGAATCGAACTCACCAACAATGGTCTGTAAATCTAGCTTGCTAACTATTACACCACGTGGGGTGCCCGATATTTTGGCGTATATAGTTATTTATTACGCTTAGCTTAGATGTGGCACAAGGTCAGAAATATGGTGCTCCCAATGAGAATCGAACTCACTAACAATGGTCCAGCTTGCTAACCATTACACCACGTGAGGTGCCCGATATTTTGGGGTATATAAGGCGTGCCATAATCCACCACTTAAACTTATAGACTCAGCGAGGTCACGTGGTTTAAACCCCAGCCAATCAACATCCCGAATACGTGGTTAGTTAACTATTTAATCGCTGATTTTGACAGCCGTTAATTTGCATGTTATTCGACATTGACGAGTTGACCAACAACCGAATGTTCATACCCAACATTAAGGGGAAGCAAGGAACAACCGAAGGATCATACCTAACACTGGGACAGCAAGGAACAACCAAAGGATCATACCCAACACTGAGGGACACCAAGGAACAACCAAAGGATCATACCAACACTGAGAGACACCAAGGAACAACCAAAGGATCAAGGAACCAAGGAACAACCAAAGGATCATACCCAACACTGAGGGACACCAAGGAACAACCAAAGGATCATACCCAACACTGAGAGAACAAGGAACAACCAAGGATCATACCCAACACTGAGAGACACCAAGGAAAACCAAAGGATCATACCCAACACTGAGGGACACCAAGGAACAACCAAAGGATCATACCCAACACTGAGAGACACCAAGGAACAACCAAAGGATCATACCAACACTGAGGACACCAAGGAACAACCAAAGGATCATACCCAACACTGAGAGACACCAAGGAACAACCAAAGGATCATACCCAACACTGAGGGACACCAAGGAACAACCAAAGGATCATACCCAACACTGACAGACACCAAGGAACAACCAAAGATCATACCCAACACTGAGGATCATACCCAACACTGAGGGACACCAAGGAACAACCAAAGGATCATACCCAACACTGAGAGACACCAAGGAACAACCAAAGGATCATACCCAACACTGAGGGACACCAAGGAACAACCAAAGGATCATACCCAACACTGACAGACACCAAGGAACAACCAAAGGATCATACCCAACACTGAGGGACACCAAGGAACAACCAAGGATCATCATACCCAACACTGAGGGACACAAGGAACAACCAAAGGATCATACCCAACACTGACAGACCAAGGAACCAAAGGATCATACCAACACTGAGGGACACCAAGGAACAACCAAAGGATCATACCCAACACTGAGGGACACCAAGGAGACACCAAGGAACAACCAAAGGATCATACCCAACACTGAGGGACACCAAGGAACAACCAAAGGATCATACCAACACGAAGGACACAAGGACAACCAAAGGATCATACCCAACACTGAGGGACACCAAGGAACAACCAAAGGATCATACCCAACACTGAGGGGACACCAAGGGGAAACCAAAGGTTTCTTCACTAGGGATCGCGCTCTGCTTAATACAAGGGATATCCACTGGAGAGTGCTCTTGCTTGAAGCCTAAGGATGGCCACAAAAATCGTTAACGGCCTTAAAACACAGCCTCGAGGAAATGGTCGACGAATTGACAGCAGGAACAGATAGACTAAAAAAACAAGTATGAACCCTCATCATAATTATCTCCTACTCTGTCTCCGTCAATTATATACCTGAGATATGGATATATGACACGAGCACTTCCAGGTCTGTAGCTTTATTGATATTTACTACGTACCCCACGTGTACGTGTTAGGCACAAGGCCCTATTATTGTGCGACCAACCACAAGCTGTGACTCATCGGTGCTAGGTGCAAAAAAATGCGTTGATCCCGTCGGCATTCCCCCCTCAAGGAGGGCGCCTCAGGCGCTGGCAATAAACCCAGCCCTGCCCTGCCCCTTTAAATCAAGGGGGTTGGTATTACATAAACAAACACAAGGCCCCGAAGAGCCCATGTAGTTTTATTGGTGGTTATTATCCACTAGAACCGTATGATAATCTGCACTAACTTAACAAATTCAGAGTTGAAGTAATGCAATTAGTTTAGGATTAAAAGCGATGACAAGTTCCATAATTAGCAACTCTATATCATTAAAGGTATTCAAAGTATAAAGAAAAAAAAGCAGAACAAAACTCAGTCTGCAGATATCCACCATATTGCATCCAAGAACTTTCAGTACAAAGCTTTCGCATTACAACACCAGACTCTGCGATAAAGTCAGATGAAGTCAGGAAGTTAGATAAGAAACTCTAATTTTTTTTTTGTCCATTAGGTAAGTAAACAAAAAGTGACTCAACTCGTTATGTGGATTTTCTGTTTATAGGTTCCATTGAAATACCATCATAAAAAAGGCAATAAAGTCAAAACAAGTAGGATAAAGTTTTAAATTAAACATATATATTATATATATATATATATATTATATGTTATATACTTACAGCGGGAGGGGGGGTCGGCGAGTAAAGCCAAGAAGAAATTAATGAAAAATACAGTCATGAATTTTAGAAGCCACGAACTAAAGTCAGTATTAATTATATTCATTGAAAGAGGCGTATGTAAACAGAAAAAGAAACTTTTTTTCTCTTTAGATTATAAGCTACATGAGTCATTGATTGTATATTAGAATTATAATGGAGATTAGGTGTATGTAACCGAAACTACGTCACTGCTCACGTCGCAATATCTTCACGAATTCCGTAAATTTATTAATGAGTATTTAATCTATAAAAAGAAAAGTAAAGTCGACGGGGCGACCTAAAGTCGGTATCAGCCATGCAGCGAGGGAGTCTATCCCCTTTTCAATAGCGCTAGACCAAGGAGATTATTTTAGCATCTGAGGTGGAGCGCCACATCTACCATCAGCTCCTTACTTTACCGCACAGATCCCTGTGCTACTCATACACTGAGTTGTCGAGGACCGGTATCGAACTAGGAACCTTGTGGTTTCTAGCCAAACGCTGTACCGACTGAGTTAACCCGGCCCACTACACAGAATAAACTAATTATTAACGGTGTCTCTATGAAAGTCTGAGGTGGATTTGCCTCAAAACAGCCTATGCAATTATCATATTTTATATTTGAATTATAATGAAGATTCGGTGTCTGTAACCGAAACTAGGTCGCTGCTCACGTCACAATAGCTTCATAAATTGCGTAAGTGTATAAATTTGTATTTAATGTATTGTCAAAATCATTAATACACCGAATAAACTAATTATTAACGATGTCTCTATGAAAATCTGAGTTAGATTTGCCTCAAAACAGCCCATTTTATTAGTGCGTTTGAATTCCTGCAATGTGTCTGAAATATAACGATAAGAAATATAAGAGATAAAGGTTTTACATAATCTATAGTGTGGTTAATTTGCATAATGATTTTAACAAAACCGGGTTTAATAAATAATTACTTGATATTATTGATCTCTAATATTATTGTTTTATTCTCCAATGTATTAAAATCAATCCCATGAATAATTATATATAGAAACCAATTAAAATATAATTAAAATAAATGTTAACTTTTTATTATTTTAAAAAACGTTTTATATGCGTTCTCGTGTAATTTCGTTAGTCTTTCTAATTCAATATATTTGATTACATTAAAACTTGAATACGTATACCCAGAGGGCGCATGTTCTTGCTAGTTAGAATAAAATATTATTAAACAATAGTAAGATAATTCCAGGGTAAAAGTTAGGCCGATAAATCTAACCTCTAAAACTATCTGTAACACGCAATTCCGATAACATACGAGGGTGAATAAAAAAAGTAATGCCATTTTGTTTAGGGCAGGTATAATTACCAGCACAAGAACATGTATCATACATCAAAATGAAGCTGGTCCTCTGTTGATCACATCCCTACTTCTCCACACAGTCACTGATTCTCTCAATAGCAATGTTCTACCTTCGAATGAGAGCATGTATCCCTGCCCCGTAAAATTTTGTTGACTCTTCTTTGAGCCACTTCTTCACTACAGATTTCACTTCTTTGTCGCTGGAATAATGTTTGAATCTCAAGCTCTCTTTCATGGGACCGAAGAGATGATAGTCTGAAGGGGGTAAATCTGGAGAGTATAGATGGTGCAGTATAGTTGTCCCCCCGAATGAGGCAATTTTCTCCCTGGTCCTGATGCCTGTGTGTGGTTGAACATTGTCACACGGGTCTTACTCGTTAGATCATTGCTCTGAGCCTCGTTAGGGTCTTAAGATATAGGCCTTAGTTTTATAAAAAAAAAAAACTTCACATGAAATAAAGAAAATGGCATTACTTTCTGATTCACTCTCGTATATATACCATTATACTTCTAAAGGCTTTTTTCCTGTTTAGTTTAATGACACAAAATATATATAGGCCTTAGTTTTATAAAAGAAAACATATGAAAGAAAGAAAATGGCATTAATTTTTGACTTACTCTTGTAAAATCTGACGCTGGAGTATACATGACTTCGTGTAGAGAATTCAATAAAAAATATATAGGAGACATTTCTAGGAATACAATAAGCAAAGTTGGCGGAGTGGTCAAGTTAGGTATTAGTCAACAACGAGGGAGTCTATCCCATTTTCGCTAGCGCTAGACAGGGAGATTGTCATTGCTGAGGTGGAGCGCCACGCCTATCGCCAGCTCCTCACTTTACCGCACAGTTCAGATTACCCAATCTGTGCTACTCATACGCTGAGTTGGCGGGGACCGGTATCGAAACCAGAAACTTGCGATTCCTAGTCGGGTGCTCTACCGACTGAGCTAAACCGGACCCTTAGGAACACAATAAAAAAAGCAAAACGGCTCTGTTTCTAAATTAGCTAAAATCCTTCGAAAACGAAGGCCTTTGTGATCCTTATTATCACAAAGTCCCTCATCTTCGCAGGATTTAATTATGTTTTCTCAAATGATTCCAAAGATTTGCTATCTAAGGTTTCGTGTCAGTTATTATCATATAAAGCCGCAATTATCTAGAAATTTCAAAGACAAAAGTTCAAAAATCGGTTCAATATATTAAGGGTGGGGCTGGAACGTTTCGGCTAAAGAATTAATAACGAAAGATCAAAAGCGGAAATCTAAAATTAATCCCGGAAACAAATATAAGAAAAATCTCTAATTCATCCAGGAAACTAATTAAAAGAATTTGAACAGATTATATATATATAGTCTCTTTAAGATTCACTCAGACTGACTGAGAGATAAGTATCAGGCATATATATATATATATTATATATATATATATATATATATATATATATATATATATATATATAGTCTGTTCAAGACTCACATACTGGCAGATAAATTGTGATTAGGTATATATATATATATATATATATATATATATATATATATATATATCAAATGAATAATTTCCAATGTATATATCATATATATATATATATATATATATATATATATATATAGTATATCAAATGAATAATTTCCAATGTATATATTATATCTGTATATACATTTATATATATATATATCATATGAATAATTTCCAATGTATATAT
>CM042152.1:45180954-45183454 GCA_023376005.1 Doryteuthis pealeii | reverse complement strand
TATTAACAGTTTCGCTTAGTGGTTCATCAGGGCAAGAATCTGACTCAGATTCTTGCCCTGATGAACCACTAAGCGAAACTATTAGTAGGTAATCTGACACATTAGGATTACTTATATATATATATATATATATATATATATATATATATATATATATATATATAGGTAGAAATAGATCTATAACTGCTAATATGACGATTTTTAAGCCTTTTTCTTTAGCAAATACATTGTTCTGTACAAAATTATTAAACATTGAGCTCTGAAATTGAATCAGACCAACTTTAACATTCCGTTGCTAAAAAAGGCCCACCTTAGAATCATCCTAACATCATCTAACCTGGTGAATCACTTATATATATATATATATATATATATATATATATATATATATATAAGAGAGAGAGAGAGAGAGAGAGAGAGAGAGAAGTAAACAAACGAACAATGTGTTTGATATGGCTTTTAGCCGACAATTTTTCGGAGAATATGTGCTTAATTGAAGTCGTACCTAATTTTGAAAATTAATTAATTAATTTTTAATGAATTAGGCGGGCATACTTATTCAAATGTAAGGCTAAACAAATCGAGAAAAAATCAATCTCTGTATGTACATTTCGGCCTATTGGGCCTCATCAGCAGAGCTATAGACAGGAAGACCGCTTTGTGTGTGATTCGAACCCTGACTATAATATATATATATACATATATATATGTTAATAAGTCATCCACAGACACGTGTTTCGGCGTTTCACACCTTTTCAGTGTGGCTAGACACAACTAACTTTGGCTAGGGTCGAACTTAGCCTGACTGTATGGTAGCCCAGTATCTTATTCCCTCGTCCACTTACAGCTGTAGCGGGGACTGGTGTTTTTAAACTATTAAGTACATAAGGTTTGTTTATGTATTTTACGGTCACTGAGAGATCAGATTTCCGGAGAAACGATCATTGCTTATATATATATATATATATATATATATATATATATATATATATATATATATATGAAATAATTTACCAGGTTAGTTAGTGTTAGGATGATTCTAAGGTGGGCCTTTTTTTAGCAACTGAATGTCTATGTTGGTCTACATATATATATATATATATATATATATATATATATATATATAATGACGGAAAATAATATTCCAACATGCTGACAATGTTTTGATAATATAGATGGGTTAGCGTAAATGATCAATTTTCGAAAAGTTATTTTACAACTTTTGGTAGCAGTTTAAAAAAAATACAAATCAGTTACAATTAATAATGTTTAATACAAGAGAGAAAAATGCACAGACAAGAAAATATAATTCACCAAGTATATTAATTATGTTATTGTATGAAGATAATATTATTAATGGAATTTTATGAATGAAAATTTCAAGGTTAAATGAATGAGACTGAAGAGCTTTCACATTTTTCTTTCTTTCTTTTTTTTTCGAACCTTTTTTTCCATGTCGTTGAAGGAAATGATAAGTGCTGTCGCTTCCCATCTTTCAACTTTCTTTTTTTAATAACTTTCTTTTTCCCTCTGACATGTAAATAAGTAAAGTCGTCGGGGTGGCCTAAAGTCAGTATCAGCTAGACAGCGAGGGAGTCTATCCCCTTTTGACTAACGCTAGACCAAGGATATTGTTTTTTAAGCGTCTGACATCGAGCGCCACACTTACCATCAGCTCCTCACTTTACCGCACAGATCCGTGTGCTACTAATACGCTGAGTTGGCGAGGAGTGGTATCGAACCAGAGACCTAGAAGTTCCCAGCCGGAAATTCTACCGACTGAGCTAAACCGGCTCTCTTTCCTCACAAATACAACTTGGTCCATTACATTTGAACATTCAAACTATGGCTTACAACAAACTTGAAAGAAAGAAAAAAAATGAGAGAAAGTTAAATCAAGATTATTATACTTTTAAAATATTGGACTATATGCAATATCTCTTAAGTAAATATATCAAACATTGTGATAATTAAATTATCATACTGTAGTATATCCACAGGCCCTGCTAGTAGATGATTAAACCATGTAATTTCAAAGAGTTCATCTAGTTAAAGTTATCTGAAACTGAAAATGTTTAAAGAGAGAAAAAGAGGGAATTAAACGAAGCCCATTCTTGAACTCATCAACTCTTATGAATCAAAACAGAATGGTCCATTATTTATCTGAAGTGATGACAAGGCGTGACATACGTAGGTAGGTAGTATGGTATTAATGTATAGATTTTAACTCATATTTTCTTTCATCTTATTATTTCATTTCATTATTTTATTGTGTATACTGATACTGATACTGAAACGGAAATCGATTAGGGTCGTTTGTTTATGACACATTTTGAAAAAATTCGCTGCGAATTGCGGGTCCAAGCATGGCGAAAATTTCAGTATGGCAGTATCTCGGCCTTTCTTTAAGCTTTTATAAAAAGTCTCCGGGGGAAATTTATGGGTCCCATCTAAAGCCATCTAACTCCTAACTTGTAAACTATACTGTGTAATTCGTTTC
>CM042152.1:45173454-45175954 GCA_023376005.1 Doryteuthis pealeii | reverse complement strand
CGTGCGTGTGTGCATGTGTCTTTTTTTTTGTTTTTTTCTTCACACTCACAATAATAATGTTTGTTATGGATTACCCATGAAGATGTGTTGAGTTTGTGTGTGTGTGTGTGTGTATGTGTGTGTGTGTGTGTGTGTGTGTGTGTGTGTGTGTTGTGAGAGAGAGAGAGAGAGAGAGAGAGAGAGTGTGTGTGTGTGTGTTTGTGAGAGAAAGATAGAGTCTGTGTGTGTTTGTGAGAGAAAGATAGAGTCTGTGTGTATTTGTGTGTGAGAGAGAGAGAGTCTATATATGTGTGTGTGTGAGAGAGAGTCTATGTGTGTGTGTGTGTGTGTGTGTGAGAGAGAGAGAGAAAGAGAGAGGGGGTGTTGTTTTTTCCGGCTCTTCAAGTTACTTTTTTCCGACTATGTGTGTGTTTGTGTGTGTGAGAGAGAGAGTCTGTGTGTGTGTGTGTGTGTGTGTAAAGAGAGAGAGAGAGAGAGAGAGAAGAGAGAGAGAGAGAGAGAGAGAGAGAGAGAGAGAAGAGAAAGAGAGAGAGGGGGGGTTGTTTTTTTCCGGCTCTTCAAGTTACTATGTTATGTTTTAACACATCTATTAAACATAGTTGCTAGCGACTACCGGATCAAAAAAACAAAATTGATGATGTACAGAAATCTCCACTTCTTGCTGATGACAGTATGGTAACAAGCATCACTAACCAGACATCGGTGATCCGTCACCGACTCACTGAACACGCCAATGCTCGAACAACTGGGACATGTTCTGCCGGTATTGTTTATATGTGCATGCACGTTTTACGATAAAATGATTCATTCGTGTGTATTAAATATGTTCATGTGCGAGGTAGAAACAAGCTGAAATAGATAGATAGATAGATAGACAGAATGGCAGATGGATAGACAGAGAGATAGATGGATGGATGGATAGAAAGAAAGAATCGGGGTTAGATTGATAGATAAATAAATAGAATAATAGATTGTTTGTTTGTTTGTATTATTCAGAATCGGTAAATGTTTTGAAAAGTAAGTGTTCACATTCCATAGTACATACAATCTACTCCTCGCAGCTGGACTTTTCCAGTGTATACAGCTGATCAAGCCTTTTCTGTGTACTTGTTTTCTTCCACGCCCTTAGTTTGCGCGCAGGGAGCAGAACTGGACTATCTGCTATTATCAGAACTTATTTGCCCACGTGTGTCAGGGTTTAAACATGTGATTGGAATATTAACTCCTTTTCTTTGCTAGTTAAGCCTTTATATGCGAATTAATAAGTGTATTCCATGATTTAAAAAAAAAAGTTGTGATTATGTTTATAGTTTTAATTGTTAATTTACAATGTGTTCATTTAGTAGACGCAGCTGATGTATAAATCCTGGTAATGTTGGTATTTTGTTTACTTTAACGGTTTATACATGTACACTTAAAAATATACTTATTTTTGTTAAGCATCACTTAGTTTTTGTTTCTTATGAAAAAACTTATAAAAATAACTTTAAATTGTACATTCTGTTATAAGTAAATCTTATAGTACTTTACGTATGTTTTTCTTTATAAACATATATATTCGTATAAGGTTGTCTTTCTTTTGTTTCTTATTAAAAAAAATCACTTTTTTTCACAATTGTACATTCGGTTATAAACGAAATTTGAAGCACTTTGCGTATGTTTCTCTGTATATAATATTATATACATATATTCGTATGGTATTGTCTAAGAGTTAGTTACTGTATCTGGGCGTTTCCTTTAGAGCGTGACACCCTCTTCTTAATTCCAAGCCGTACATTCCTTAAAGTGGTGCTGTGTCCTTTCGTAGATCAGACTCAGAAAGAATTGTTTAACTGATCGTGTCAGTGTGAGCGCGTGTCACAGACAGATAGCTGGTTAATATAAGTTCGAAGGATAAATATGTGTAGTTGCAGACTTCTACGGCTGCTTGAAAGGCCCAGCCAAATAGTCGTGTTACGCTGAAGCCGACCGGCCTCCGTGACGAGACTATCGGCAAAGCTGCGATAGCTGCTGGATTCTAACGGTAACACTCATCTGAAAGTGGGAGCGTCGACAATATTTCTTTCTTTTTTTCTTTTTATTTTTGCTTTGTTTTTGGCAATGACAAATACTGGTAGACTCAAGCGGAAGAGGGACGCATTCGCATGCTGCCCTTATACGTACTATAAAATGGCCACACTAACATATTCAAACACACACACACGCACACACACGCACACATACACACACACATACTCTCTCTCTCTCTCTCTTTCGCTCTGTCTCTCCCCCTCTCTCTCTCTTTGAAGAAAAGCCTCACTAACATTTACAAGCACACACACACACACACACACACACAACACTCTCTCTCTCCTCTCGCTTTGTATCTCTCCCCTCTCTCTCTTTGAAGAAAAGCCCCACTAACATTTACAAGCACACACACACACACACACACACACATCTCTCTCTCTCTCTCTCTCTCTCTCTCTCTCTCTTTGAAATAAAGCCTCACTAACATTTA
>CM042152.1:45160954-45168454 GCA_023376005.1 Doryteuthis pealeii | reverse complement strand
CATCACACCATGTGAGGTTCCCATGTTATTTCTGTATATAAGGTGTGCTGGAAACCGCTCCTTAAACTTATAGACTCGGCGTGGTCACATGGATCAAACTAAGCCAATCGACAGCTCGAATACGTGGTTAGTTAACTATTTAATCGCCAATATTGAAAGCCGTTCATTTGCACGTTATTCGACATTGACGGCAGGTCAAGCCACCAATGACTTTGCTCAACGCAAGGATTTTACCCAAGACTAAGGGACAACCAAAGGATCATACCCAACACTAAGGAACACCAAAGAACAAGCAAATATGTGTTCTAATTCCCCACCTTGATTTATAGACTAGCCAAGGACGCATGAGTTGTGCCTGCAGGCAATCACAAACCACACTGCATGGAAGTCACACTATTTACCCCCCCCCCTCACTGGTCATAATTACAATTATACTCACTGAGGACGGACATAGGATTACCAGATCTTTACCAATATCAGGAAGGACTTATACGATTACCAGAGGAACAAAAGGATTCATTATCGAAGGACTCTTTACCAGGAACTGAGAACTCTTTACCAGAGGAACCAAAGGATTCATTATCAAGGGACTCTTTACCAGGGATCCAATTCCACTGGACAAGCGCTCCTGCTTTAAGGGAAAGGATGGCCCATAAAAACTTAACATCATACCCAATATTAAGGGACACCAAGGAACAAGCAAAGGATCATACCCAACACTAAGGAACAACCAAATGATCATATCTAACACTAAGGAACAACCAAAGGATCATATCCAACACTAAGGAACAACCAAAGGATCATACCCAACATTAAGGGACACCAAGGAACAACCAAAAGATCATATCCAACATTAAGAGACACCAGGAAACAACCTGAGGTTCCTTCACTAAAGATCGCGCTCTGCTTAACACAAGGGATCTCCACTGTAAAGTGCTCTCATTTGAAGCCTAACAATGGCCACAAAAACCGTAACAATGAGAATCCGTGCTGCTAGCATGGCATGATGAAGAATAAATGTAGGGGCTGAACTGTAAAGGGGTGTTTGTTTTATCACCGATATAAAGTGACAACCTCTATGAAAGAAGCGCTTGTTGTAATGGTTTGAGTCGTAGGAAATGGACTCGTAGATGAGAGTTCAAATCCTCGATTAGGTGGTATGCATTTCACGTGATGTTAGAACTCTTGGGAAAGGTATGCATCCACCGACTCTACTTTCAGATATAGGTAAATACAGTGATGCTGATAGCTTTTTGATTCAGTGCGTCATGTGACGCACATATTTGCTTTGAATGAGTTGCCGGGAAAATTTATTTGTCCCGACTAAAGCCGTCTAACTCCTACCTCCTAACCTATCCTGTGTAATACGTTTCTAAGAAACTATTGAAATATATTTAGAGTTAGCTTGATATGGTGAGGGGAGAAAAAAGAAAAACACTGGGACGCATGGATACGATTTTACTGTGTCTTTTTAGATTTTTGTGTGTCAGGAACGCAGGACGCGTACTTATCAGCATCTATGGGTAAATAGTAGGACAGACTAGATTCTTTAATTTTAGCTTGGCAACTAGTCTAGGAGAAGAAAAACTGAATTTAAACCTGTTAAACTGCGCTTAAGAAAATGACCTCGTGTCACAACCTGCTCGTGCAGAGGGTTTGGTAAATGTGTATGTATAAAACGACAACCTCTTTTGTTGCTTAACCTTTTCGAGAAAGTAACCTTACGAGAGACAAGCACTTTTACCTGCTTTAACTGACCCAGTGATCAGAATGTGTTCAATGGAAATGGACTACGAATACAAAGGTTATCAATACAAAAAGAATAAAAGCGGGAAAAAAAATAATCAAATAGTTCACGACAGAAGAAAAAAGAAAAAAAACAAAAAAAACTGAGAAATTGGCAGACATTTACTCACTAATAAAAGAAAGAAAAGACAAAGGAAGTAAAAAATAAAATAGAGCATGGATCTTTCGAAGTAGGTAACGGTAATACGTTTCTTTGTTTTTAATTATACAGAATGTGGTTATTTCCTATACGTCTAACATGATCAAAGGGGAACCACTCTTGACTGATGAATTATTTATTTATTTTCCCATTAAACTAACCCTAACCCTAACCCTAACCCTATAGTAAAAGTCGTCAGGGCGGCCTAAAGTCGATATCAACCAGTCAGCGTGGGAGTCTATCCCCTTTTCAATAGCGTTAGACCAAGGAGATTGTTTTAGCATCTGAGGTGGTGCGCCACAGCTACCATCAGCTCCTTACTTTACCGCACAGATCCCTGTGCTACTCATACGCTGAGTTGGTGAGGACCGGTATCGAACTAGGAACCTTGTGGTTTCTAGCCGAACGCTCTAGTTTCTAGCCGACTGAGCTAATCCGGTCCTATACTCTAACCCTATACCCTAACCCTAACCCTAACCCCGTCTTCTTATTTCCTAGTAGATCAATAAATAAATAAATAATTTATCAGTCAACAGTGGTTCCCCTTTGATCATGTTAGACTTATAGGAAATAACACAGAATGTGTTATTGTTGTTGTTATTTAAATTACATGTTTTTTTTCTGAAGACGCTCGTCGCATGACATCTTCGTAGGAAGAGGATTCGGCTACCCGAGTTCAAATCCTGAACGTGCCTGTTTGCTTGTCACATAGCGCTAATACTCTTGGGAAAGTCACGAATTTCCATCTATGGGTAAATAGTAGGACAGACTGGGCTCTTTTAGCTTCACTAGGCAACCAGTCTAGGAGAAGGAAAACTGAATTCAAACCTGTTGAACTCCGCTTAAGAAATTGAGTCGCATCTTGCTCGTACGGTAAATATCGTGCTGGTATATATATATATATATATATATATATATATATATATATATATATATGAGAAGTAGATACACAAGCGATGTGTTTATGATATGGCTTTTTTAGCCGACAATTTTTGGGAGAATAAGTGCTTAATTGAAATCGTTTAGGTACGACTTCAATTAAGCACATATTCTCCCAAAAATTGTCGGCTAAATAAAGCCATATCACAAACACATCGCTTGTGTATCTACTTCTCATACTGTCGTGTAGAAGTAACTATAAGAGGAATAGGAACCTACTTCTAAACAAAACGAAAGATCTAAGAAGGTCCGGTTGGTGTAGGGGTAAGACACTCGCCTGTCAGCTTGACAGTCGGGTTTCGAATCACGCGGTCTTTCTATCTATATCTCTGCTGATGTGGCCTAATAGGCCGAAATGTACATACAGAGATTGATATTTCTCGATTTGTTTAGCCTCACATTTAATAGGTATGCCCACCTAAATAATTAATTAATTAATTAATTAATTAACTTTCAAAATTAGGTACGAATTCAATTAAGCACATATTCTCCCAAATATATATATATATATATATATATATATATATATATATATATATTGAAAGAAGACAATGTAATGCGGGGATTAAATAGTTATTAAATATTCAAATGTCGACGGATTTAGAATGAATTTACGGATAAGCTTTCACCGTATTTTACAAGTACGAGCAAATATATTTTTAATATTAATATGCAAATTAACCCTCCCGTTCACACTGTAAACCGCTTATAATAATGGAGATTGTGTTTTTTTCTGTCTGCAACCGAAACTATATCACTACTCAAATCACAATTCCCTTAGTCACATTCTCCATGATTTTATTTTTATTTAAATCTCAAGTATTAATAGTATTGTTTACAACAATACTGTTGGTCATAACTACATGCGAATAACATGCAATTGTATTTATATATACAGCAAAATAGCGGTTTACAGTGTGAACAGGAAGGCTAATTTGCATATTGATATTGAACATTTGATTTTAATTAATATCTGCTTAGTATTATTGATTTATAATTGTTTGGTTTTATCTTGATGAATATGAGCCAACACATCGGGGATAATCTTAAAAGAAATCCATTAGCAAGAAGAAATAGCTGTCATTTTATTCTTGACTTCATATTTTAATTAAATAGTTAAATTAGGTAAATTTAGCAATGAAAGACGGGTGTGATGGAAGAGTAAGTTTCGGTTGTTCTTCACTTTTGCAATTATACCCTACTCTGTTTCATATCTTTATCTGCATTCTTATTTAGTTTCATTAGCCTTTCTAATTTAATATATTTTATTACATTAAAACTTAAATACTTTCACTCGGGTGTGCCTATATTTGATAGTTAAGATGAATACATCATTGCAGTTTCTGTCCATATCGAAAGAATAAGTTTCCGGCCAATAGAAAACTCGTTGGAATAAGTGTTACATAATTATTAGATACCTAATATTTATGTGCAATAGTGTGGAATCAAGGCTTGACCTGTCCTGATCCTTCCTTCCGGTGGATACCGTGAGAACCGGTAGAGAGGACACTCTCTTCCGGTTTAGATAGTAAGTAAGTTTCAGTCAGTTAGAGACCAGCAGCCGAGCTCGACGGAAGGGTTGGTGGCGTTACACGCGCTCCCGTCTTAAGCTGTGCAGATGTCTGGTTGGGGATTTAAAAATAATGTAAGATCAAAGCAAATCGGAGTCTTGTGTTATTACCTCTAAAAACTAACAATGACACAGTGCTTCTGATAAAGAGAAATCCCCAATAGAAGACCAGACCCTAAGTCCGCAAGAAAGTCCAGACCTTAGAAGATTCCAGACGAAGAAGAGATGTTAGAAGAGACCTAGAAATACCAAAGACGGCCAGAAGAATAGATGTCAAAGATGTAGAAGTAAGTGAAGAAGAAGACTATGCAACATAAGTTTGGTGAATGGAAAGGGAATACTTTTGGTAAATAGAATTTCAGTCTCGATATTTTTTGAGGAGAGCTGATAAGATGAAGAGAAGACTAGCCAAAAATTGAATGAAGGTAACCATTAGAGATGTCTACTGCCAAAGAGGGATAAAAATACTCAGATAAATAACGGGGAATTGCTCGACAACTTCGGCCATTGCGAAATATGAGTGTGATTACTGGAGTATTGGAACGGTTCCAAAGACGTTTGGAAATAAGAAAAAAAACCCAAAAAACAAGATTTCGAAGAGTCAGACCATAAAAATGCTGATGCAACGCAGAATTTAGTGGGGTGTTCAAGAAAATTTAAGGACGCTTGCTTTCATTTAACTCCAAATGAAAGCAATCAAGTGAAGATTCCATTAGAAATAGGCTGATAATTCAACCACGGTTTACTTAATAGATATAATGAGGCGTTGTTTCGTCAGAAATGGTCACGATGACCTGTGTTCAAATCATGGACGAGGCTGTTTTCATTTCGCAAAGTGCTAATACCTTTGGGAAAAGTACGAATCCAACTCTCCTCCCTCCAGCTTCTGATAAATAGGGTAGAATGGATTCTTTAACCTTGGTATGGCAACCGGTCTAGGAGAAGGAAAACCGATATTCAAACCTGTTAAATTGGGGTGTAATGGTTAACAAGCTAGTCCCGCATATCCATGATAACTGATTAACGAGTTCAATCCTCGCTGGATGCTTCATCCTTGTTATCTTGTGTCGCATCCCATCCGTGGCAAACGGGTTGGGTGAATACCTACATTGCATTTTAATCCGTGCTATCAGTGGGACATGATGTTGATGATGATGATGATGATGATACTCCACTTAAAATTGACATTGTCCCATCCTGCTCATACGTTAGTAGTTTACTAATTCTTTTTAGTAGGTCAAAGGGAATCTCTAAAGCCCTTCCTTTAAGTAAAAAGTTGAAAGATCTCGACTGACAAATGAAAGAAAGAAAAAATATGAGGTTGCTAAGATTGACGGTAAAAAAAATAAAATCTTCTCTTTCGGAATATTTTGTATTATTAGTATTATCTGCGTTATTCGGACTATTGTCATCTTCTTTGTTATCTGTACAACGTTTCGGCCGATGTGCTCTCCGGCCTTCTTCAGGTATTTCTTGTCGGACTCAGGAACCTTCTCGGATTCGGAAACCTTCTTTTCGGACTCGGGAACCTTCTTTTCAAATTCGGGAACGTTCTTTTCGAATTCGTGAACCTTCTTGTCGTAATCGGGAGCCATCACAGAACTTTGAACCTAACCCTTTATTCAGTCCACGGTGTTATCCTGTTCTCATTCCGCTAACCATGGCTGGAATAGAGGCGTTAAGCTGTGTTGATTATTATTCTATGTTACTGCTGTCCTTGACCAGGATTGAACCTGCAGTCCAGAAATAATTGTCACTTAGAACTGTCTTAAACTAACTCCTTTATCCACTAGGACATAAGTCCAATTGGACACAATTTTTATTATTTATTTATGGCCTTTTTTTGTTTAAGTACCATTATTATTTTTGTAACCTAATCATTGTAGTTCTTTTCGTCAATAAAATGAATAGAATTGTTCTAATTAATTATTATTCTGATAACTCAATTGTAATCAGATTTCTCCATGCCACTGTTGAATGAACTGACTATCTTTATTAAATTCTAAAATGACTTCATTAGTTAATTTAAAAGTTAATAGAAACAATGACATGATGACATGCATTTAAAAAATTGAAATATTTTATTGTTGTACCGGCCGTTCCTACAGCGGAGAATATACACCGGTTCTCACTATAAATAGTGAGACACCGAGTGAAAAGGTTGTACTGTTACTGTTAACGGCAAGCTAGCCGTTCCTGTATCATTATTGTAAATATACTTGTCTTATTTTACCCTACCTCGACTTGACTTCTTTTTTACCGTTGGAGTAACATCACAACATTTATGATGAATTATTTATATTATATCTGGTTGGCATCCTTCCGTCTACGAGAGCACAATGGAGTAGTGTCAGGTTTTTGTTAACTTGAACTACATAGCCCGGGCGGTTTCATATGGAGGATGAGCTGTTGCCCATGCAGCAAATCCCCCTCTCCACACTGCCGCTGTGATCCAAAGGAAAGGTAAGGGACCAATGCAGTTTGGCAATGGTAGTGTCGCAGGAGTTAATGGGTAGCACTGGATTTCAGCATCACACCACCTTAGGGACTCCAGCTTCTGATTTATTTTCGGGGTTTACTCCCCTAGCCTTTCCTTGAGGGCACCAGAGGTTCTGTGTCGGACTTCTTGGGTTGATGGGTTGCCGACCAAGGCTAAGGAGCCCATTTCAAACCCATTTGGGGATTTATGCGAGTAGTAAGTACCCCGATCTTACTACTATCGGTGTTCCCGAAAAAGAATTGAGGTTGGTGATTAGGTATATTTTGCATTTGTGTATCAGATAAGCAACAGTACCTTCAAGTCTTTTTTTTGGGGGGGGGGCAGGATTATGCTTAAGTAATAGGTAGCAGGTACTTTTCACAATATCACAATTTTTACTTAAAGGAATCCCTCTTTTCGGTATACATGTCCGGTACTTAAACTTTGACAGCCACCCTCTGGACGGACTAGTATATTAAAATATTAGAATTGACCCTTTGTGGGAATGAAAATTAGACGCCCGTTCGATTTGTAGTCTAATTAATGTTCTGTCGATAACAACGTCGC
>CM042152.1:45147840-45155854 GCA_023376005.1 Doryteuthis pealeii | reverse complement strand
GAGAAAGAGAGATACCTTCTTTAATTTATATATGAAAGAACAGAATGGACCAGTTATATACTGAGTGAGCGAAGTCATAAGAAATATGAATTGGTGTTAAGCAAACACCCGATAGATAATGATTTAATTTTTGGCATTTCAACTTGACGAATTTTGACACGTCTCATTTTAACACAGTGTTGCAGATGATAACGGCGGAAGTTAGGAAGAGCGTATTTATATATAGATAAGGTATGGCGAGAATTTTTTCCAATCTGTAGCCGCATCTGCCCACTTGGAATTTAACAAAAGGACGCTGTGGGAAGGAAACAGGTACACAAAGATGATGTGTACTGTCCTGAATAAATCCAGGCAGCAGCATCCCCACAAAAAAAAGCAGCTGCACGCCATATACTTCCATCAAAAAATCACTCAAATAAAACTAATTAGACACGCTGGACACTACTGCAGAAGTAAGGAACGAACTCATAAGTGATATGAACAGAGAGTAAAAAGTCGATTATTTCTGTATATAGTTATTTACTAAGCTTAGCTTAGATGTGGCACAAGCCAGAAGTATGGCGCACCCCAGTAAGAATCGACTCACTAACAATGGTCTGTGAATCTAGCTTTCTAACATTCAACCACATGAGGTGCCCATGTTATTTCTGATATAGTTATTTAGTAAGCTTAGCTTAGATGTGGCACAAAGGCCAGAAGTATAGCGCAGCCAGTGAGGATCGAACTCACTAAACAATGGTCTGCGAAGCGAGCGCTAACCATTACACCACGTGAAGTTCCATGTTATTTTGTTTATATAGTTATTTATTAAGCTTAGCTTAGATGTGGCACAAGCCAGAAGTTGGCACCCAATGAGAATCTAACTCATTAACAATGGTTTTGCGAGTCTAGCTTCTTAACCATCACACCATGTGAGGTTCCCATGTTATATCTGTGTATAAGGTGTGCTGGAAACCGCCACTTAAACCTATAGACTCGGCGTGGTCACGTGGATTAAACTCAGCCAATCGACAGCTCGAATACGTCGTTAGTTAACTATTTAATCGCCGATATTGAAAGCCGTTCATTTGCACGTTAATTGACATTGACGGCAGGTCCTGCCACCAATGACTTTGCTAAACGCAAGGATTTTACCCAACACTAAGGAACAACCAAAGGATCATACCCAACACTAAGGAACACCAAAGAACAAGCAAAGGTGTTGGAATATTTTTTATATAAGATGTGCTCTAATTCTCCACCTTGATTTATAGACTAGCCAAGGTCACGTGAGTTGTTCCTGCAGCCAATCACAAACCATACTGCGTGGAAGTCACACAATTTAAAGCCCCCACTGGTTATAATTGCAATTACGCTCACTGAGGACGGACATAGGATTACCAGATCTTTACCAATAATCAGCAAGGACTTATAAGATTACCAGAGTAACCAAAGGATTCATTATCGAAGGACTCTTTACCAAGAACTGAGAACTCCTTACCAGAGGAACCAAAGGATTCATTATCGAGGGACTCTTTACCAGGGATCCAATTCCACTGGACAATCGCTCCTGCTTTAAGGCCAAAGGATGGCCCATAAAAACTTAACATCATACCCAATATTAAGGGACACCAAGGAACAAGCAAAGGATCATACCCAACACTAAGGAACAACCAAAGGATCATACCTAACATTAAGGAACACCAAGGAACAACCAAAAGATAAGATACACCAGGAAACAACCACAGGTTCCTTCGCTAAAGATCGCGCTCTGCCAAACACAAGGGATCTCCACTGTATAGTGCTCTCATTTGAAGCCTAACAATGGCCACAAAATCATAACAATGAGAATCCGTGCTGCTAGCATGGCATGATGAAGAATAAATGTAGGGGCTGAACTGTAGAGGCGTATTTGTTTTATCGCCGATATAAAGTGACAACCTCTATGAAAGAGGCGCGTGGCGTAATGTTAAGAGTCGTAGGAAATGGACTCGTAGATGAGAGTTCAAGTCCTCGATTAGGTGGTATGCATTTCACGTGACGTTAGAACTCTTGGGAAAGGTATGCCTCCGCCTACTCTCCTTTCAGGTATAGATAAATACAGTGATGCTGATAGCTTTTTGATTCAGTGCGTCATGTGACGCACATATTTGCTTTGAATGAGTTGCCGGGAAAATTTATTTGTCCCAACTAAAGCCGTCTAACTCTTACCTTGTAACATATCCTATGTAATACGTTTCTAAGAAACTATTGAAATATATTTAGAGTTAGCTTGATATGGTGAGGGGAGAAAAAAAGAAAAACACTGGGACGCATGGATACGATTTTCTGCGTCCTTTTAGATTTTTGTGTCAGGAACGCAGGACGCGTACTTATCAGCATCTATGGGTAAATAGTAGGGCAGACTAGATTCTTTAATTTTAGCTTGGCAACTAGTCTAGGAGAAGGAAAACTGAATTTAAACATGTTAAACTGCGCTTAAGAAATTGACCTCGTGTCACAATCTGCTCTTGCAGAGAGTTTGGTAAATGTGTATGTATAAAACGACAACCTCTTCCGTTGCTTAACCTTTTCGAGAAAGTAACCTTACGAGAGACAAGCACTTTTACCTGCTTTAACTGACCCAGTGATCAGAATGTGTTCAATGGAAATGGACTACGAACACAAAGGTTATCAATACAAAAAAAAAAATAAAAGCGGGAAAAGAAATAATCAAATAGTTCACGACAGAAGAAAAAAGAAAAAGAAAAAAAAACAGAGAAATTGGCAGACATTTACTCACTAATAAAAGAAAGAAAAGACAAAGGAAGTAAAAAATAAAATAGAACATGGATCTTTCGAAGTAGGTAACGGTAATACGTTTCTTTGTTTTGAAATATACAGAATGTGATTATTTCCTATACGTCTAACATGATCAAAGGGGAACCACTCTTGACTGATAAATTATTTATTTATTTTTCCATTAAACTAACCCTAAACCCTAACCCTAACCCTATAGTAAAAGTCGTCAGGGCGGCCTAAAGTCGATATCAACCAGTCAGCGAGGGAGTCTATCCCCTTTTCAATAGCGCTAGACCAAGGAGATTGTTTTAGCATCTGAGGTGGTGCGCCACACCTACCATCAGCTCCTTACTTACTCGCACAGATCCCTGTGCTACTCATACGCTGATTTGGGCGAGGACCGGTATCGAACTTGGAACCTTGTGGTTCTAGCCGAACGCTCTACCGACTGAGCTAATCCGGCCTATACTCTAAACCCTAATACCTAACCCTAACCCTAACCCCGTCTTCTTATTTACTAGTAGATCAATAAATAAATGAAATATTTATCAGTCAACAGTGGTTTCCCCTTTGATCATGTTAGACTTATAGGAAATAACCCAGAATGTGTTATTTGTTGTTGTATTTAAATTACATATTTTTTTCTGAAGACGCTCGTCGCATGACACTTTTCGTAGGAGAGGACCCGGCTACCCGAGTTCAAATCCTGAACGTGTCCTGTTTGCTTGTCACATAGCACTAATACTCTTGGGAAAGTCACGAATTTCATCTATGGGTAAATATAGGACAGACTGGGCTCTTTTAGCTCACTAGGCAACAGTCCTAGGAGAAGGAAAACTGAGTTCAAACCTGTTGAACTCCGCTTTAAGAAATTGAGTCGCATCTTGCTCGTACGGTAAATATCGTGCTGGTATATAATATATATATATATATATATAATATATATATAATATATATGTGAAGTAGATACACAAGCGATGTGTTTTATGATATGGCTTTTTTAGCCGACAATTTTTGGGAGAATAAGTGCTTAATTGAAGTCATTTAGGTACGACTTCAATTAAGCACATATTCTCCCAAAAATTGTCGGCTAAAAAAAGCCATATCAAAACACATCGCTTGTGTATTTACTTCTCATACTGTCGTGTAGAAGTCACTATAAGAGGAATAGGAACCTACTTCTAAACAAAACGAAAGATCTAAGAAGGTCCGGTTGGTGTAGGGGTAAGACACTCGCCTGTCAGCTTGACAGTCGGGTTTCGAATCACGCACAAGGCGGTCTTTCTATCTATATCTCTGCTGATGTGGCCTAATAGGCCGAAATGTACATACAGAGATTGATTTTTCTCGATTTGTTTAGCCGTACATTTAATAGGTATGCCCACCTAATTAATTAATTAATTAATTAATTATTAATTAATTAACTTCAAATTAGGTACGACTTTCAATTAAGCACATATCTCCCAAATATATATATATATATATATAATATATATATATATATATATATATTATGAAAGAAGACAATTCAATGCGGGATTAAATAGTTATTAAATATTCAAATGTCGACGGATTTAGAATGAATTACGGATAAGCTTTCACCGTATTTACAAGTACGAGCAAATATATTTTAATATTAATATGCAAATTAAACCTCCCGTTCACACTGTAAACCGTTTATAATAATGGAGATTGTGATTTTTTCTGTCTGCAACCGAAACTATATCACTACTCAAATCACAATTCCCTTAGTCACATTCTCCATGATTTTATTTTTATTTAAATCTCAAGTATTAATAAAATTGTTTACAACAATACTGTTGGTCATAACCACATACGAATATCATGCAATTGTATTTATATATACAGCAAAATAGCGGTTTACAGTGTGAACAGGAAGGCTAATTCGCATATTGATATTAAAAATGTGATTTTAATAAATATATGCTTAGTATTATTGATTTATAATTGTTTGGTTTTATCTTAATGAATATGAGGAAGAATCTTGGTGATAAATCTTAAAAGAAATCCATTAACAAGAAGAAATAACTGTCATTTTATTCTTGACTTCATATTTTAATTAAATAGTTAAATTAGGTAAATTTAGCAATGAAAGACAGGTGTGATGGAAGAGTAAGTTTCGGTTGTTCTTCTTTTTTGCAATTATACCCTACTCTGTTTCATATCTTTATCTGCGTTCTTATTTAATTTCATTAGCCTTTCTAATTCAATATGATATTTTATTACATTAAAACTTAAATACTTTCACCAAGAGGGTGCACATATTTGATAGTTAAGATAAATACAACATTGCAATTTCTGTCCATATCGAAAGAATAAGTTTCCGGCCAATAGAAAACTCGTTGGAATAAGTGTTACATAATTATTATTAGATACCTAATATTTATGTGCAATAGTGTAGAATCAAGGCTTGACCTGTCCTGATCCTTCCTTCCGGTGGATACCGTGAGAACCGGTAGAGAGGACACTCTCTTCCGGTTTAGATAGTAAGTAAGTTTCAGTCAGTTAGAGACCAGCAGCCGAGCTCGACGGAAGGGTAAGTCGCGTTACACGCGCTCCTGTCTTAATCTGCGCAGATGTCTGGTTGGGGATTTAAAAATAATGTAAGATCAAAGCAAATCGGAGTCTTGTGTTATTACCTCTAAAAACTAACAATAACACCGCGCTTCTGATAAAGAGAAATCCCCAATAGAAGACCAGACCCGAAGTCCGCAAGAAAGTCCAGACCTTAGAAGATTCCAGACGAAGAAGAGATGTTAGAAGAGACCTAGAAATACCAAAGATGGCCACAAGAATAGATGTCCAAGATGTAGAAGTAAGTGAAGAAGGAAGACTATGCAACATAAGTTTGGTGAATGGAAAGGGAATACTTTTTGGTAAATAGTGTTTCAGTCTCGATACTTTTGAGGAGAGCTGATAAGATGAAGAGAAGACTAGCCAAAAATTGAAATGAAAGTACCATTAGAGATGTCTACTGCCAAAGAGGGATAAAATATACCCAGATAAATAACGGTTAATTGCTCGACGACTTCGGCCATTGCGAAATATGAGTGTGATTACTGGAGTATTGGAACGGTTCCAAAGACGTTTGGAAATAAGAAAAAAACCCAAAAAACAAGATTTTGAAGAGTCAGACCATAAAAATGCTGATGCAACGCAGAATTTAGCGGGGTTTTCAAGAAAATTTAAGGATGCTTGCTTTCATTTAACTCCAAATGAAAGCAATCAAGTGAAGATTCCATTAGAAATAGGCTGATAATTACAGTAGTCCAATTTAACCACGGTTTACTTAATAGATATGATGAGGCGTTGCTTCGTAAGAAATGGTCAAATCAAACCCGTGTTCAAATCATGGACGAGGCTGTTTTCATTTCGCAAAGCGCTAATACCTTTGGGAAAAGTATGAATCCAACTCTCCTCCCTCCAGCTTCTGATAAATAGGGTAGAATGGATTCTTTAACCTTGGTATGGCAACCAATCTAGGAGAAGGAAAACTGATATTCAAATCTGTTAAATCGAGGTGTGATGGGTTAACAAGCTAGTCCCGCATATCCATTATAACTGATTAACGAGTTCAATCCTCGCTGGATGCTTCATCCTTGCTATCTTGTTTCTCATCCCATCCATGTCTAACGGGATGGGTAAATACCTACATTGCATTTTAATCCGTGCTATCAGCGGGATATGATGTTGATGTTGATGATGATGATGATACTCCACTTAAAAATTGACATTATGTCCCATCTTGCTCGTGTGTTAGTAGTTTACTAATTCTTTTTGGTAGGTAATCGAGAATCCTTAAAGCACTTCCTTTAAGTAAAAAGTTGAAAGATCTCTACTGACAAATGAAAGACAGAAAAATATGGGGTTGCTAAGATTGACAGTGAAAAAATACAATTTTCTCTTTTGGAATATTTTTATTAGTAGTATTAACTGCGTTATTCGGACTATTGTCCTCATCTTCATTGTTATCTGTACAACGTTTCGCCCGATGTACCCTCCGGCCTTCTTCAGCTATTTCTTGTCGGACTCGGGAACCTTCTCGGATTCGGGAACCTTCTTTTCGGACTCGGGAACCTTTTTTTCAAATTCGGGAACCTTCTTTTCGAATTCGTGAACCTTCTTGTCGTAATCGGGAGCCATCACAGAACTTTAAACCTAACCCTTTATTCAGTCCACGGTGTTATCCTGTTCTCATTCCGCTAACCATGGCTGGAATAGAGGCGGTAAGCTGTGTTGATTATTATTCTATGTTACTGCTGTCCTTGACCAGGATTGAACCTGCAGTCCAGAAATAATTGTCACTTAGAACTGTCTTAAACTAACTCCTTTATCCACTAGGACATAAGTCCAATTGGACAAAATTTTTATTATTTATTTATGACCTTTTTTTGTTTAAGTACCATTATTATTTTTGTAACCTAATAATTGTAGTTCTTTTCGACAATAAAATGAATAGAATTGTTCTAATTAATTATTATTCTGATAACTCCATTGTAATCAGATTTCCCCATGTCACTGTTGAATGAACTGACTATCTTTATTAAATTCTAAAATGACTTCATTAATTAATTTAAAAGTTAATAGAAACAATGACATGATGACATGCATTTAAAAAATTGAAATATTTTATGATGAATTATTTATATTATATCTGGTTGGTATCCTTCCGTCTACGAGAGACGATGGAGTAGTGTCAGGTTTTTGTTAACTTGAACTACATAGCCTGGGTGGTTTAATATGGAGGATGAGCTGTTGCCCATGCAGCAAATCCCCCCTCTCCACACTGCCGCTGTGATCCAAAGGAAAGGTAAGGTACCAATGCAGTTTGGCAACGGTAGTGTCGCAGGAGTTAATGGGTAGCACTGGATTTCAGCATCACACCACCTTAGGGACTCCAGCTCCTGATTTATTTTCGGGGTTTACTCCCCTAAACTTTCCTTGAGGTCAACAGAGGTTCTGTGTTGGACTTCTTGAGTTGATGGGTTGCCGACCAAGGCTAAGGAGCCCATTTCAAACCCATTTGGGGATTTATGCGAGTAGTAAGTACCCCAATCTTACTACTATCGGTGTTCCTGAAAAAGAATTGAGGTTGGTGATTAGGTATATTTTGCATTTGTGTATTAGATAAGCAACAGTACCTTCAGGTCTTTTTTGGGGGGGGGGGCAGGATTATGCTTAAGTAATAGGTAGCTGGTACTTTTCACAATATCCCAATGTTTACTTAAAGGAA
>CM042152.1:45090340-45142840 GCA_023376005.1 Doryteuthis pealeii | reverse complement strand
GCTGTGTTCAAAGTGAGTACCACGTTTATTCACAGTCGATCAAAAGCTACAACGCGTCGACGATTCAGAGCGTAGTTTGCAACTGTTTCAACGCAAAAAAAGGAGTTATTCCGTAAATATGTGACAATGGATGACATATGGATCTACCACTTCACTCTGGAGTTAAATTGGCAGTCAACTAAGTAGATAGCAGCAGGGGAAAGCCGTCCAAAGCAACCAAAGACGCAAACATCTACCGGCTTTAGACACTTACCGTCAAGTGTAGAGATGCCTCCTTTCTTTTTAAAACACAAACTCGGTTTTTATCGTGGATCAAAGAGGCCGATGTTCTGTGCTGCCTTCTCTGGGCAGTGTAGCAGTGATATTCGGCTAGTGCAAGAAGTGCTAGATCATCTGCGTAGTTCACGCCTGTAATAGTCTCTGCGGGGTATCATTTTTTAGTGTGAGTCCTCTTTCTTTTATGGGATATATATATATATATATATATATATATATATATATATATATATATATATAGTCACACACATATATATATAGTCACATATATATATATATATAATGTACTCCCACACATATAATGTATACATATAGCAATATATATAATGTACATACACACATACATATATATGTATATATAATGTATATGCACACACCAACACACATATACACAATGCACAAACACTCATATATATCTATATATATATATATATATATATATATATATATATATATATATATATATATATATATGAGGAAGAATGAATAAAGAAAGGAAAGAACAAAATGGATAATAAAAGATGAATTTAATTAATATCACTTACACATGTGTTTCGGTCAGTTCATCTGTGTGAAAATATTTCACACACAGAGAAGATTCGAACTTCATCAGAGTGAAATTTTATTTTGAAAAATATCAAAATTTTCAAAATAAAATTTCACTCTGATGAGGGTCGAATCTTCTCTGTTGTGCGAAATATTTTCACACAGATGAACTGACCACAACACATGTGTAATTGTGTCATTGATGTATAAATTCATCTTTTTGTATTATCCATTCTAATTCTTATCTTTGCTTATGTTCGATCTTTATTTTCTCGGATTCTTTTACCAATTCCAATTTATTTTACCTATAACACAACACAGTCACTAACACCTATAACATTACCATATTATGAATTACGTACACACATGTCATCATTGTGCGCTGTCATAGATGCAGTGTGCGCACCTATAAATAACAGCACCTACATCACACCGAATTATTAATAACAGATAACAATCATGATGGCACAACCTTTTATTTAGGAATGTCTTCATTTAATAATCCGAGACCGCTTAATGACCGAGCATATTACCCCTCAATTTTATATGAATATATAAACTGTAAACTTCCTTATATATGTCCCATGTTCTCCTCACGCTTTCTTATAATCGATGCATCTAGATGTGTCAAAAGATCTGTGTTAGAAGTACTTATACAGTCGTCTCTTCTCCACTTCTTTGATGCAATGATGACCACAAGGCCTACTATATAAAGAGTCACACTAGACATGAGTATAAGATGATTGCTGTACACCCCTGCAACACTACCGAACTAAAATGATGTCCTACGGCTCTTTGATAAATGGTACTTCACACACACATCATACAAGAATAAAAGGATAGTTTAAAGATTGATGGAGGAAAATGATGAAAAAGAAAAAGAACATAAGTTAGAACCAAGCTAGGAGAAAACGAAAAAGAGAAAGAGGAATCACGACGAATTAACGAGAAAGAAAGTTCCAGAAGTTAGAAGTCATTAGATAGGAGCGTGTAGGCATAAGTACTAAAGCAACTGACGTATCTAAGCGCAGGAGAAATAGAACTAAGATGAACGGAAACTAAAAAGCAAGAGAAAGCTATAGAGAGAAGTGAAAGAACGAGAAAAGATAAGAGAAGTAAGAGAAAAAAGAGAGAAGAATCCGAATGAAAGAAAATAAAAGGAGAAAATCCAAATAAGATAGTGAGAAACAGAAACGAATAAAAGATAAAAGCAAAGAGAAAGACAAAGGAATAATAGCAAAATATAGTTATAAGCATGAGTAAAAAAGGAACAAATATGAAAGATTGAAATGACACGCTCAAAAGAAAGGATCAATGAATATCGCGGAGAGGAAGAAAGAAATTGCCAAGAAAAGAAGAGCAGCGTAAGTTGAAATAACCGAAAGTGAAAATAGAAAGAAACAAGCGATAAATATGAAGTGAGTAAACGAGAAGTAGAATAAGAAAGCCGTAAAAGTTGCGTAAAGTCGACAAGACTAGAGAAAGAAATAGAAAGAAACAAGAAAGAAAGACAAGATAAGAGAACGGTATAACGAGAAAGATTAAAATAAGAAAAGATAAATAAAGAAAAAGGAATAGAGAAAGAAAGACGACAAACATCAAGAGAGAAAGAAATAAAGAAAAGATAAAAAGTATAAAAGATCAAAAAGAGACAATATTAAAGAAAAAAGTGAAAGACAGAAAAAAATAACAGTAAAGAAAGAGAGAAAAGAAAACGATAAAAAGGGAAAGAAGAGTAAAAGATAATGATGTATAAAGTGAAAAGAAAGAACAAGTAAAGAAAAAAAAAGAAAGAGAAGAATAGCGAAAGGAATAGAGAAAAGAGAAAAAAATTAAAAAAGAAATGAAATATAAAGAAAATGGAAAGAGAAAGAGAGGTGAAAAGAGCAAAGAGAAAGGAAATAAGAGAAAAGAAAAGTAATTAGTGAAAAAAGGATGAAATAAGGCAGAAGAAAAGTGAAAATGAAGAATTAGAAAAGAAAGAAAAGAAAAGAAAAAGAAAGAGAAGGAGAAAGATAGAGCGATTAAAAAGAGTGAGAGTCCTAGAACAAAAGAGAAGATATGAGAGGGAACAAGCGAAGAGAGAACGAACAGAAGACACGAGAGATAAAGAGAGAGAGAAACGGTTGTGAATGAAAGAAAAGACATGAAGAAGCAAGTGAGAGCGTCAAAGTGATTCTAGAGTAAAATGAATCTGCAATGAAAGAGAGTGCGAGCAAAGAGCTAAACCCCGTGTACGAGAAAAAACACGAGTTGATATAAAAACAGCAGCGAAATTAAAGACCTGATAAAAAGATTGAGAATAGGCAAAGAAAGAGAAAAGTAAGAAAGAAAGAAAAAAAAAAAAGAGAACAAGGCAATGCAGACGATAATTTAAAACGGAAAAAAGTAGAAGAAACGAAATGGAAGAACACAGAAAAGATTGAAAATGGAAAAGGAAAGAGAAAAGAGAAAGAAAGAGAGAAGAGAAAGAAAGTAAAAGCAGAAAGAAGAAAACATGAGAACGGAAACAAAGGAAAAAGAGAAAGAAAAGAAAAGAAAAAGAAGACGAGAAACAGCCACAATTTCAAACAAGAGAAAGTAAACAGTGATGAAGAAAGAATGGGAAACATAGAGAAATCTCAAAAAAAAAATGAGAAAAAAAGAAACAGAAAAAAAAAGAGAAAAGAGAAAGAAAGAAGAGAAAAGATAGAAACTGAAGATAAAAAAAAAGAGAAGAAGAAAGAAAAAGAAGCGGAAAGAGCGAAAAGAAAGAAGAAGAAAGAGAGAAGAGAGAGGGAGAGAGAAAAGAGAGAGAAAGAGAGACAGCGCGCGCGAAAGAAGGACGCATGCGCATAATTTGATATCTATTCTGTGCCGCCTTGATTTACACGTGGGAAGCTGAAGGTTCTCGATTAGCCCCGCGCGTCGTACACGTCTGACAACTTTCACTGTTGATCAAGCACGCGACTGGCCGTCGAACAAGCAACGTTTTGCCGCGCGCGCGAAAGGCGCACTCTGTTTTCATCTACGTCACGCTATGCAAACTGTCAAAAGGAATAAAGCTTTACTTACACGAGATAAAATTCTCATCAGTATAAACATGAACAAATCGTTCCATGAATGAATGAACGAATGAATGAATGAATGAATGAATGAGTGAGTGAAAGAGGAAAGAAGTAACAGAAAAAGACTAATTTGTATACATGCGCTTGTTAGTATAGTAGCTGAGGTACTCGTCTACGCCGGGTAAGTGGTCAAGACTTGAAAAGCGGCTGGCTGCTTTTTTTTTTTTTAATTCAAATTGACACATTAGAGATTTACTAGAAGCGTTTAACCAACGTCGACTGGGTAGAGGAGGGGGTCAAAAGATAGTCTCGCAGATCCATTATTACTAAATCACGAGTTTGATCCTCACAGGATGCCCCAGTAAAAAAGACCTTGCGTTGATCCAGCCAGCTGGGGCCGCCAGAAAAAAGCACAGACACTCTTAAAAAAAAAAAGAAAGATAATGTCTCCTATTCTTTTTAAAGATATTAAAAGCAAAAAAAAAAAAAATAATAATGCTGTTACTATTTGAATTTTATTTTTTAAGAATCTTCACGAACATAAATCAGATCTTCATTATTTTTGCTCAAAAAGCAAAATCTGGTGATAGTAAATGCATATATATATATATATATATATATATATATATATATATATGTAAAAATGGAAAAGGAATTGAATCCGACAATATGAGGAAAAATGAGTAAAGAAAAGAAATGTAAATGGATAAAATGAATTTAATCGATATCACATTAATCGATATCACTTACACATGTGTTTCGGTCAGTTTATGTGTGTGAAAATATTTCGCACACATACAAGAATCGAACTTCATTTCAAAATGTTCACTCTGATGAAGGTCGATTCTTGTACGTGTGCGAAATATTTTCACACACATAAACTGACCGAAACACATGTGTAAGTGATATCGATTAATGTGATATCGATTAAATTCATTTTATCCATTTACATTTCTTTTCTTTACTCATTTTTCCTCATATATATATATATATATATATATATACTTTGTCGTTAATTGTTTTATTTTCGTACTGTCCTCCGGACATACATACATACATACATACCAACAGCCATTTATATATGTATATTTATATATAGATGTATTTTTTTAAGTTTTTGATCTGGATTGTTAGTTCCAACTAAGCTATGTAACTATTTTACATCTGTGGGTTGAAGAACTGTCCATAAACGTTATAATAATGTTTAATTGTAAATGATTAAACTTTAAAAGCATATATATATATATATATATATGTGTGTGTGTGTGTGTGTGTGTGTGTGTGTGAGGTATCCAAAACTTTGTAGTAAGGGATGATTCTATATGTGATATCTAAGACACACTGTATTATTTTTGTATGATCCAGCATGTATACATACAGTGATTCTTTAAATCACCACAGAGAGCTCAATGTATAATAATCTTTTTAGATTATTATCTTTGAAAGGAAGGAAAAATTCAACACCGTTATTCCATAATAAATTTATTTCGACCAAAATTGGGGCCTTTATAAATCTAAGTTGATTTAACAAAGCTTCCCAAATCAAGTCTCATCAGATGGATAATCATTAATAATTTGAATTGCATAACAGAAAAACTTTCTCATTGTAGAATCAAAAAAATTATTCCTTACAAAATGTATACATTAAAAAACTGTCACTATGGTGACAGGAAATCAAATGAGAAAAAAGAATATATATATATATATATATATATATATATATATATATATATTCTTTCTTGGTTATGAGAATCATTCTATGAGTAGTTTAACCTTAGTGAGAGCTCGATGTATCTACTGCCAGTGGGTAGATGAACAGAAAAATATATTGAATAAATGAACAAGAAAATTTTAAATATGCTTCATTGTTTTGAAATATTATTACAATGAGGCAATTATTTTTCTTCATTTATTCTGTACATATATATATTTATATGGGAGTTAATATGGAAATAAATCCGACAATATTAAGAAATGTGAAAAAAAACAAGTGTTCCAAAAATGAGATGTATCTATTTATTGACGCTTAAACGTTTCGGTTTCTTTAAACCTTCATCAGGATGTATTGAGGGGTGAAGAAATTGATGGATGTTTTATTTTTCTGTTAGATAATCAGTGAAAAAAGTTATACATCGATATTTTTCTGCTTAGAATAGTGGGGTTTTAACTTTTCAACTGAGAGTTCTTAATTATTGCATCACTATACTAAAGTAAGCTTGTTATTAAATGATTATTTGTTTTTATAATCTACAAATATGAACAGTTAAAATCATGCGATTTATATTTAAAGTTATTTTTATTGATTTAAAAATAACATAAGTATGGAAAACAAAAAGAAGTAGAATAATGAATTATTTCCCTTGGTTTATAATATTTACTTTGATTTAAAATATTTCTGCTAAAAATTTTCTAATTAAAAAAAAAATTCTAACAGTAAAAAGTGTGACACTTCAGAGAGAGGTAATTGAAAAAAATTGAGAATTAAAAAAGATGGCCATAGTTTATTGAAGAAAAACCAATAAAATTTGGAGAAAAGAATCCTATAAAAGTTAATAAAGGGTGAACTAAATAATGTCAAGTAACAATAAAAAAGAGATAATTTAAGGGGGAAAAATGTAAAGAAAAAAAGTAAAATTTGTTTAAAAATAGAAAAAGTATAAAACTTTATAAAACGTAAAAATTAGTGTTTTAGATGCAATTAAGAATTTGTAAATTATTAACAGCTGAAATATGAAACAATTAAAATGGCACTTAGATTTATGTGAATATTTTAATCTATTAATAATGGAGTTTCGCTTCCGGTTTTTGTCTGCAACAAAAATTACGTCACTGCTTACGTCACATTACCCAAAATCGTCATAACATAAATAAATACACTCAAAATTTGAACATGCAATATTAGACAGTCCTCATTGTTTATAAAAAACAAGTTTTAATAAATACATGACTGGTATTATATATCTATATATAGCTTGTTTTATTTCAATATATATTTAAAGTTTACATTTCAAATTGTTTTATTTTTTAATCCTTTAATGAATTTGATGATTTTACTTACTTAAGGTACAAACTCGCTGATATTGAATTTTTTACTCCCACCCTCAGGCAAAATGTTTCAATCATCGCCCGGAGGGTGTTTTTTATTTTATATTAGGAAATAGAATAAATTAAAAGTACCGTATTTGAGGGCATATAAGACGCACGTGCATATACGACGCACCCCCATTTCAGCAGGTCAGATTCAGCAAAAAAGTTTTTTTGTGTTTGTTTTCTTCTTCGCCACCATACGCTCCTGTTAACCTTGATTATAAAAATACCAGCAATAAAATATGGATGCATGGAGTTTAGGGTAGGTAAAAGTACTGAGCGTAAGCTGGATTAGTGAGCATCCCAGTGAAGATTAGCCTAGGCCTACGGGAGGTCTCAAACTTCACCTAAGATGCAGGACAATTTTTTAGCCAAAATTTTTGAAAAGAAAGTGCGTCCTGTATGCCGCCAAACACGTTAATTTAAGAGCTGAACAAATATCGCTTCAGAAGAATTTCCCAAATAACCTTTTTAAATCCAAACAGTAGAAATAAAAAAAAAAGTGTAAACCAATTATTTCACTTTGGCGATTCCATAGATAACAAATATTTGGCGGGAAAAATAATGTGTAATCATTTATAAAATTTTTGTATGTCAGAAACAATATTTCTTAGTTTTTTCAATGAAAATCTGTATATTACTTGGCTAAGAAGCCACGAACATGTGAGTATTTTTTCTTCAAAGTGTATTTAATATCTTGTTATCAGATCTGCTCACAAACGCTTGCCTTCTCAGTAACTGCTGACTGCCACAAAATTCAGCTTATATATAGCTCTATTCCACTCCCACCAACCGCCCACTTCCTGTCTGCACTCTTATAAAAAGAGGTTCAATTTTGGGCGCCACTTTCTTCCCAGCCAAAGGTAAGAAGAGTTTCATTTTTTTCTATCTTAAATTACATATCTTTTGTTATTTATTTCCAAGAAGAAACTTTTATAAGTTTTTAAAAACTTTTTTGGTAAATACATAATTTACTTTACGCGTTGTGGCTAATTTAATGGTTAAAATGTATTAAAAATTAATTACATATGTAATATTACTTTGCTTTCTTTTTACTGATGAAACAAAAGTTTGACAATAAATAATCGATTCAATTTATTTTAATTCGTTTTTTAAGTGAAAATCGGCGCCTAAATTGTTGGTGCCTATATTCTTACATAAAACCCCAAATATAATTTAACGTGTTTATAATGAGGAAAAGCACAAATTTAGTTCTTGATTTTTACTGATGAAATTATATGAATAAAATTAATTTCTCAATGATATTTTCTGAAGGATAAGTCGACTCTTAAGATAGAATCCATTAATGCTGAGTAGTGAATTCTATCCTCACTGGATGCCCCAAACTTGCAACCTAGTATCACGTCCAACCCATGGTGAACAGGTTGGGAAAATACCTACTGGATTCGATAATTTGGTCACCGGAATGTTGGTCTCCGCGTCAAATTTGTAAAATTAGCTAATTCTAGACACGAATATATTTGGTCCTATGAAATAAGACCTCATATATATATATATATATATATATATATATATATATATAAAGTTAAGTAAACAAACAAATGTGTTTTATTTTTTATATGGCTTTAAGCCGACAATTTTTGGAGGATATGTGCTTAATTGAAGTCATACCTAATTTTTGAAAATTAATTAGTTAATAATTAATGAATTTAGACGGGCATATATGTTCAAATGTAAGGCTAAACGAATCGAGAAATGAACATATATGCCCACCTAAATTCATTAATTATTAACTAATTAATTTTCAAAAATTAGGTATGACTTCAATTAAGCGCATATCCTCCAACATATATATACATACATATATATATATATATATATATATATATATATATATATATAATATATACTAACGGAGGTAACAGGTCCATGACAAGAGTAAACTAATTTTAAGAACACCAGTGTTTGAGAGAAAAAGAAGAGAGGAGTAAGAGAGGAAAATAATTAAGCAAATTCTCATCAAATTAAGAAATGAATTCGCTAAGTATTCACATATTACAATCTTTGTTTATTTTACAAAATTTTTTTTTTCTTTTAAATTCAAAATATTAGAGGCGCCCCATCATGGTGTAAGGATAAGCAAGTTAGTTTTACAGAACCATTAATACTTAATGGCGAGTTCGATTCTAGCTGGATACCCCACACTTCGAACATTTGTCACATCCTACCTGTGGTGAACGAATCGGGTAGATAAGGAATGCATCACATAGCGGTGTAAGCAATGTGTCTGTAAGCTAGACTCTCAGATAAATTACTGCTGCATTACGAGTTCAATCCACGCGGTAGGCCCCATACCAGCAACATTGTGTCACATCATACCCATGTCGAACATGTTGGGTAAATAATGATGGTGTCCCATTGTGGTGTAATGGTCATATTTGTTTATTTTCGTTGTATGCCCCTACATGTAACCTTGTGTCTCATCCTACACATGATGAACAGGTTTGAAAAAAGCATCCCATCGGAGAGTAATTGTGAGCAAGATAGACTCGCTAATCCATTATTACTGAATAATTAATTTGATCCTTGATGGATTCCCCGTATTTGTGATCGTGTGTCACATCCTACGCGTGGTGAACAATTTATGTAAAAATAAGGGCGCCTCATCATAATATAATTGTTAGCAAGCTAGTCTCGCAAATACCTTAATACTGAATAGCGAGGCCGATCCTCGGAGTATGCCTTATACTTGTGTAAGGATTAAAGTGATAATACTTGAGATAAAACTCTGACAAAGGTTGATAGACAAAACATTTTATATACACAGCACAAGAATTAAACAGGGTACATAATACATAGAGGTGTACATAAACAAACATACAAAAGTAGAGATAATGACACATTCATGAATGGAAAAACATAAAAGCAACAGACATGAGACTGGAATAGTCCATGCTATATGAATCACTTACAGTAATGTAAGGCCAAAGCCCCAAAAGAGTGGGTAGACCAGAGTCTAACCCATAGTGGTGTCTCATGGGTCGAGCAACAGGAAAAGAGGAAGAGACGTTCAATCAGCCGCTTAAATATCAAAGGCCCCTAGCGGGAACCAGCGAATTAAACGGGCAGGCAACTCTCCAGGCAAATACGAAAGTAACGCCACATTTGCAACTTTGTGTCAAATCCTACTCGTAACGAACGGATTAGGTAATCCAATTACAATTACAATTAGGTAAATACTTACAATACTTACAATTAAAAATATTCTTAAAAGATTTACCCTAAACTTCTAAAGTGGTTTGAACCAATTTTATTTTTCTCTGAATTACAGTGTTAAAAATGTATTAGATTAATTTATTTTTTTTTTACCCCATAAAAAGTAACAATATAAAAGGTAAGACTTAAAAGTGGACATTTTTTTCGTTATTCATTTTTTGGGGGAGGGAGGGACAGGGAGAATTACATTTAAAATAGTACTTCAAATAAAATTACCCATTGATCCGAAAGATTTTTATGTTTTTTTTAGTTACCAAGAAATTAAGCTTTTTTCTTACGATTAGTACTGAATAAAAAAAAAAAATAATTCTGTTGTAATATGGAATTGGAATTCTTAAACATCGTGCATCTTAAGACATTTTTCTACTCATAATGAACCGTGGCAAGTCTCGCAAATCGATTAAATTTAATTATATCATTTCTAAATTCGCCACGGGTAAGACCTGTGCGGTTGAATAGCTGTTCAATGGAATTAATGGCAGAGTATGGCTCCAATAAAAGTCTGGGTCAGAGATTATACCATGAATTACTTTTTGTACCTGAAGCGTTCCACATATCGATTGATTTTTAATTGAATTATATAACTTAATCAGTAAAAGTCAAACACTAAATTTTCTACGGTTTCTTAAACATTAAAAAGTACGAGATTTTAATGTTGAACGATTTCTTCTGTGAGTTATTATTTATCATTTTCGCAGTGTAAAGGTTTAGCAAGCTGACTCATTACTACTGAATAGGGAGTTTGATCCTTGATGGATGCCCCATACTCTCCAGCTAGTGTTATACTCGTGGCAAATTTGTTGGCTAAAAACTTAATTGTTTCCATAATTTTGTCAACTAAAAGTTAATCTGTCAATTAATTCCATTTTTTTTATTAATTAAAATTTTTTTTTTACTGATTCATTAAGATTTCATAGCTATCAGCTTTGTATCTGGAGATCCTTCCCGAGGATAAGTATTTCATGACAGACGAATGGCCGAATATAGTCTATAAAGTTTAAAACTCCACGACGAATCCTCCATTTTGACCGTTAGACATTGCCATAGTTACCTGTTTCGAAGGAATGGTGCTCATTTTAATTTTTAATTGCATTTTCACAAATAATGTTATAGATAGAGAGATAGATAGATACATACATACATACATAGATACATAGATATATAGATAGATTGAGTGGTTGTTGCTCCATCTTTTCGGATAATCACTGTCTCTTGATCCTCCAGCATCGTCTGGATTGACGCCTTCTCTTTGACAGTGTCATTACAGCTGACTTTTCAAATCAGCAGCAAAACTTGCAATCCGTGAAGCAGCGATGACAGAAAAACGGAATTATGTCTGTAAAAGATATTTGATTCGGTTTTTGTCGAAGGTTTTTGCGTATTCACTATGTGCATCTTTCAAGGTGGACAAAGATTTGCCGTGTTTTCTGCAAATGACGCAAATGGAATCAGCTTGACTCAAAGGAAGTGTGACCTGTTCACATCTCGCTTCCCCAGACTTCATTTGATTGACGTATCCAGTTTTAGAAAAAAGACAACCGCACACACACACACACACACACACACACACACACACACACACACACACATACTGTTTGAAATTTGGTTTGAAAATCCCATATCCATAGGCAAGAAACTGTCAGTAAACAATCACTGTTGACTGCTTGTCCCCGCTACCTTAACTTATATATATATATATATATATATATATATATATATATATATATATATATCATACTATATATATATATATATATATATATATATATATATATATATATATTATCTCTGTGTGTGTGTGTGTGTGTGTGTGTGTGTGTGAAGGAAATAACAGATTCAGAAAAATCAGACAAAATGTGAAACAATATTAAGAAAAGTGAATAACAATACAAACACATTGTGTCACATATATATATATATATATATATTGGGTGGCCAAGAAGTCACTGAGGGAACAGATATCATATATGTTTGATTATAGAATTACGTAAGATAGGAAATCCATTACATAATATACATAGTTGCCATAAGGTCATGGGTGTAAGATTGAAATAGACAATCGAGACGTGTTCAAATTTTGGCTGATGCTCTTTGCATTTCCCATAGCGCTAATTAGTGACTTCTTGGCCACCCTGTATAAATGCAGCAATATAATTTATTCGGTATATTGGTCCTACTCTGTATCCTTTTCTAGACCAATTGTTATACTTAGTTTAAGAATATATACTAGTAGCACTTGTGGATATACTACAGTATGATAATTTAATTATTACAATGTTTGATATGCTTACTTAAGAGTTATTTTAAATACTTCAGTATGTAAAAAAGTATAATAATTTTGATTTAACTCTCTCTCCACACTTTTTCTTTCTTTCCTTCTTTTCATTATGTTCAATTGAAACAAATTAGCGCTATCCCTCCTTCTCTCTATCTTTATCGTTCTTTCTTTCTTTCTTTCTTTCTTTCTTTCTTCTTTCTTGTTATATTTTTTGTATAGCATGTTTTTTTCTTCTCATTCATTCTTTATAATAAAAATATAATGATCCATTATTTAGACGAGGTGATAACATCATAAAAATTAACAAATTCTGCGGATAAGCATAACCAGATACACAGGATTTACATTTTTGCATTTCATCTTGGGCGATTTGGACGATCTGATTTAAACCAGAGAGTGTTGCAAGATGATAACAATCGTATCAATATAGGAACTAAAGTCTTGTCCGATACAAAGTAACATTTATTTAACCAATAAAGACAACATGTAAAGATGTGTGGATCATAAGAGAGACTATTTGAATCCTACTCTCCCTCCAGCTATGGATAAATAATAGGTCAGATTGGGCTCTTTAACCTTGGTTAGGCAACCGGTCTAGGAGAAGGAAAACTCTGAATTCAAACCTCAAATTCTAGAGACACTGAGGAATCATGTTTTTTTATATTTCTCAATTTACGTGTTGTCTTTATTGGTTAAATAATTACTATTTTGTATCGGACAAAACTTTCGTTCCACTCCAATATATATATATATATATATATATTGGCAGCTTTCCGTCCACTAAGGATGATGGCGTAGTGTCCAACAAATAAATATATAAATAAATAAATAATCTGCGTAAGTGGCTGTGCTGGCCTATCCTGCATGACAGTCTTGGTGCACTGACTGCACACAAACTGTGGTGCTTTCTGGGGCTGCTATCTGGCTCTCTTTGCTGTCGAGGCAACTCTCCTTTCTTCCTCACTCCTATTCTTGCTTTGCTTAACGTTAATCCTATATGAAGACTCTCTCTCTCTCTCTCTCTCTCTCTCTCTCTCTCTCTCTCTCTCTCTCTTTCTCTTATATAGCCGACGTATTATGTGGGTATATGTAAGTATATAACATTGAATTGAGGCTTCAAGAATCATTCTTCTAACGGCCACTTACGCCCCTCTCACATCGCAAAAGTGCTCGTGATAATTGATGGACATGGACGTGTCCTTCGACAGTGCAGTTTTTATCTGAAGTGCAATGTGCGCTAAACTGGTACCACACTTTACAACCAGGATTCAATCTGCAACCAGCATTTAGTTTAATATTTTTGTTGGCACCTTTCCGTCCACTAAGGATGATGGCATAGTGTCCAAAAATAAATGAATAAAAAAGAAAGAATTATCTGCATCTGCGCAAGTGGTTGGACTGGCCTATCCATGAGTGACAGTCTTTGGTGCATTGGCTGCACACAAACTGTGATGCTTTCTGGGGTTGCTGTTTTCTCTCACTCACTCCTCTTCGTGCCTTGCTTAACGTTAAGGCGCCAGGCTTCTCGCTTTTCTTCATCTACCACCCATGTGTTTATGTCAATGTGGCATATCTTCATGTCTCTCCTGCAGACATCTTTAAAGTGTAGGCGTGGTCTACCTACCAATCGGGAGCCTTTTACTAATTCACCATTCAAAACATCTTTTGGGATGCGGCCATTTTCCCAGCGCTACAGGGCTCGTGATAGTTGATCGACATGATCGTTTCATTCGATACAGAGCTGTGTGCACTGAACTGGTCCCACTCTTTACAACCATAATTCAATCTGCACCATCATTTAGTTTAATATTTTTAAAATGCAATATAGACGGGCAATGTAACTTTTGTGAAACTTCTGTGTAAATTTGAAAGGAAAATGCAGATAGCAACAGACAACTGCTAAGTATCACTCTACATGTAATGTTGAAATATAAACGAATAAATAAATAATAAAGCTCTTTCTCTTGTATCAAATCTATAAATATATGTATTTACCCAACCCCTCCACAAGAGCAATATGTGACACAAGGGGAGTTTCTTAAACAGAGTTTAACAGGTTTGAATTCAGAGTTTTCTTTCTCCTAGCCAAGGTTATTGAGCCTAGTCAGCCATACTATTTACCCATAGCTGAAGGGAGATCAATTGGATTAACACCTTTCCCAATGGTATTAGTGCTACCCAGCATCGCCTGTGTAGACGGGGAACAAAAAAACCCCTGGTGTATTGATTTGTTTACTTTTGAGGTTAAGAAATGTTGGACATTTTTAAGTAGATAATGCTATTTCTATGTATATTTTAAGTTTAAATATATAAATTTTCATAATATATGTTATCTAATGAGTATATATATATATAATATCTTATTATATTTTATTATATATAGATAAAAGGATATGAAAATACCACAAAATGCTGTTAAAGTGAAAACATTTTATAACATAGCTGATATTGAACAATATTTCGATTTACTTATATATATATATATATATATATATATATATATATATATATATATATATATATATGAGGTAGGTAGAAGGATGGTGAACAAGAAATGAAAACTCAAAACAAATCTGAGAGTTGAGACGTTTCGACCGAATTCATACGGACATCCCCAGTCAGATGTTTTTTTTATTGAAAGCAAAATTTCGTGCGAGTATAAGTGAAATTGGTGAGGGGGGTGAGTTAGTAGCGGAAGTGAAGGGAGGGAGGTTAGGAGTAGACATGAATAAAGTGAGGGTAGTATACAGGAAGTGGAGAGAGGATGGGAGTGGATGGGCACAGGGGTGGGTTAAGGAAGGGGGGTAAAGTTCTAGTGTGTTTGATGTCAGCAGATGATAAGGAGGAGAGAGTTGAGTGACCTTATATATATACTTATATATATATATATATATATATATATATATATATACTTATATATTATATATTTACTTTTCGTTAATTGTTTTATTTCATATTTTATTTTCATAGTTTCTTCCGGACATACATACATACATACATACATACATAGAAACTACACTTTATATATGTATAGATAATCATAATGATAATATAATGCTAATTATAATGATAGCTATTAAATTATTAAAAAAAAAAGAAGAAAAATGAGGTCAATAAAACTAAAACTAGGTCGATTAAGATAAAACTAGGTCGATAAAAATAGATTACGAGTGAAGAAATAAAAGAAATAGTGAGAGTTAAAAGAGAGAGAGAGAGAGAGAGAGAGAGAGAGAGAGAGAGAGTATGTATGTGTTTACTAAAAGTCGATGATTCAGGAGAGAAACCTTAGGTATCCATGCGTGTGTGACAACGCTTAAAACAAAGTGCGTGCTTAAGACTTAATTTACTCTGACATAAGCAGATCAAATGACATGTCATCCTGTTCCAACGTCAACAAGTTCTCATAAATAAAATTCTGTCGGTCTTCTTTTTGCTTCCTCTCTGATCCTTTCACAGCCTTTTCTTTCTTATACAAATTTGTTAGATGCAAAAGTTACCAGCATCATCTTTTACGAGGTATGTTAGAAAACTTCCAAGTTGGTCGCATTCTTCGAGGTGAGGGACATCGTCCACTGCTGTTGCATAGTGCCTTCTTTACTGGCACTAAATAGGTATATGTTATATACTGGTCTTTTCACGATACCAATCTATATAACGCTATATACCTTTCTTCTTACTCTGTCGTCTATTCTTCCGGCCGGCTTTGGTATTCTGATAGTCTATCATCTATCTTGGTCTGGTATATCTTCTACAGGTCTCGTCTGGTCTTCTATTGAGGATTCCGGTCTGGTTTCTGTTGGGGATCATTCCTTGTTATCAGAAGCCCTGTGTCATTGTTTGTTTTTAGTAATAAACACAAGACTTCGATTTACGTTGATGTTACTTTATTTATAAATCCCAGACCAGACAATGCGCGCGGATCCTTACATCTTGCTAGCTTGGCTTCTAACTTCTAACTGACTAAGTTACTTACTTAGTATCCTTAAACCGGAAGGGGGCTTTCTATCGGGGTTCCGTTTCTCACGGTCTATCCCCAGAAAGCAAGGTCAGAGTGAGGTCAAACGCTATCACTCACTTTCAAGGCCATCAGCTGTACTGATCGCCATAATGATTTCTACACTACCTTAAAATGTATTAGGATCCAATTATTATGTAACACTGCGAGTGAATCAAACGGCGATCATCCTCAAGGTACTGATGTGTTTTCTTCTTCTCAGGACTATGTTCTCACACATATTCAAATACGAGGTATGTCAGAAAAGTTCCTCTCTACCTATGAATCTATCTTCATGAATTTATATCACATGTATTTCATAAACCTCTCCACTAAATTGTTGCATATCGTGCAACGGAAGAGAAGCTTCCGGCAAAAAGACAAAGAGAAAGATAAAAATATATATTTTAAAAAAGGGGAGAACGTGAGAGAGGTCTTCCGGTCAAGAAGCAGGGAGAAGATGAGGAAATAGATAAAGAAAAAAAGGAAAACGGAAGACTCCTCTTCCGGTGAAAAGGTGGAGAGAAAGATAAAGAAATATTAAAAAAAGGTCCGTTATCAGATCAAAAGATAAAAATGCGTGGCATATTTATTGTATATAAAGGCTAGCGGATGAAGGGTGTCAGTCAGTCCCCAGCGAGCAGCCGAAAACATAACCTCGTCGCCTCCCGTCAGAAACCCGTCGGCCTTTCCATTGTGAACGCTCTGCGCCCACCACCCACACACAGAAAATAAAGACGGGTCATATTTTTATATATACGTGTCTGTGGTTTTATTGAAGTCCAGTAGTCGGCTATACAACAAAATCAGGATGCGACACAAGTTCGGTTTTAGGTAGATTCCGAGCTTTTCACTTTCCTGACATCTCTAGGTTAAAGAGTCCTACTGTTTACACATAGCTGGCGTATTAAATAGTAGGGCAGGTTGTGCTGTTTTGCTTTGATAAGGCAACCAGTCTAGAAGGGAAACTCACGTATTTGTGTAATATAATTTTCTATTAAAATAACTGAGATACTTAAAAAATGTACGAGGTATGTCAGAAAAGTTCCAAGTCGATCGGATTCTTCGATGTGAGAGGCATCATCCTCTACGAGTATTGCCACAGGGCCAGACGATCAACCAGCATGTCTATAAAGTGATACTGCGGCGTTTGCTTCGTTCAGTGCGCGAGAAGAGACAAAAGATGTAGCAGGACTACTCGTGGATGCTTCACCATGAAAACGCACCTGCCCACACTGTCCTGAGTATCCGAGAGTTCCTGGCTCAGAAGAACATCCTGTGCTGGAGCAACCTCCCTACTCGTCCGACCTGACTCCATGTGATTTTTTCTCTCACCCAAGCTCAAGGGGACATCAAGAGAACCCGTTTTGAGGATGTGTACGACATCAAAAAGGCCGTGACAACAGAGCTACGGAGAATCCCGGAAAATCCTTCCAGGAGTGCTTGCAAGCGTAGCTGAGAAGGATGGGTAAGTGCATTAGACTCCAGAGAGATTACTTTGAAGGGGATAACTTGTAGTTTGTAGTTTGGATTTGAAATACATTTTTGTGATACTAGTCTTCGAACTTTTCTGACATACCACGTATATATTCTTAAAAGTATCTGTGATGCGGTGAGCCGATTCGAGTATAACGTATATGTGTTGGATATTTACAAACGGAAATAGGAATTTCCGGTTAGATTAAACAAAGCAAAATGATGAACAATAGATAAAGGAGTCAAAGAAAACCGGAACTAGAAGGTTCCGCTAGAGAACAAAGAATATGTGGGCGTTTGGCGGGAAAGCCAGGCAAAGAGGAAATAGAACAAAGAAAACAATAGATAGGGTTGCGCTTACTTAAGCAGTCAGCGGTCAGTAGTGAAGAGAGACCCCAGTGAGGAGGAGACGACGAACGGAGTGACCGAGACTCCCGGTCACAGCCGATGGGTTGTGAACCATCACGTAGCCACCTCTCACCTCCCCAACGCTATTCATCCCAACAGCAGCAGTAGTTCCCATTGTCAACGCTCGCCACTCACACGCACCACGAGGGAATTAAATAAAAAGTCAATCTCCAACTACATAGAGCATGCCTTGTGATTTCATTTAAGCGACCACTACATATATCGTATAAGGGTTAGACGATACCCGCAGTATACGATTTAGTGCCGGTAACGAACGCGCTACGCAACATATGGACCTAAGTTCAACACCTGCAGAGAGTGGCAGATTGTTGATGCTACAAACGAAAGACTCGAAAAATACACAAAAAAGAGCAAGGAAAAATTACATATGGCAGGCAATAACAGCAGATGCAACACAAGCACAAACAGAAAAACATCAAAAACAAAAACAAAAAAAAATAAATGGAAAGAAAAACAAGTATATGGATACTTCAAACAACAAATTTGGGAGATTGGACATGAAAAGAGCTGTATGTGGTTAAGATAAAGAAACCTGAAGAGAAACCGATCTCTCATAATTAAAGCACAAAACAATGCCGTATGAACAAAGCAAAAATAGATAAGACACAACAAAACCGATGTATGTAGACAGAGATAAGAGAATCAACTATGTATCACTATTAATGTGATTAATAGTTTTGTTTTTGTCTCCATATATTCTACACTTGCTATTCTGTTGGGTCTTATCTATTTTTGCTTTGATGTAATTCATCCTTATGGTATTATTTTGTGCTGCTATTATAAGATATCTAGTTTCTCTTTTGAGGCTTCCGTTTCTTATACCATTCCAGTTTGTCGCTTGAACTATTCATAGTTTTTCTTCCCATTTCTGTTTTCTAGTTTTTGACGTGTTTGTTTTTGTTCCATATTAATATTAATATTGAAAACGGTAAATTTTCTAACCGATTTCTATGCCAAATGTTGTAAAAACAATGATTGTTTGTGGATCTTATCAAACGAACTTTGATGCTATTTCCTCAAACGATGGTGCAAGTAAAAGATCTAATTTTTGGTATCAGTATTAAGTATACTAACACACAACTTTCACATAGATGGACGATTCGATTTTTTTTTTAAAGTGAAAAGTCGACCAACCCTCTTCTACAGATTAACTTAATTGTTTTACTTATTCTAATTTACTACTGTCATCAAACAGGAGAGAACCGGGCGAACATGTAAAGATAGGGGAAGAAATTTTAACCCTTTTTGCTTTGTGTAATTTAGGTACGATCACCACGTAATCATTCACCGTAAGCCAGACTACTCCTCATTCCAAGCCAGAGGAATTGAAGAATCGCATCTTCATGTATCATTTCACATACCAGGCTTCAATATGCCTTTTAAGGACCAGACAACGTTAGAGGTAAATATTTATATATCATATCCATTTCTCCTGTGTGGAATGTGGAGCACCCCTTCATCACCATTGCTCCCTGGTCCACTCTGATCCGGAGTGGCAGTACCTGTTAGGGTCCCATCTATGGGTTAAATAGAAAAATGTATTTATGAAAAAATTGTATTATCCATTAAGAATTGATTTATTTCAAAACTTTATCGGCATCAAATGACCCACTGAGGTTGATATGCCGTAAAACAAAACAAAACCAAACCATTTCTCCTGTAGTTCTGAAGATTCCAACACTGTTAGGGTCTCATCTGTGGATTAAATCAGTGGTTCCTAATCTGGCTGGTACAAGGGGCGGTAAGGCAAAAAAGAAGCAGTGGAGGGGGTGACAGGGGGACATTAGGAGCAGTTGATAAATAACTTGTTTTTTTTGTTTTTTTTACAAAATATGAATAACAAAATAAATGTTTTAAATACTAAGATAAAGGAACACGTATGCAATTTATACAGAATAATTAGGTTTTACTAGCAAAGTAATTAATAGGAACAACTTAAATATTAGCTTCTCCTGTCTGGACAGGATAGATAGGATAATTAAAAAACATAACAACAAAATCATTAACAACCATGTAAATAATGAAAATAAGGAAAAAGACAGGCAGAAAAACTACAACTGCAGAAACCGAGGCATGTGTCCGGTAAAAGGAAAGTGTTTGAGCAAGGTTTTAATTTACCTTGCATCAGTAACGTCTACACAGAAACCGAACACTACTGAATTTTATGTGGGTTGTACAAAATCAGATTTTAAAACTAGATTTACAAACCATAAACACTCTTTTTCTAATATTAAACTAAAAATGTAACAACCTCAGCTAGCTACATTTGGAATTTAAAACATCAAAATATAAACCTATTATTAAATGGGAAATATTAAAGAAATCAAGTACTCGCCAAGGCTTAACTGATCTATTTCTCCTGCATTTCTGAAGATTTCAACACTTTGATAATCTTACAAAGCTCCCGTTTCCAAGAGCCCTGACGGCTTGGGATTTAGAATACACAGACCGACTGGAACTCTGCAGAACAGTAAGACCCTCCCAATAGGGTCACCTGTTATCCATGGGTGGCAACCCGTGATGCGTAAGGGCGGAATCCTGGTCGATGAGCAGTCCATGACATTCAACACGCCTTACTAAGGCGAGACGGTCGGTCGGAGACGTCTCCTTCAATCATGGTCATGTCAAGCCCTAGCACCTATATGATTTTCCTAACCATATTTCCCTTATGGCAAACGCCAAACCCTTTTTATGCTAGAAAGCCGTAGCTGAGTGTCTTCATTTTCTGGGAATGGCGTTAAACTCTGATGGTGGTCAGTTCTGGAGGTCTAGGGAATATGGATCACCCTTTCATCACCATTGCTCCCTGGTCTGTTAGGGTCCCATCTATGGGTTTAAATAAAAAAATGTGTTTATAAAAAAATGTTTTTATTTCAAAACTTTGTAGGCATTAAATGACCCACCGAGGTTGATATGCCGTAAAACAAACAGACAAACAAACAAACATACCCGTTTCCAAGAACCACCACGTTTCATACACGAAATCTTTGGTTATAATTTTGCTTGGCTTTTCATACCATCTGAGTATGATCCCAACAATTTACCATATTCAGACACACAAAGTAAGACTACCGAAGATTTAACGGAAACACATAAAACTTTGTGAGATTTGTAAAAAAAAAAAAAAATCTGTGTGTATTTCACCTAAAAATAATAATCTTGAGATTTGTGTAGACTGATCGGTATTCAATTGTGTTGCAAGTTGAATCTGCTTCAGAGAATCCAGACTTAGTAAGGGGTTTAAATAGCAGATTCAGCTAGGCTCTGTGGCATGGTCAAGTATATTTCCAGGATTTTGATTGGCTGGTGCTTTTAGTGTATATATTTTTATCCACATATACTGAAAACGTGTCCATGTCCTGTCAGTTGCTACAGAGTGTATTCGGTTACATTCTGTCTTTTTTGTCTAGTGACTGGACGCTTGTCACAGCCTTCCCATGAACGTGAATATGTTCATTCTACATTTATTATGAAGACTAGCGAGAATATGCGCCCCCCAAAAATTTTAATGTGATGAAATATATTAAATTAGAAAGAGAAATGAAATTAAATAAGAACGCAAATAAAATGATTACACTTATTTTAATTATATTTTAATTGGTTCCTATATAAAATCACCCATAGGTTTGATTGTAATACGCTAGAAAATAAAACAATAATATAAGAGATTGATAACACCAAGTAATTATTTATTAAACCCGGTTTTGTTAAAACAAATATGCAAATTAACCACACAATATATTATGTAAACCTTTATTTCTTAGGGATATATAAGACACATTGCAGGATTTTAAACGCAATTTCTGGGGGTATTGTGACGTAAGCAGTAACGTAGTTTCGGTTAGAGACAGACAGCGAATCTCCATTATAATAAGATTATCATGTCACAGTTTTATACAATGTATGCATTTAGCGAATTCCTCCGTCACGGACGCCATGCGACAAAATTTCAGTTGTTTGAAGCGGAGAAATGCTGATTTAAATTCAGAGTTTTCCTTCTCCTGGACAGGTTGTTTTAACTAAGTTACTGTCTTGTCTTCCCTACTTTTTACCCATAGCTGGAGAGAGATCAGATGCATTCACGCTTTTTTAAGGGTGTTACGAATGTCCGCCCATGCTGGGATGGATTTGGGTCCATAAGGGTTATCTTCCCTTGCCGCCGGGGTTTCGCCAATAGGTGACACTACTAGCTGGGTATTTAAACTCAGCGCGGGAAGTCCTCTGCCTCTCTTTATCTCTTGGTCTAGCATCCACAAAAGATGGAGTAGACGCGCGGGAGTCTCTGTCCATTAAGTATGGGGGGCTTTGCCCTCCAACAATCAGTGACTCTCATATTTTTTATGAACTCTTTGTTACTTCCCAAGGACTTTCTGTTTGTATCTTGTCATGTATGTCATTCTCCATGTGCACAGACAATAAAGTCTGTATTGTGGTTACGTTGTAGTTCTTTTTTCGGAATTTTCATGTATATATTCATCTACGTTGAAAGTTTACTCTGATCCTTCTAATGTATTATAAGAACCACACATTCAATTCTTATAAGGGCATTAGCGTGAAGAGAAATACAAACACCCACGTCCAGGATTTGAACTCGGATCACCGATCCCATTTATAAGCCTTTCTTAGGATCGATATGGATTGTCTCTTTATATAAACGTTTTATACAATTTACTAATCCCCAGCTATGGTTTAAATACTACAACTACTGTTCTTCAACAAGAATGGCTTTGCATTAAATAACCCGCAAAGGTTGGTATGCCATTAACAAAGAAACCAAACCAAACCAAAAATCATTTATAAATATATATTTACCAATCCCTCCGCACGAGCAGGATGCGACACAAGTTCAATTTCTTAAGCGGAGTTTATCAGGTTTGAATTCAGAGTTTTCCTTCTCTTAGACCGGTCGCTAACCATGGTTAAAAAGCCCAGTCTGTCCTACTATTTGCCCATAGCTGGAGGGAGAGTAGGACTCATACCTTTCCCAAGGGTATTAGCACTAAGTAAAATGCAATTACCACGTCCAGGATTTGAACTCGGGGCGACGAGTCCATTTTCCAAGACTTTAAACATTACACCCGCTTCCTTACCAATCATTTATAAAGCTTATCAGTGTAGAAAAATCTGTGAAAATCAAACTTATTTGTGAAAATCGCAATTAGGCTACGGAGAGAGCTTCTGTTTTTATACAGTGTAAGGAACTTTTAGTGTCAGCAATTTTAAAACTAAATATCTCCAGTTTTATAAACCTGTCATAGAAAATTTTGGAATCAGAATTTCCCCCAATCTTTTTTCTTACTAATGATCAAAAGATTAGCAGGATAAAATTGAATTTTACGTCACATTTCCTTTTTTTTTTAATCAGTCGGGCGAAGTTTGAAGAACATTTTTGAAGTGAACCTAGTCGAAATTATATAATAAGATTTATCTAACAAAGTTTTTGTGTCAATTTTTTCGTGCACACACACACACACACACACACACACACAACACACATATATATATATATATATATATATATATATATATATATATGATATTGGAAAATATAAAATGCAACGTACGCTTTTCTGGCAGTTTTTCCCCATAAAAATCAATAATAACCAAGATAATGCTATTTGTGTAGTATACTTTTCAAATGCCAACACATTAGTCGCTACTGTCAGTTTCACGGTCAAGTATATATTATAGATCTTATTACCTGACTGAAAAAGGGAAGGAAACGGTATGAAAAAAAAAGAAGATAAATAAAAGAATGGTAGAAGTAAAAAGAAGAAAAACATTTTTTAATGAAAGAAACTTTATTTTTCGGATTGGAATGCGTTCATATAATTTTGAATATAAGGTATTTTATAGAAAAAAATGGGCTGACTTCTGATTTAGGTCGGAAAATTAAAACGGAAAGTTTTTTTGGGGTACCCAATGACTGTTTAACTACAGTCTATGAATTAAGATTTTGCGAATTGGGTTACGGTTTTAGGGGATTAAGGTTGTTTTTAATTACGTATTGCTTTAACTTTCCGTTTTAATTTTCCGACCTAAATGAGAAGTCAGCCAAGAAATCTTTCAGTAATGATTTCCTCTGAAGTGATTACATTTTAGTAAATAATGTTAGGGACTTTAATATTTTTAAATGATCCAAGACTCTTTATTGATGAAGGTGGGGAAGGAGGAGATATGCCATAAATTCAGATATGAAACGTTTTCATCATTGATTGATAATCGTGAGAAACCGAAACTCGCTGCGATTCTGGTGTTATCTTAATATTTTGGACACACACACACACACACACACACACACACACACAGACACAGACACAGACACAAACAGACACACAGACACACAAACACATGAGGACCAATTGACACTCGCTTTTGAAAGGGCAGGCCGATGGTAGTTGTAAGGGGTTTAATGCAAGGTGGGTCGAGCACCCGATCCTGAATTGGTCTCTACATAACGGCACGTAACGGACGTCACGGACACAACTCCTATATTTAAGACCGACCTGTGACCTGTGACCTGTGAGACAGGGCCTGCCTATCGAGGGCTGGGCTTCTCAATCACGTATCGTTGCATACGAGAGGAAGACGGGGAAGGGATTCATGTGTGACAGGGTACGCATAAACAAATCTGGATCCCTGGGCCATCTGCGTACTCAAAACCAAACTACTTGTAGAAATGGCCTTCTTCTGTGAAGAAATGGCAATCACCATATATATATATATATATATATATATATATATATATATATATATATATATATCAGAAGTACCCGGTCTATAACCGGACTAAAATATTTTAGGAGCTCAAGGAGAGAAAGAGGAAATACGTGAGTAACAGTGGGGGGGGAGGGAAAATAATTATTAAATTAAAAACAATCACTGAGAATTAATTTATTACAATATTTATTCATTTTAGCAATTTTTTTTTTGGTTTACATTTAGAATATTATTTTAAAAAAATGTAACCCTAAACGTGTGAGTGTTTTGAAACATAATTTTATTTTTCTGAAAACGTTTTTTTAGTTCTTGCTTTCCTTAATTACTTGTTGCATTAAAGTGATAAAAAATGTATACGTTAAATTTATTTTCTTTTAACTACTGAAAAAGTAACAATTAAAAGAAGCTAAGTATTAAAAATGTCTCCTTATTTATTCTGGTCTGTCTGATGGGGCTGTAGAACACGCCGACTTATAACTCTACAGAGGAATGAGACCACGACCCGTCTCTCTCTCTCTCTCTCTCTCTCTCTCTCTCTCTCTCTTCTCTTTCTCTCTCTCTCTCTCTCTCTCTCTCTCTCTCTATATATATATATATATATATATATAGGGTGATTCAAAAGTAACTATATTCTAAACTATTTATGATTTTTTATATACAGTTACATTTCTCTCAATTCTTTATTAAAGACTTGATTTTATGCAAGATGGTGCTCCTTCACATTTTGCTATTGTTGTTCATGAATGACTGAATCACCATTTTCCTGGGAGATGGATGGGTAAACGTTGTCCTCATGAGTGAACCACCAGAAGCCCTGATTTAGCACCCTGCGACTTTTATCTTTGAAGTTGGTTAAAGGAACAAATGTTACATAATTATTGGATCCCTGATACATTTATAAGGTATTGTAGAAATCATTATGGCGATTAGTACAGCTGATGGCCTTGAGAGTGAGTGACAGCGTTTGACCTCACTCTGACCTTGCTTTCTGAGGATAGACCGTGAGAACCTGAACCCCCATAGAAAGCCCTCTTCCGGTTTAAGGATACTAAGCAAGTAAGAGTCAGTTAGAACTTAGAAGCCGAGCTAGCAACATGTAAGCCTCATCTGCGCAGATTGTCTGGGTGGGGACTTGGAATAAAGTAACATCAACATAAATCGAAGTCTTGTGTTTATTACTAAAAACTAACAATGACACAGGGCTTCTGATAAGGAATGATCCCCAACAGAAACCAGACCCGGAATCCTCAATAGAAGACCAGACGAGACCTTAGAAGATATACCAGACCAAGAAGATAGATGATAGACGATCAGAACCAAAGCCGGCCAGAAGAATAGACAACAGAGTAAGAAGTAAGAAAGGTATATAACGTTATATAGATTTGGTACAGTGAAAAGACCAGTATATAACATATACCTATTTAGTGCCGGTAAAAGAAGGCGCTATGCAACACAAAGTTACACTACACTGGGGGTTGGGTCGACTTGTAGAGTCCTAGTGGAGGAGTCTTGTACTGCCCGTTTAGCAACGGGGATTGTGTTCTGTTTTCTCTTTTTTCTTTTTACTCTACCAACTTCATTTGCTATTCAGTGCCTTTTTAAGGGCTTGTCTTTTTCGATGCAGCAGAATCTGTTCTCATGACTTCTGAGGGGGGGGAGGCTTTCGACTCTGAGGCGTAGTAAACAATCACGGAAGCCGATATTAAATTACACTGAAACACCGAAACGTCTCAGCCAGCTTCCTGTGCCAGTGTTGAATCCCACTTCCCCGAATATGCCTAATACTGAATGCAATATCATTTCTATTAACACTACTGAACACTGCGGAATGCAACGTTACCGTCCAGGACGCCAAACACATTCCACAAGGAAAAAAGAAAAAAGGGTAATCCTTAACTTGTTCCTCGTAAATTCCTACCATAAAACAAACTGAACCCTCATTTTATGTCTGTGTTTTTGCAATAAATGTTTTATTTTCTTGCACCCGTTATTTTACAATACTGAATATATTTTCTTTATTTATTTTAATATTCACTTCAATGTGTATATACTTTTGTGTAAAATTTTACTCGTAAATTCCTACCATAAAATTAGGCTTGGCTCAGATAATTCCCAAGCCTAATTTTATGATAGGAATTTACGAGTAAAAAGTTGAAGTTTACTTTTTTTTTGTTGTTGTTAATTCTTTTCTTTTTTGGGGGGCTTTGGTACTCTAAAATAAAAACGTCAGATTTTAATCATCGTCGACGAAAAACAAAATTACGGTCATAAAAGGAGGATCTAATCTATGCTTAGATTGTAAAACGAGCCCCCACTTTAAAACTAACCATTCTCAAAAATAAAAACTTTTAGAATATACACATTGAAGTGAATATTAAAATAGATAAAGAAAATATATTCAGTATTGTAAAATAACGGGTGCAAGAAAAATAAAACATTTATTGCAAAACACACAGACATAAAATGAGGGTTCAGTTTATTTTATGGTAGGAATTTACGAGAAACAAGTTAAGGATTACCGAAAAAAGTGCCCCACTTATGCTGCATATATGCCATCCCACCGCTGGTACCACGCCAGTAATGTAATACTAAACGAACTCAGAATGTTCCGGTCATTGGACTGGTAAGGAATTAAATAACAACGTGATCCCAGGGGGCCATCTCCACAAGCAACACTTTTCCCCTTGATTTAAAGGGACAGGGCTGGGGTTATAACCCAGTGCCTGAGGCGCCTCAATAGAGGAATGCAGAAGGGACCCCGCAATACGCATAAATGAAGTACGTTTATGGTCCTTGTCTATAACTGGCATGGTGGGGTACCGGTAAATATATCCTACTCCTCCGCGTCAGAATAGACCTGGGGAATAATTGCAAAGAAGGTTTACTCCACACTACGCAGATCTCCAGAACTGGGCCTTCATTTTCAAATGCAGTTTAGTATCGTAGCCAGGACACCTTTTTCTTGGGATACTACTACTACTATTATTATTATTTTACTCCTTTTGAGTTTTCACATCAGCATTAGCTGATGGGCTTTCGCTGGAGTCTGAGTGACAGCAAGTCTCCTCAGGTCTCCAGGACTCTTCTGAGTATTCTGGCAGATTGCAGCAATGCAGTGTTCTGAATGGTTTCAATCCTTCCTATGATTTCCAAACTTTCCAAACCCTTTTCTAATCCTTTTGGGACTGTTCCAAGTGCACCAACTACAATTGGTATCACTTTCACTTTCATATTCTATAACTATTTCAGTTCTCTGGCAAAATCCAGATATTTGTCCATTTTTTCATTTTCCTTTAGTTTCACCCTGTGGTCTGCTGGCACTGCAAAATCCACCTGTTGACAAGTTCTTTCTTTTTTGTTTATCAACGCTAGATCTAGTCTTCTTGCTGGTATAAGGTGATCCGTTTTTATTTCAAAGTCCCAGAGAATTTTATGCGTTTCGTTCCCAAAGAACAGATTCTGGTTTATGCTTATACCATTTTGTTGTATGGTTAAAATTTAATTTTTAATTTAATCTTTAATTTAAAATGTAATTATTATTATTATTATTATTATTATTTTATTATTATTATTATTATTATTCATATATTAATACTCGTGTTCCTTAAAAGCAGGACCGTTACCATCTTGCAAACACCCACTGGTTGAAACTGAAACTGTCCAAATCGTCCAAGATGAAATGCAAAAATGTAAATCCTGAATAACAAAATGAGAACGAATCATACGTTGTCTTATAAGTGGGGGACGATTAATATACACATTAGCCATTCGCACACGTAGCTTTTTCTACTGACTTACAAAGAACCGTGAAGAGTTCCACAAATCGATTAATTTTTCATTATCCCAGAATTATATCACTAAATCAGTCAATATCAAAAAACTAGATTTTCGACTTATAAAACATATTAAAGATTTCAATGCTGAATAGAATCTCTTTTCTGTGTTATAAAGACGACACGCACGTGCCAAGATATTCCTTTTTATATAAATAGATACACGAGGTTCAAGAGGTTATATCAAATTTCGCGATTCCATCAATCGCTTGTCTATTGTTGAGACGTTGGAGAAGTGTTGGCTTGTTTGTGTTTGTATTTCTTACATTCTTCAATGACCTTACACATAAACGATGCGATCTGTCTATTGAAGCGATCATCTGATTTCGTGTCAAAATCATCCGTCGAGTCCTCCTAATTCATAAACCACTACAACGATCAAGCAAGATTGCTTCGGGGATTATGTTGTCATTTCTGACTGTTTGACAGGTTGAAAGGCGCTCAGGACATCATGATGTTTTGACAGATCTGTTAATTTGTACTTTTTTTATGTAACTTCACATATATATATAATATATATTTATATATATATATATATATATATATTATTATAATGGAGATTGTGTGTTTTTCTGTCTGTAACCGAAACTATATTCCTACTCAAGTCACAATTCTCTTAGTTATAGACATCACATTCTCCATAATTTTATTTTTATTTAACCTCAATTATTAATAAAATTGTCTTACATTATTAATACTGTTAACTATGTCTACATATTGACAACATGCAATTATATTTATATATACAACAAAATAGCGGTTTACAGTGTGAACGGGAAGGCTAATTTGCATATTAATATTAAAAAATCGAATTTAATAAATATGTGCTTAGTATTATTGATTTCTAACTGTTTCGTTTTATTTTAATGAATATAAGCAAAAATCTCTTCAATGAATCTTAAATGAAATCCATTAACAAGATAAAATAACTGTCATTTTATTCTTTACTTCCTCTTATAACTAAATACTTAAATTAGAAAAATAACAATGAAAGACGAGAGTGATGGAAGAGTAAGTTTCAGTTGTTCCATCTTTTATTATACTCCCTCTGTTTCAAATCTTTTATATACTCCCTCTGTTTCAAATCTTTTTATCTGTATTCTTATTTAGTTTCATTAGCCTTTCTAATTTAATACAATATTTTATTACATTAAAACTTAAATACTTGCACCCGGAGGGTGCATATTTTCGAGTATATATATATATATATATATATATATATATATATATATATATATATATATATGTGTGTGTGTGTGTGTGTGTGTGTGTGTGTGTGTGTGTGTTGTAAATTGAAACTGGAAGTGAATCCGACGGTATGCTGAAAAATGAATAAAGGAAAGAAAGTATAGAATGGATAAAATAGGATATTTTAATCAATTTTACTTACACGTGTTTCGGTCAGGAGTTTATCCACGTGTACATTATTCAAACTATTATTATTTTTAGATAACGAAATGAAATGAAATAATAATAATAGAAAAATGTAGAAATGTTCAGCACACAGAGAAAATTCGACCTACATTAGAGTAAATCCTTATTTGAAATGAAATTCGTTGGAAAAAGCGGAGAATTTTTTAGATGTTCGAAAACAGAACTTTTTTTTTTAAATTCACGTTCAGACGCGGTCGAGAAAGACGGTTAAAACGTCATATCGCATGCGAACAGATTTGATGCGGAGAGAAGTTTTGTGGAATTCTAAATTTTCAAAGCATGAGGGATTTTATTTATTTATTTATTCATTTATTTATTTATGATTTTTTTATTTTTTTATTTTTTCAAATAGAAATTATATGTACTAGCAAATATATGCACCCTCCGGGTGCAAGTATTTAAGTTTTAATATAATAAAATATCATATTAAATTAGAAAGGCTAATGAAACTGAATAAGAATGTAGATAAAAAGATTTGGAACAGAGGGGGTATGATTGAAAAATAGAACAACTTTGAAACTATTCCATCATTTTCCCTTACTCCCGTCTTTCATTGTTAAATTTTCCTAATTTAACTGTTTAGTTAAAATAGGAAGTAAAGAATAATATTAGTTATTTCTTCTTGTTAAGGGATTTCTTGTAAGATTTATTGAAGAGATTTTTGCTCATATTCATTAAGATAAAACCAAAAAATTATAAATCAATAATACTAAGCACATATTTATTAAAATCAAATTTTTAATATCAATATGCAAATTAACTTTCCCATTCACACTACAAACCGCTATTTTGTTGTATATATAAATACACTTGCATATTGTTAGTATGTAGATATGGTCAACAGTATTAATAATCTAAAAACAATTTTATTAATAATTGAGGTTTAAATGAAAATAAAATCATGGAGAATGTGACGTAAATAACAAAGGGAATTGTTACTTGAGTAGTAATAATATAGTTTCGGTTACAGACAGAAAAACACACAATCTCCATTATAATAAGATGTGATTTTTTTCTATTATTCTTTCGTTTCATTTTTTCTACCTACATCCATCCACTTTCTTCCCATCTGTCTCCCTTCTTATCCTCTCCAAAGATGTCTCCTATAACCAATCAAATCTTTCCCTCACCACAAAACTTACCCACCTACCTACTTGCCCCTTCTATAAAACACTTGTATGATTCTAATGATTCAATAAAACCTAAAGAAGCTGAAGTAAACTTATGTGACTCTAACTTTAAGAGCACACATTGAGCTCTCAAACTGCGACAGTTTTTTAAAAATAAAACTCTAGTGTCGTAAGGAAGATTTCTTCTCTGGACTTTTGGATTATATATATATATATATATATATATATATATATTATATATATATATATAATATTTGTGTGCGTCTATATATAGAAACACACACTGGCACGTGAACGCACATGCACACTCACACAAACAAACACACACACACACACACACACACACACACATATATATATATGTATGTGTGTGTGTGTGTGTGTGTGTATGTGTATGTGTATGTGTGTGGAATGTATGTCCTCGGTCTGCATTATTTCTTAAACACCATATATATATATATGTATATACGACTCGGTTACGAAGATAAATACTAAGATCAGATTTTCATTAACATTATTATTACAGATGACCTGTTTGATAATTACACTAGCACGCTCTCACATTTAAACCAGTTAAAAGTTGAAGATTACCTTTTGTTGTTGTTATTTCTTTCCTTTTCTTTTTTTGGGGGCCTTGGTACTCTAAAATAAAAATTAAAAGATATTTAGACCGATATATACTTATATACAATATATAGATATGTACTTAGATACAAGTTAAACAAACGTGCTAGCGGCCACGATTTCTTTTTTTTACTAGTACGATGCTGAACGTTGCATGTAAGACAACGTTTGTTTTATTTCTTTTTTTTATCTTTGTTACATAGAAAGAAAAACATTCAACCCAACGAAAAGGCAAAACGTTCACATTCTTTTTAGATAAGTGTCGGTGCGTGTGTTAGTGACCTTTTAAACACAAGTCGACATTATTCGCACTTATCTAAAAACAAAAGGCCGTTCCCTCTAATACATATCTTGACTTCCAGAAAAGAAAAAAAAATGTGTTCGGTTTTGGCCTACGAATCGCTTCGTATAAATATACTTATTCCCAGTCTATCCTGTCATTGTTGACTACCGTGTCAATTACCTTTGCTGCTATTTCTAAGGCAGGTGGGTTACTCACGGGGAAGTGGTTGTTCAAGTGGTCATTGGCGCATTCTCTTCTCAATAAAACAGCATTACATACAATATATATATTCTCATGCATTTTTCTTGATATCATACACGTAAACACGCATATATACATATGAGAAAGTAAATACACACGCGGGTGTGTTTATGATATGGCTTTATTTATCCGACAATTTTTGAAAGTTAATTAATTAATAATTAATTAATTAGACGGGCATACCTATTAAATGTAAGGCCTCGATTTGTTTAGCCTTACATTTAATAGGTATGCCCGTCTAATTAATTAATTATTAATTAATTAAGTTTCAAAAATTAGGTACGACTTCAATTAAGCACATATTCTCCCAAATATATATATATATATATATAAGAAATAACAACAACAAAAGGTAATCTTCAACTTTTTATTCGTAAATTCCTACCATAGAATTAGGCTTGGACATTATCTGAGCCAAGCCTAATTTTATGGTAGGAATTCACGAGTAAAAAGTTGAAGTGTAAAACGAACCAAAATAAAAACTTTTAGAATATACACATTGAAGTGAATATTAAAATAAATAAATAAAATATATTCAGTATTGTAAAATAACGGGTGCAAGAAAAATAAAACATTTATTGCAAAAACACGGACATAAAATGAGGGTTCAGTTTATTTTATGGTAGGAATTTACGAGGAACAAGTTAAGGATTACCAAGAACTCGCCATGTCACATTCTTCTGATGCACATTCCTTAGGCTATTCATAGTACCTGTTGCTAGGGAACCGAACAGACTTGTTGTCCCTCAATCTCCAGTGAAAGATCCCAGTTACGACTGGTGGGAAATATCGATTATTACTGGCATTCATTACTATCACAAAGCCATAGATCTGCGAATGGCTATGGATAAGGTTATATAAGAGATTGGCTGTTGACCATGCATCAAGTCTCCCCTTTGGCGACGAGCCCGGATTTCCTACACACTCACTGCTGCCAAAATAATCCATGCCACCAATCATCACCAGACTTGTCTCTTTCGAGGCATAATGGTTTGAAAATCATTGCGAGTTAGATTCTCACTGGGTTCCCCGATACTTCTAGATTTGTGCTAAACTAGGTAGGCTAAGTAAATGACTACAAGTGTTATATATACTCGTTCAACATCGGGTATATATATATATATATATATATAAAGTAAGTAAAGTCGTCGGGGCGGCCTAAAGTCGGTATCAGCTAGTCAGCGAGGGAGTCTATCCCCTTTTCAATAGCCCTAGACCAAGGAGAGTGTGGGAAGCGCCACACCTACCATCAGCTCCTTACTTTACCGCAGAGATCTCTGTGCTACTCATACGCTGAGTTGGCGAGGACCGGTATCGAACTAGGAACCTTGTGGTTACTAGCCGAACGCTCTACCGACTGAGCTAACCCGGCCCCTTAATATGAAAAAGTGAATGGAAGTGAATCCGACACATGATGTTATAATTCGCTGGCAGAAATCTGTTTCGACCCTTTATTGAAGTGGTCTTCATCAAGAGCGAGATGTGTGTGATACAGAGACGGTGTGATTAAACCGTTACAAAATCAAAAGTGGTACAAACGAAACGTTTAAGTTCGGAGCTGGATTTTTTTTTTTTTAAAATTTTGAAAATGCATATTCTGTTTGAAAAATAAAATAAAATAAAATAAATTTTATTTTATTTTATTAAATCAGAAGCATTATAATCCACAAAGAAAACTCAAAAGAGTTTGCTGTAAATATGTATAAAAATGTATAAGAAAGTATCAAAAAGTTCAAAGTTCCAGCCACTGCAGACCACGTTAGTTACCGGAAAGATGTAGATATCCTGGTATTTTGTTTTTTCAAAAGACAGTATGAATTATAACATCATGTGTTTTGTTTTTTAAAAATATTTATTTCATATATATATATATATATATATATATATATATATATATATATATATATTGATAAGTCAGACAATGTGTTTCGGCGTTTACGCCTCTTCAGAGTGGCTAAACACAACAACTATCCTGGGCTAGGGTCGAACTCCGACTGACTGTTGCCAAACTAGAGAGAGACAGAGACAGAGAGACAGAGAAGAGAGAGAGAGAGAAGGAGAGAGAGAGAGAGAGAGAGAGAGAGAGAGAGAGAGAGAGAGAGAGAGAGAGAAGGGGTAGATATGATATGAGATTATGGTTCTTGCCTTTTACACATCTGCTTACTTCGTATAACTCGTCTGGACACCATATTCTCTGGGCTGATCTAGTAGGCTTCTGTTAAGGTTTGGTTTTCCTTGCTGATTCTTCTTCGTGCTGGGCTGGTCATTGTTTTTTAATATTCAATTAACAAACAAGACCTGGTTGTTTTCTTGATAAAACTTTATTTTCAGAACCCAGCCTGTGATGATCCGCCACGGTGAGAAAGGACATCAGAGCGTCGACCTACAGGCCCACCCGCTCTGAAATCTGCATCGCTTCTAACTTACTAAACGAAAACCTATTCTCACGTGTCTGTAATGCAAACAAAAACTGAATCAACTGACCTCTTATTGTCCGGTTGCTAGCTGATAGGTTATAAAGAGAGACCGGTTATTTCTTAAAACTCCAACCTAAAAATGGGGAACCACTCTGATTGACTGATAAATTATTTATCTATTTATTGATCTACCAGGAAAAAATAAGACGGGGTTAGGGTTAGGGTTTATGTTTATGGTTAGGGTTAGGGTTTAGGGTTAGTTTAATGGGAAAATAATGGGTAGATTAATTAACAGATAAAATTCATTCAGAGTGGTTCCCCTTATTTAGGTTGGGGTTATAGGAAAGACCTGATGAAATAGGACATTATATTCATTAGAAGATGTTTAAGTACTATAGAATACTGATATCTGAAGAATAGTATAAACACCAACAAGAACCAGTAATAGAATCCAAAGAAATCATTATTATTTGGAAGGTGCCTATCTAAACTGATTGAAAATAAAGAGCAGATATAGTGGTTAAGAACTATAGAAGAAAGGCTTGCTTTCTAATTGGTATATCAGGGCCAACAGATAATAACATAAAGAATATAATCAAATAAGAAAATACAAAGACGTAGAAATAGAAATTGAGAATATGTGTTACCTTAAAACTACCACGGTATCAGTAATAGCGGTATATTTGGGTATGATTAAGAAAGGGAGAGATAAACATATTAACAAGATATATCTCAGTCTCTACCTATATGAAATACAAAAAAATTGCACTTTGTAGAACAGTTCATCTTAGGATAATACTATCAATGTGAGTGGAAAAGTAGCGTCTAAAAGAGGCAGACCCCCACCGCACAAAAAAACCCTTCCATAAATACATAGAATGCATATAACCAACTCCTTTCTTTATCCTAGGTTTTGGGAAAGATATATGTACATTTTAGAAAACGCGCTTGTGTAATGGATATCGTCGTAGGAAAGTATCCGACGATCCTGGGCAAGGTTATTTAATTTTTACCTCTTGCAAAAAAGACATGGATCAATACATTCTCTCTCTCTCTCTCTCTCTCTCTCTCTCTCTCTCTCTCTCTCTCATAACTCAGGACTTACTTACTTTAAGCCCTTTTCAACTGGCCAAGGATGGCATTTAAAAACTTAACAGAAGTTATTTCGCAATAGCTCTTAAGTAATAATATCGAACATTGTAATAATTAAATTATCATACTGTAGTATATCTGCAGGTCCCGCTAGTCCCGAAGAAAATATTCAATGTTGCTAGTCATACTAGTCATCTGTCAATTAATTGTATGATATCACCTTAGTGACAGCACAGATATCCATGTCATTCTCTCGCCATCCACCCCTATCACCCTCGAAAGGTTCTCTGTGCAGCATCGAGATCTTTTTTATCTTTTGCTATTATTCATTTCTAATAATTTATCTATGTGTCTAATTCTCTGCTTATCTATATGTATTTACCAACCCCTCCCCACAAGCAGAATGTGACACAAGGTCAATTTCTTAAGCGGAGTTTACAGATTTGAATTCAGAGTTTTCCTTTTCCGAGAATGATTACCTAGCCATGGTTAAAGAGCCCAATCCGCCCTACTATTTGCTCATAGCTGGAAAGAGAGAGAGAGAGAGAGAGAGAGAGAGAGAGAGAGAGAGAGAGAGAGAGAGAAAGAAAGAGAGAGAGAGTAGGACATATTGGGCTCTTAGCTTTGGGAAGGCAACTCGTCTAGGAGAAGGAAAATCCGAATCTAAAAACAGTTCGGATAATTTGTGGCACACTGGTGTACCATTCTTCTGTCATCAAAAAGTGTGTTGCAGGTCGATGATAAACCTTCACCACTATAAACAAATAACCTTTGCAAGAAGATAACTGAACTCTTATGTTGTGCGTGATAGAGACCTGTAGCTATGTATAGAGTTTTAAAAATACGTAACAAAACATCGTAATGTTAGATCGATAGATAAAGTAAGAAGTTAATCATTTTCTGTAGTTACAGTGGCTCTCGTAGCTAAATTGGTTAAGCAGCATGTACGGATAACAAGACTCTGAGTTTCTAAGAGAGTTTGACTGTTCTTATTGTCTGTTATATGTACATTTTAACACATCAAGTTGTATAATGGTTAGCAAGCTAAATATGCAGACCATTGCTAGTAAGTTCGATTCTGACTGGGAGGTCCATATTCTGGTCTTGTAAATAAACTAAGCTTAGTAAATAACTATATTTCATGTATATCGCTGTCGTAGAAATTGTGATACGGTTGAATTGTGATAAAATAGCAATCAAAATTAAAAGATGAAATATAATAATAATAATAATAATAATAATAATAATAATAATTCAGAACACTGCAATTCTGCAATCTGCCAGAATACTCAGAAGAGTCCTGGAGACCTGAGGAGACTTGCTGTCACTCAGACTCCAGTGAAAGACCATCAGCTAACACTGATGTGAAAACTCAAAAGGAGCAAATAATAATAATTTCGAGATAAAGACGGATCATTCGTATCCCAGCCAGGAGACCAGAATAGGATTGATTAACAAAAAAAAAAAAAAGAGAACTTGTCAACTGTTTGAATTTGCGGTTCCAGCAAATCGGAGGTGAAGATGAAGGAAAACGAAAAGATGGACAAATACCCGGACCTTGCCAGAGAATTGAAAAAGCTGTGGAATATGAGGATCAAAGTGATACCAATTGTAGTTGGTGCACTTGGAACGGTCCCAAAAATCTTGGAAAAAAGACTGAAGGATCTGGAAATCAGAGGATGAATTGAGACCATCCAGACTACTGCATTGTTGCAGTCGACTAGAATACTCAGAATAATTCTGGAGACCTGAGGAGACTTATTGTCACTCGAACTGCAGTGAAATACCATCAGCTAACACTGGTGTGAAAACTCACATAATGATAATAATAATTGGGGAGATTGCACATGTAAAGACCTGGATGAGGATAAATAAAGGAAACCTCAAGAGAGAAAGCGAGTCACTCATAATTGCAGCACAAAACAATGCGATAAGAACAAATTATATCAAAGTAAACATAGAACAGAACACCAAATGTAGGCGGTGTGGCGACAGAGATGAGGCGATCAACCATGTATTAAGTGAATGTAGCACACTAGCGCAATAAGAATACAAGGCTAGGTACGACTGGGTTGGAAAGGTGATCTACTGGAAATTGTGCAAGAAACTAAAGTTTGACCATACAACAAAATAGGAAATGCATAAACCAGAATCTTTTATTCGGAATTAAACACAAAATTCACTGTGACTTTAAAATATGAAAATGTCCCCTTAACCCATCCGAGACAGAGGACCAGACCTTAAAAAAACTTCTAAACTGATATATTTTGCAGTTCCAGCATATCCCAGGGTGAAGATAAAAGAAGAAAAATAGACAAATACCTGGACCTTGCTAGAGAATTGAAAAAGCTGTTGAATATGAGGGTGAAATTGATACCAGTTGTAGTTGGTGCACTTTGAACAGTCCCTAAAAGTTAAAAAAAATAGACTAAAGGAACTGAAAATCAGAGGAAGAATTAAGACCATCCAAACAACAGCATTGTTGAAATAGGCTAGAATACTCAGAAGAGTCCTGGATACTGGAGGAGAATTAGTGTCACTTAGATTCCAGTGAAAGACCATCAGCTAACGTTGGTGTGAAAATCTCTGAAGGAGTGAAATAATAATACGAAGGTGTGTCAAAAAGTAATGCCATTTTGCTTAGGACGGGTATAATTACTAACACACGAGCATCATACATCAAAATGAAGCTGATTCTCTGTGGATCACATCCCTACTTCTCCACATAGTTACCGTTTCTCTCAATAACAATATTCCACCTTCGAATGAGAGCATGTATACCTGCCCCGTAAAATTCTGTTGACCGTTCTTTGAGCCACTTCTTCACTATAGATTTCACTTCCTCTTCACTGAAAAATTGTTTGCCTCTCAAACCCCCTTTCATGGAGCCGAAGAGATGATAGTGATTATTCCAGTGACGAGGAATTGAAATCTGTAGTGAAGAAGTGGCTGAAAGTACATACAACAGAATTTTACGAGGCAGGAATACATGATCTCATTCAAAGGTGGAACATTGCTATTGAGAAAAACGGTGAGAAGTAGGGATACAAAAACAATCTCCGTTGTCTAGCGATATTAAATTTCAATTTATTTTTCCTGAATAGAGCAAAATTTATCAATACAATGCATACTAATTTATTTTTAACTTTTTAGTCTATAAATTTAAGTGGTGGATTGCAGCACGGCTTATATTCCAAAAATGGAGGTGTGTGTTGTAATGGTTAGAGTCATAGGAAATGCATTCGTCGACCCGAGTTCAAATCCTAGATGTGGATGTTTGCATTTCACATAGCGCTAACACTCTTGGAATCCATATATTCTCCCTCTAGCTATAGGTAAATAGTTCTTTAACCTTGGATAGGTAACCAGTTTAGGAGAAGGAAAACTCTAAATTCATTCCAGTTAAACTCCGCTTGTGTGGAGAGGTGGGTAAATATATATATATATATATATATATATATATATATATAATATATATATATATATATATATATATATATATACCAAAAAATAATCCAACCCAGGCATTGCAACTCTTTTCAGGTCATTTAATGCCGAATAAAGTCATTTTTGCTAAAGAAAGGACTCCAGTTCATAAAGTCTTGCAGCTGTTTTAATATTGAAAACTTAATAACTCTAGTTGTACAAATGATAGAATCATTTAGTAAAAAAAAAAAACAAATGAAAGTTTAACTCTTGAAGTTTTATTATGTATGTTTTGTAGGGACCCGGTTTGTTTGGTGTTTGTGTGTAGTTGAAGAAGATCTGAGTTATGGATCCCCACAATTTAAATGTATAAGACTACGGAAATGTAGTTTCCATAGAAAACAAAAGACAAAATTGATAAAAGAAACAAACTTTATATACATTAATTTACAATTGGTATATTCAATTGTTCTTTCAGCGGTGCTGCAGACTGTATGTGTCTGTACATAGTTGTGTGTGACAAGTGTGACATGTATTGTTTATACTTGTGCAATTGGTTGTGTCAACATTGTAGCAGTTTTGTCTGCGATTGAAACTTGTGATTGAAATTTGTTGTCGTTGAGCGAGAAAGAGAGAGAAAATTGGAAACGAAAATACGAGACCAACCTGATATATCATTTTCTGTCTTCGGGCAGCGACTTCTCCCCATTGTGTCGATGTTGGGGGAGAACTTCCGCTCCTACTGTCGAGTTAGGGGGCATTTGCCCCAACTTTGTCGAGTCGGGAAGAGCGTAAGCTCCCACTGTCTGGTCTTTCAGCTAAAAGGGTCTTTTTATAATTATCTTTTGTAATTGTCTACGTGATCATCAAGCTAAAATATTCATCAAATATCAGGTGATTTGCAATGATGCAATATCGAATGATTTTGGTATCTGTGGAATTCTGGTGACATAAATTATCGGGTGAATTTAATCCATTGTTTCTATTGTTGTTAAAATATTTCTAAACTAATTTTCATTCGATTCTCTTTTGTTTACCTAATTCTAAACTCATGACATACATTTGTAAAACTAGTTGTTTAAGAAAACTTAATTATTTTAATTCGGTCAATTCCACATGCCGTAAAACTATAGGGGCCGATCCCTATAGTTTTCATTATTGAATTTCAATAAGACTGCCATCTTTGTTGTTACATTATAAATTTGCTCCAGGACTTTATGGACACTATGTATTAGACCTTAACCCAAATTCTTCTGATTCTGTTAAATTGCAACATTATTATTATTATTCAGGAGATTAGGGGTGGGTGATAATAAGCTACATGTAAAGCCCACCAGAGACAAATATTAGATAATGGAATAATTTTAACAGCATGTCAACCCATCGAGGATTATTCTGTGCCTAGAGGTTAGGGAATCGCGTTCATATTTACATTTTTGTGTAGTTTCTTTTAAAGTTTTGTACAGTCCTATCGAATACAAATAGTTTTTAAACATTTATTTGACCTATAGATGGGATCCTAACATTTACAACAACTGCAGATCAGAGTGGACAAGGAAGTAATTGAAATGAAGGGGTACTCCATACTCCCTAGACTGGTGTTTCACCACCAGTTGCAGTTTAGTGCCATACCCAGAAATAAGAATTCAGTGAATTGGCTAATACCAACTATAGGTCACTCCACCAACTTTACATTTTACTTTACCATTGGATAGGCTTATTGTTACTTGACCCATAGCTTGACCGACGAGACAGCGGCGTTCAGACAAATTGAAAACGTAGTTATATTAAAGAGACACTAGAGCAGTGGTTCCCAACCATTTTAGTACCATGCCCCACTTTTTTATCACAATTTTCTTCATGTCCTCTACCAGTTAATTGTTTAGTATGATATAACAATATCAGTTTTGAAGAAACAAGTAAAACTAAAGGGTTTAACTTCAAATAAAAATCAAATAAAATCCATTTTATAATGTGTATAATTGCGGGGGGGGGGCAACAGATGAAAAACTGCAAAGTTAAACAAGTCAGAATCCATGCATATAGCTGGTGTCAGATGCACAATAACATTAGTGGGGGAACACTTGTCTCGATTGCACAAGTTGTTGTACTCAGCTAGGTTGTAATTACAATTTTACCCTATGAATTCATAATTTTTACCCATATAGGGTAAAATAAAAAAAATGTAGATATTGCAATACTTTTCATATTGCCCCCTATTATTATTGAATTACCCCTCCCCCAGTGGGGCGTAGGCCCCACGTTGGGAATCATTTCACTAGAGGTAGACAAATGTTGGCCAAGTCATAATTTACAAGTAATTATAGGTTCTAAACATTTTCCACTTTCAATGCACGCGCCAAACATAATCTTCTCAATTATTGAAATTGATTGGTAAAAAGAAACAATACGTATATGTCTATACGTATATAGTTTACCGTAAATAGAAATTGCTTCTTTCTATGTAGAAAAAAAGAAAAGAAAAAAGTACCAATAGGAGAAAGTCACTCAAAAGTGAAATAATTGATTTCTCATCACTGCTGAATACAAACGGGTAAGTTGATTATATTTGGAATTTTCTACCAATCGTTAAAATAGTCACGTAAATTAGAAAATTTATTGGATAGCTTCTTTTTTTTAACTTTTTTTTTTTTGAAAAAACGTATAATTATGTAGCTGACATAAAACTACAGACTATTACAACTTCTATCTATCTATCTATCTATCTATCTATCTATCTCATACTGTAAATATCTACTTTATTTTATATATATATATATATATATATATATATATAATATATATATATATATATATATCGATCCACACTGATGAGACGCAAATAAAGAAACACTGTGTCTGCGGATGACTAATATAATATATATATATATCTATTTACCAACCCCTCCCCGCCCTGTTGGGTGGGGCGTTAGAATACACCGACTCCACCTCTGCAGAGGGGTAAGACTCCTCCAATGAGACCACCTATTGGCCGTGGGTGGCGACCCGTGATGCTTAAGCATAGAACCCAGGTGGATGAGCAGTTCATGACTTGCAATACTCCACTTTCTTGGGCTAGACGGGCGGTCGGAGAGGCCCCCTCCGATCAATCGGCTGGTCACGTCAAGACCTAGCACCTATATGATTTTCCCAACCCTATGGCCCTCATGCCAAGCACCAACCCCTTTTTACCATATGGGTGCTAGAAGGCGGTGATTGAGGGTCTACATTTCCTGGGAATGACGTTAAACTCTATCTGATGGCGAGGTTTGGGGAATGTGGAGCACCCCTTCATCACCATTGCTCTCTGGTCCATTCTGATCTGGAGTGGTAGTACCTGTTAGGTGTCCCATATATGGGTTAAATAGAAAAATGTATTTATAAAAAACTTTGTATATCCATTAAGAATTGATTTATTTCAAAACTTTATCGGCATTAAATGACCCACTGAGGTTGATATGCCGTAAAACCAAACCAAACCAAACAACCCCTCCGCAAAGAGCAGGATGTGACACTAGGTCAATTTATTAAGAGGAGTTCAACAGGTTGAATTCAAAGTTTTCCTTCTTAGACCGGTTGCCGAACCAAGGTTTAAGAGCTCAGTCTGCCCTACTATTTTTCATAGCTGGGGGAAGAGTAGGATTCATACCGTTCCAAGGGTATTAGCGCTAAGTGAAATGCATTACCATATCCAGGATTTGAACTCGGGGCGACGAGTCCATTTCCCATGACTTTAACCATTACACACCACGCGCTTCCTAATATAATAATTATATGTATGTGTGTTGTGTGTGTCTATGTATGAGAAAAATAGAAATGAATCCGACAAATATGTTGAAAATGACTGAAAGTGAAAAAAAATATATACGATGTAAAGGGTGAAATATTATGATAATTTAACACTAGCATTTCGATCTTCTTTTTATTTACCTGTATGAAATAATTTTACCTTAAAAATCATTTTAAGATAAAAGTAACATTACTGGGCAGGTGAATGCGCACATGCACACTTCACAAAACAAACAAACACACACACACCCACACAACACACACATCAAACACTATATATATGATATATGTATGTGAGGTGTAATGTTGTTAACCGTGTGTGTGTGTATCGTGTATGTGATGTGTGTGAATGTATGTCCTACGCGTCTGCATTTATTTCTTAAACTCACCACTAATTATATTATATGTATATCGACTCGTTTACGAAGATAATACTAAGATCAGATTTTCCATTAACATTATTATACAGATGACCTGTTTGATAATTACACTAGCACGCTCTCATTTAAACCAGTTAAAAGTTGTTATTTCTTTTCTTTCTTTTTGGCTTTGTACTCTAAAAATATAAAATAAAAAGATAGTCAGACGATATGTACTTATATACAAGTTAAACAAACGTGCTAGGGCCATGATTTCTCTTTTGCTAGTACGATGCTGAACGTTGCCATGTAAGACAACGTTTGTTTTATTTCTTTTTTTTTAATCTTTGATACATAGAAAGAAAACACATTCAACCCAACGAAAAGGCAAAACGTTCAATTCTTTTTAGATAGTGTCGGTGCGTGTGTTAGTGACCTTTTAAACACAAGTCGACATTATTCGCACTTATCTAAAAACAAAAGGCGTTCCTCTATAATATGTTGCGACTTCCAGAAAAGAAAAAAAATGTGTTCGGTTTTGGCCTACGATCGTTCGTATAATATACTTATTCCCATTCTCATCCTGTCATTGTTGACTACCGTGTCGATTACTTGCTGCTATTTTTCAAAGGCAGTTGAGTTATTCACGGGGTAAGTGGTTGTTCAAGTGGTCCATTGCGGCATTCGCTTCTCAAAAAACAGCATTGCATACAACATATATATTCCGCTGCATTTTTTTGATATCAACACTGTAACACGCATATTATATATATATTTTGTTCGTACGATTATCTTTTCTTTTTACAACGTTTTTTTCTTCTGGTTGATGTTTGGTAGTATATTTTTACAATCAAACTATTTGGTGTTTTTTTTTTTCTCAACCGCGAGGATTTACCAACACGTTTTAGTATATATATATATATATATTATTATATTATATTATATATATATATATATATAATATAAGTTAAGAGAAAGGAAATGAATCCGGGGTATGAGTATAGATAAAAGGATAATGAAACAACACAATATATGCTAATTATTTCGTCTCCGGCAATTGATAATTCTGGAGTATAAACAAGCTTTGAAGATGATTTTTATAAATCGATATTTTTGAATATTAGCTATGAATATATGTAAATCCTTTCACTTTAAAGCATATTGTATTGTTTTATACTCCTTTTATTCTATAATCATATATATATATTATATATATATATATATATATATATATTATTTTCTTTACTCGTCCATTTACCGGTATTCTATTATCCTCGATATTTAGCTCTGTTGAGGCGAGGATTGAAACTGGTCAGCATGCAACTCGTTTTTTATGTTCCCTTTACCCTATTGTAAATAATAATATATATATATATATATTGTTTGTGTGTGTGTGTGTGTGTGTGTTGTGAGTGTGTATATAGATATAGATAGATATGTACATAACATATGTAGATAGACTGTTCCGTGAAATTAAATTGGACTGTCTAATTACGGCAATGATGATGTCTGAAGCACAAAGAAGAGACATGATATTTGGGGAGACTTTATGCCATCAATCCAGTTTACCAAGGTGGAACATGCTTTCCAGAAATAGAATAAAAAACTAAAATCTACATAAGTCTTGAGAGTTAATTATTGAGAACTATCCCATTGGAGAAAAGTCTACCCTTGATTTCTTGACAGCTTTGATAAACATATCACCTTAGTGGCGTGCAGTGATATTTGTCTGAATCTGTAAAAACCAATAAGTAAAATCAAATTTTATACAATATTTTGATTTTCCATTTAACCAAATCATTTCCTTTAACTAACTTTTACACTTTCTCTTTCGTTAGTTGAGGAAACTGCGGTCAACAAAAGAACTCGGTAATCCTTACTGTTTCCTCGTAAATTCTACCATAAAATAACTGGAACCCTATTTTATGTCGTGTTTTTGCAATAAATGTTTTATTTTTTTTTTACCCCGTTATTTTTAATACTAAGATTATTTTTTTATATTATTTTAATATTCACTTCAATCGGTTTTATTCAAAAAGTTTTTTTTTATTTTATTTCGTTTAACACTTCAACTTTTTACTCGTAAATTCTACCATAAAATTCAGGCTTGGCTCAGATAAATGCCAAGCCTAATTTCATGGTAGGAATTTACGAGTAAAAAGTTTGAAAATTACTTTTGTTGTTATTTCTTTTCTTTTTGTTTTGGCTTTGGTATCTAAAATAAAAACGTCAGATTTTAATGCATCGTCGACGAAAAAAATTTCGGTCATAAAGGCGGATCCAATTTATGCATAAATTGTAAAACGAGCCCCCATCTTTAAACTAACATTTTCTCACAAAATAAAAATTTTAGAATATACACATTGAAGTGAATATTAAAATAACATAAGATATATTCAGTATTGTAAAATAACGGGTGCAATTAAATTGTTGTGGGGTTTAAAGGGATCAAGATATACAAAACGATGGGTAACAAATGTAGAAAATGTATTAACAAAAGTAGACAATATACAATAGAGAAAGTGAATTACGTCGACATAGAGAATGGTTTATGTTCGCATTGGCTACCTGCCAAGCACAATTATCCCTGTTACTTATAGGAACTGTCGCGCATTCCATTAGTCTTATAGGGTGTTATCACCTATAACAAAAATAGATACGTTTATTGCAAAAACCGGATATAAAATGGAGGTTCAGTTATTTTTTATGGTAGGAATTTACGAGGAAAAAGTTAAGGATTACGCCATAACTGGCCATGTCACATTCTTCTCGATGCACATTCCTTAGGCTTATTCATAGTACTGTTGCTAGGGAACCGAACAGACTTTGTTGTCCTCAATTCCAGTTGTAGATCCCAGTTAAGACTGGTGGGAAAATATCGATTATTACTGGCATTCATATCTATCACAAAGCCATAGATCTGCGAATGGTATGGATAAGGTTATATAAGAGATTGGCATGGGTGACCATGCATCAAGATCTCCCTTGGCGACGAGCCCGGATTCCTACACACTCACTGGCGTGCACAACAGTAAATCTATGCCACATATTATCATCAGACTGTCTCTTTCGATGGGGAATGGTTATAATCATATGCGAGTTTAGTTCTCGTGGTTGCCGCTCATAGCTTTAGATTGTGCATATAGTTTAGGCTAGTTGAGAAGTGCCGAGCTGAAAGTGTTCAGGTACTATATCTGTCAACATTCGATATATATAATTATATCCATATTAGCATATATATATTAATAAGATATATATTAAAAGAGTAAGTAAATTCGTGGCGAGGCGCTAAAAAAGTCTCGTATAGCCAGTACAGCCGATGGAGATCTATCCCTTTTCAATAGCGCTAGGACCAAGGAGGATTGTTTTTGGCCGTCTGAGGTTAGGAGGCCACACTTACCCATCAGCTCTACTATTACCAGCAGAGATCTCTGGCTACATACATACGCTGTGAGATTGTGTGGAGAACCGGTATGGAACTAGGAACGTTGTTGGTTACTAGCCGGAATCAGCTGACTAACCGACTGAAGCCTTGAACCCGGCCCCATTCATATGAAAAAAGTGAATTGAATGTTGACATGCCCAACCCACATGATGACTTATAACTTCGCAGACAGAACGTCATGATTCTCGACCCCCATTTATCTAAAGTGCGTCATTCCTCACAGAGCCGAGAGTGTGTGTGATAGCAGACACAGTGTATGACTATACAAAACACGTTACAAATCAAATTAGTGTATGTACAAACGAATACGGTTCAAGTTCGTGAGCTGGATATTATTTTTTTTTCTAAAATTTTGAAAATGCATATTCGTGTTTTTAAAAATAACAATAACATGATAATTTATACTTATTTTAACAAATAAAGCATTATACATCCAAAAGAAAACTCAAAAGAGTTTGATGTAATGATATGTTATAAAAATGTAATAAGACAATGTATCAAAAGTTCTCGGTTTTCGCATACTCACTGCATACCACGATTAGCGTGAACCCGAGAAAGATGAGATATCCTTTGGTATTTATTTTTTTTACATAAGGAAGAAGTATGAATATCAAATCATGGTTTGTGTTTTTTTCTTAAAAATATCTTCATATATAAGTATACTATTATTATATATTAATAAGTATCCACAGATATCGGTTTCACGCGTATTACGCCTCTTCAGTGTGGCTAAACACAACAACTATCTGTGGCTAGGGTCGAACTCCGACTGGTTTGAAACTAGAGAGCGAGAGAGAGAGAGAGAGAGAGAGAGAGAGAGAGAGAGAGAGAGAGAGAGAGAGAGAGAGGGCTATATGATATAGATTTATGGTTCTTGCTTTTTTACAATCTGTTTACTTCGTTAACTCGTCTGGACAGCCATGTTCTCTGCTGATCTAGTAGGACTTCTTTAAGGTTTGGTTCCTGCTGATTATTCTTCGTGCTGGCTGGTCATTGTTTTTTAATATTCAAATTAACAAACAGCCCCTGGTTGTTTTCTTGATATAGCTTATTTTCAGAAACCACCTGTGGTGATCTGCAGGTGCGAAAGGACATCAGAGCGTCGACCTAAGGTCAACCGTCTGAATTGCATCGTTTTAACTTACTAAACGACAACCTATTCTCACGCGTCTGAATGTGGCAAAAAAACTGAATCAAGCATGACCTCTTATTGTCGCGTTGCTAGCTGATGAGGTTATAAAAAAGACGGTTATGTCTTTAAACCCAACCTAAAAAGGGGAAATACTGATTGACTGATAAATTATTTATCTAATTTATTGATCTATAGGAAAAATAAGAACGGGGGTTAGGGTTAGCGTTTTAGGAGGTTATGGTTAGAGTTAGGGTTTAGGGTTAGTTTAATGGGAAAAATAATGGTAGATTTAAAATTACAGATAAAATTCTTCAGAGTAGTTCCCTTATATTGTGTTGGAGTTATAGGAAGAGTGATAAATAGGATTATATCATTAGAAGATGTTTTAGTACTACTAGAAATACTGATATCTGAAGATAGTTAAACCAACAGAACGCAGTAATAAGAATCAAAAGAAAAGCATTATTATTTGGAAGGTGCCTATCTAAACTGATTGAAAATAAGAGAGATATAGTGGTTAAGAACTATAGAAGAGAGGCTTGCTTTCTAATTGTATATCAGGGCACACAAGATAATAAATAAAAGATATATAATAAGAAATCAAGAGTAGAAATAGAAAGTGAGAAAATGTGTTACCGTTAAAAGTTTCTACACACGGTATAGTAATAGCGGATATTGGGTATGATTAAGAAGGGAGGGTATAAACTATTACAGATATATATACAGTCTCTTCTGTATGAAATACAAAAAGCAACTTTGTAGAACAGTTCATCTTAGGATAATATTATAATGTGAGTGGAAAAGTAGCGTCTAATAAAGAGGCAGACCCCACAAAAAAACTTCATAATCATAGAATGCATATAACAATCTTTCTTTTATCTAGGTTTTGGGAAGATAATAAGTAATTTACATTATAGTCCTGTACAGAAAACGCGCTTGTGGTAATGGATATCTTCGTAGGAAAGTATGCGACGATCCTGGGAAGGTTATTATAATTTTACTCTTGCAAAAAAGACATGATAATTACATTCTCTCTTCTCTCTGCCTCTCTCTCTCATCTCTTCTTCCCCTCTCTCTCTCTGCTCTCTCAATACCAGGACTTAACTTACTTTAATGCCTTTTTCAACTGGCAGGATGGCATTTAAAAAACTTAACAAAGTTTATTTCGCTAATAGTGTTTAAGTAATACTATCGAACATTTTAATAATTAATTATCATACTGGTAGTATATCTGCAGGGTCCTGCTAGTCCCGAAGAAAAATTATTCATGTTGCTAGTCATCTAGTCCTGTCATGTATTGTATGATAAGTCACTTAAGTGAGCACAGATATCCTGTCAATTCTTCGGCATCCATACTATACCGTCGAAAGGTTCTTGTGCAGCCATGCAGATTTTTATCTTTGCTATGTTCATTTCTAATAATTTATCTATGTTTTAATTCTCTGCTTATATATATATATATATTTACAACCATCGCTACAGCAGAATGTGACACAGGTCAATTTTCTTAAAGCGGAGTTTACAGATTTGATTCAGAGTTTTCTTTTCCTAGAATGATTAATATAGCATGGTTAAAGAGCGCATTCGCCTACTATTATTGCTCATTAGCTGGAAAGAGAGAGAGAGAGTTTAGAGAGAGAGAGAGAGCGCGAGAGAGAGAGAGAGAGAGAGAGAATAGGACATTTTGGGGCTCTTAGCTTTGGAAGGCAACTCGTCTAGGAGAAGGAAAATCCGAATCTAAAAAACGTAGGAGAATTTTTGTACACTGGTGTACATTCTTCTGTATCAAAAAGTGTGTTGCAGGTCGATTTGATAAACTTCCAACTATAAACAATAACTTTGAAGAAGATAATGAACTCCTTTGAAATCTTATTGTTGTGCGTGATAGAGACCTGGCAGCTATGTAAGAGTTTTAAAAATAATAATAAACATGTAATGTTAGATCGATAGATAAAGTAAGAAGTTAATCATTTTCTGTAGTAAAGTGGCTCTCGTAGCTTAATTGGTAAAGCAGCATTTAGGATAAAGACTTTGAGTTTCTTATTGTCTGTTATATGTACTTTAAACAACATACGTTGTATATGATGGTTAGCAGCTAGTTGCGACCATTGTAGTAAGTTGATTCTGACTGGGAGGTCCATATTCTGGTCTTGTAATAAACTAAGCTTAGTAAATATATATTTCATGTATATGAATTCCAGTTAAACTCCGGCTTGTGTGGAGAGGTGGGATAAATATATATATATTAATATATATATATAATATTATATATAGTTACAAATAATCAACCCGCATGATTAAAAAACTCTTTTCAGGTATTTAATGCCGAATAAGTATGTTTGCTAAAGAAGGTATCCAGTTCATAAAGTCTTGCGCTGTTTTAAATATTGAAACTTAATTAACTCAGTTGTAACAAATGATAGATAGCATTTATAAGAAAACAAAAAACAAATGAAGTTTTAACTCTGAAGTTTTATTATGTATTTTTGTTAGGGACACAGTTTGTTTGGTGTTTGGGGGTTTGTTGGGGGTAAAAGTTTGAGAGATCAAGTTATGGTCCCAACTTTAAATGTATAAGACTAGAAATGTAGTTTCCATAGAAAACAAAAGACAAATTGATAAAAGAAACAAACTTTAAATATACATAATTACAATTGGGATATTCAATTGTTTTTTAGGCGATGTTGCCGAATGTATGTGTCTGTACATGTTGTGTGTGAAGTGTGAATGTTATGTTTATATTTGTGCGATTGGTTGTAGCAGTTTTGTCGTGATTGAAACTTGTGATTGAAATTTGTTGTTGTTGAAATTGGGAACGCAATACGAGACAAACTGATATATCTTTTGTTGTCTTCGGGCAGGCGACTTCTCCATTGTGTCGATGTTGGGGGAGAATTTGCGCTCCTATGTCGAGTTAGGGGGCATTTGCAACTTTGTGAGTCGGGGAAGAGCGTAAAGCTCCACTGGTCTGGTTCATTTCAGGATAAAGGTCTTTTTAATAATTATCTTTTGTAATTTGGTCTACGTGATCATCAAGCTAAAATATTCATACCAATATAGGTGATTTGCAATGCATGCAATAATCGAATGATTTGGTATTCTGTGGAATTCTGGTGAATAAATTATCGGATGATTTAAACAATTGTTTCTATTGTGTTAAAATTTTCTAACTATTTTATTCGATTCTCTTTTGTTTACCTAATCTAAACTCATGACATACATTTGTAATAGTACTGTTTAAAGAAAAACTTAAAATTATTTTAATTCGGTCATCAAATGCGTAAAAAATGTTAGGGGCGATCTATAGTTTTCATTATTGATTTCATAAGATCGGCATCTCTGTATCGATTAACCTATTAAAATTTTGCCTCCAGGATTTCGGAACATGTATAGACGTACAATTCTTCTGATTCTGCTTAATTGAACTTATTTTATTCGGAGATTAGGGGTGGGTAGATAATAAGCTACATGTAAAGCCACGAGAGCAATAATTAGTCAGATATAAAACCAGTATTGGAATGGTTTAACAGCATGTCAAAGCATCGGGGATTATTCTGTGCCTAGAGGTTAGGAACGCGTTCATATTTAGTTTTTTTGGTGTATTTCTTTAAAAAATTCTGTACAGTCCTACATAATAAGTCTACGAATAAAATAGCTTTTAATACAACTTTATTTTTCATTATCCCAGAATTATATCACTAAATCAGTCAATATCAAAAAACTAGATTTTCGACTTATAAAAACATATTAAAGATTTCAATGCTGAATAGAATCTCTTTTCTGTGTTATAAGACGACACGCACGTGCCACGATATTCCTTTTTATATAAATAGATACATGAGGTTCAAGAGGTTATATCAAATTTCGCGATTCCATCAATCGCTTGTCAATATTGTTGAGACGTTGGAGAAGTGTTGGCTTGTTTGTGTTTGTATTTCTTACATTCTTCAATGACCTTACACATAAACGATGCGATCTGTCTATTGAAGCGATCATCTGATTTCGTGTCAAAATCATCCGTCGAGTCCTCCTAATTCATAAACCACTACAACGATCAAGCAAGATTGCTTCGGGGATTATGTTGTCATTTCTGACTGTTTGACAGGTTGAAAGGCGCTCAGGACATCATGATGTTTTGACAGATCTGTTAATTTGTACTTTTTTTATGTAACTTCACAATATATA
>CM042152.1:45062840-45085340 GCA_023376005.1 Doryteuthis pealeii | reverse complement strand
ACTGGTGGGAAATATCGATTATTACTGGCATTCATTACTATCACAAAGCCATAGATCTGCGAATGGCTATGGATAAGGTTATATAAGAGATTGGCTGTTGACCATGCATCAAGTCTCCCCTTTGGCGACGAGCCCGGATTTCCTACACACTCACTGCTGCCAAAATAATCTATGCCACCAATCATCATCAGACTTGTCTCTTTCGAGGCATAATGGTTTGAAAATCATTGCGAGTTAGATTCTCACTGGGTTCCCTCATACTTCTAGATTTGTGCTAAACTAGGTAGGCTAAGTAAATGACTACAAGTGTTATATATACTCGTTCAACATCGGATTATATAATATATATATATATATATATATATATATATATATAAAGTAAGTAAAGTCGTCGGGGCGGCCTAAAGTCGGTATCAGCCAGTCAGCGAGGGAGTCTATCCCCTTTTCAATAGCGCTAGACCAAGGAGATTGTTTTTGGCGTCTGAGGTGGAGCGCCACACCTACCATCAGCTCCTTACTTTACCGCAGAGATCTCTGTGCTACTCATACGCTGAGTTGGCGAGGACCGGTATCGAACTAGGAACCTTGTGGTTACTAGCCGAACGCTCTACCGACTGAGCTAACCCGGCCCCTTAATATGAAAAAGTGAATTGAAGTGAATCCGACACATGATGTTATAATTCGCTGACAGAAATCTGTTTCGACCCTTTATTAAAGTGGTCTTCCTCAAGAGCGAGATGTGTGTGATAGAGAGACAGTGTGATTAAACCGTTACAAAATCAAAAGTGGTACAAACGAAACGTTCAAGTTCGGAGCTGGAATTTTTTTTTTTTAAATTTTGAAAATGCATATTCTGTTTTAAAAATAAAATAAAATAAATTTTATCTTATTTTAACAAATCAGAAGCATTATAATCCACAAAGAAAACTCAAAAGAGTTTGATGTAAATATGTATAAAAATGTATAAGAAAGTATCAAAAAGTTCAAGGTTCCAGCCACTGCAGACCACGTTAGCTACCGGAAAGATGTAGATATCCTGGTATTTTGTTTTTTCAAAAGACAGTATGAATTATAACATCATGTGTTTGTTTTTTCTAAAAATATTTATATATATATATATATATATATATTAATAAGTCATCCACAGATACGTGTTTCAGCGTTTACGCCTCTTCAGTGTGGCTAAACACAACAACTATGCTGTGCTAGGGTCGAACTCCGACTGTTTGCCAAACTAGAGAGAGAGAGAGAGAGAGAGAGAGAGAGAGAGAGAGAGAGAGAGAGAGAGAGAGAGAGAGAGAGAGAGGGCATATATGATATTAGATTATGGTTCTTGCTTTTTACACATCTGTTTACTTCGTCTAACTCGTCTGGACACCATGTTCTCTGGGCTGATCTAGTAGGCTTCTGTTAAGGTTTGGTTTTCCTTGCTGATTATTCTTCGTGCTGGGCTGGTCATTGTTTTTTTAATATTCAATTAACAAACAAGACCTGGTTGTTTTCTTGATAAAGCTTTATTTTCAGAACCCAGCCTGTGATGATCTGCCACGGTGAGAAAGGACATCAGAGCGTCGACCTACAGGTCCAACCGCTCTGAAATCTGCATCGCTTCTAACTTACTAAACGAAAACCTATTCTCACGCGTCTGTAATGTGCAAACAAAAACTGAATCAACTGACCTCTTATTGTCCGGTTGCTAGCTGATAGGTTATAAAGAAAGACCGGTTATGTCTTAAAACTCCAACCTAAAAAAGGGGAACCACTCTGATTGACTGATAAATTATTTATCTATTTATTGATCTACTAGGAAAAAAATAAGACGGGGTTAGGGTTAGCGTTTAGGGTTATGGTTAGAGTTAGGGTTTAGGGTTAGTTTAATGGGAAAATAATGGGTAGATTAATTAACAGATAAAATTCATTCAGAGTAGTTCCCCTTATTTAGGTTGGAGTTATAGGAAAGACCTGATAAAATAGGACATTATATTCATTAGAAGATGTTTTAGTACTATAGAATACTGATATCTGAAGAATAGTATAAACACCAACAAGAACCAGTAATAGAATCCAAAGAAACCATTATTATTTGGAAGGTGCCTATCTAAACTGATTGAAAATAAAGAGCAGATATAGTGGTTAAGAACTATAGAAGAAAGGCTTGCTTTCTAATTGGTATATCAGGGCCAACAGATAATAACATAAAGAATATAATCAAATAAGAAAATACAAAGACGTAGAAATAGAAAGTGAGAAAATGTGTTACCTTAAAACTACCACGGTATCAGTAATAGCGGTATATTTGGGTATGATTAAGAAAGGGAGGGATAAACATATTAACAAGATATATCTCAGTCTCTTCCTGTATGAAATACAAAAAAAATGCACTTTGTAGAACAGTTCATCTTAGGATAATATTATCAATGTGAGTGGAAAAGTAGCGTCTAAAAGAGGCAGACCCCCACCCCACAAAAAACCCTTCCATAAATACATAGAATGCATATAACCAACTCCTTTCTTTATCCTAGGTTTTGGGAAAGATATAAGTACATTTACATTATTAGTCTGTAAAGAAAACGCGCTTGTGTAATGGATATCTTCGTAGGAAAGTATCCGACGATCCTGGGCAAGGTTATTTAATTTTTACCTCTTGCAAAAAAGACATGAATCAATACATCTCTCTCTCTCTCTCTCTCTCTCTCTCTCTCTCTCTCCCCTCTCTCTCTCTCTCTCTCATAACCCAGGACTTACTTACTTTAAGCCCTTTTCAACTGGCCAAGGATGGCATTTAAAAACTTAACAGAAGTTATTTCGCAATAGCTCTTAAGTAATAATATCGAACATTTTAATAATTAAATTATCATACTGTAGTATATCTGCAGGTCCCGCTAGTCCCGAAGAAAATATTCAATGTTGCTAGTCATACTAGTCATCTGTCAATTAATTGTATGATATCACCTTAGTGACAGCACAGATATCCATGTCATTCTCTCGCCATCCATACCTATCACCCTCGAAAGGTTCTCTGTGCAGCATCCAGATCTTTTTATCTTTTGCTATTGTTCATTTCTAATAATTTATCTATGTTTCTAATTCTCTGCTTATATATATATATATATTTACCAACCCCTCCCTACACGCAGAATGTGACACAAGGTCAATTTCTTAAGCGGAGTTTACAGATTTGAATTCAGAGTTTTCCTTTTCCTAGAATGATTACCTAGCCATGGTTAAAGAGCCCATTCCGCCCTACTATTTGCTCATAGCTGGAAAGAGAGAGAGAGAGAGAGAGAGAGAGAGAGAGAGAGAGAGAGAGAGAGAGAGAGAGAATAGGACATTTTGGGCTCTTAGCTTTGGAAAGGCAACTCGTCTAGGAGAAGGAAAATCCGAATCTAAAAACAGTTAGGAGAATTTTTGGTACACTGGTGTACCATTCTTCTGTCATCAAAAAGTGTGTTGCAGGTCGATGATAAACCTTCACCACTATAAACAAATAACCTTTGCAAGAAGATAACTGAACTCTTTGAAAATCTTATGTTGTGCGTGATAGAGACCTGCAGCTATGTATAGAGTTTTAAAAATACATAACTAAACATCGTAATGTTAGATCGATAGATAAAGTAAGAAGTTAATCATTTTCTGTAGTAACAGTGGCTCTCGTAGCTTAATTGGTAAAGCAGCATTTACGGATAACCAGACTTTGAGTTTCCTATTGTCTGTTATATGTACATTTTAACACATCACGTTGTATAATGGTTAGCAAGCTAGATATGCAGACCATTGCTAGTAAGTTCGATTCTGACTGGGAGGTCCATATTCTGGTCTTGTAAATAAACTAAGCTTAGTAAATAACTATATTTCATGTATATGAAATTCCAGTTAAACTCCGCTTGTGTGGAGAGGTGGGTAAATATATATATATATATATATATATATATATATATATATATATACCAAAAATAATCCAACCCAGGCATTACAACTCTTTTCAGGTCATTTAATGCCGAATAAAGTCATTTTTGCTAAAGAAAGGACTCCAGTTCATAAAGTCTTGCAGCTGTTTTAATATTGAAAACTTAATAACTCTAGTTGTACAAATGATAGAAGCATTTAATAAAAAACAAAAAAAACAAATGAAAGTTTAACTCTTGAAGTTTTATTATGTATGTTTTGTAGGGACCCAGTTTGTTTGGTGTTTGTGTGTAGTTGAAGAAGATCCAAGTTATGGGTCCCCACAATTTAAATGTATAAGACTACGGAAATGTAGTTTCCATAGAAAACAAAAGACAAAATTGATAAAAGAAACAAACTTTATATACATTAATTTACAATTGGGATATTCAATTGTTCTTTTAGCGATGTTGCCGAATGTATGTGTCTGTACATAGTTGTGTGTGACAAGTGTGACATGTATTGTTTATATTTGTGCGATTGGTTGTAGCAGTTTTGTCTGTGATTGAAACTTGTGATTGAAATTTGTTGTTGTTGAAAATTGGAAACGAAAATACGAGACCAACCTGATATATCCTTTTGTGTCTTCGGGCAGCGACTTCTCCCCATTGTGTCGATGTTGGGGGAGAACTTTCGCTCCTACTGTCGAGTTAGGGGGCATTTGCCCCAACTTTGTCGAGTCGGGAAGAGCGTAAGCTCCCACTGTCTGGTCTTTCAGATAAAAGGGTCTTTTTATAATTATCTTTTGTAATTGTCTACGTGATCATCAAGCTAAAATATTCATCAAATATCAGGTGATTTGCAATGATGCAATATCGAATGATTTTGGTATCTGTGGAATTCTGGTGACATAAATTATCGGATGAATTTAAACCATTGTTTCTATTGTTGTTAAAATATTTCTAAACTAATTTTCATTCGATTCTCTTTTGTTTACCTAATTCTAAACTCATGACATACATTTGTAAAACTAGTTGTTTAAGAAAACTTAATTATTTTAATTCGGTCAATTCCAAATGCCGTAAAAATGTAGGGGCCGATCCCTATAGTTTTCATTATTGAATTTCAATAAGACTGCCATCTTTGTTGTTACATTTTAAATTTGCTCCAGGACTTTATGGACACCATGTATAAGACCGTAACCCAAATTCTTCTGATTCTGTTAAATTGCAACATTATTATTATTCAGGAGATTAGGGGTGGGTGATAATAAGCTACATGTAAAGCCCACCAGAGACAAATATTAGTCAGATATAACAACCAAGATAATGGAATGGTTTTAACAGCATGTCAACCCATCGGGGATTATTCTGTGCCTAGAGGTTAGGGAATCGCGTTCATATTTACGTTTTTTGTGTAGTTTCTTTAAAAAATCTGTACAGTCCTACATATACAGTCCTACGAATACAAATAGCTTTTAAACATTTATTTGACCCATTGATGGGATCCTAACATTTACAACTGCAGATCAGAGTCGACCAGGAAGCAATTGAAATGAAGGGGTACTCCATACTCCCTAAACTGGTGTTTCACCATCAGTTGCAGTTTAGTGCCATACCCAGAAATAAGAATTCAATGAATTGGCTAATACCAACTATAGGTCACTCCACCACTTTTTACTTTACCATTGGATAGGCTTATTGTTAATTGACTCATAGCTTGACCGACGAGCCAAGGGCGTTCAGACACATTGAAACGTAGTAATATTAATATACCAATACCAGTTTTGAAGAAGTATCACATAAAGAATTGTATCTTTCAAATAAAACTAAAGAGTTTAACTTCAAATAAAAATAAAATAAAATCCATTTTATAATGTGTATAATTGCGGGGGGGGGGCAACAGATGAAAAACTGCAAAGTTAAACAAGTCAGAATCCATGCATATAGCTGGTGTCAGATGCACAATAACATTAGTGGGTGAACACTTGTCTCGATTGCACAAGTTGTTGTGCTCAGCTAGGTTGTAATTACAATTTTACCCTATAAATTCATAATTTTTACCCATATAGGGTAAAATAAACAAAATGTAGATATTACTATATTTTTCATATTGCCCCCTATTATTATTGAATTACCCCTCCCCCAGTGGGGCGTAGGCCCCACGTTGGGAATCATTTCACTAGAGGTAGACAAATGTTGGCCAAGTCATAATTTACAAGTAATTATAGGTTTCAAACATTTTCCACTTTCAATGCACGCGCCAAACATAATCTTCTCAATTATTGAAATTGATTGGTAAAAAGAAACAATACGTATATGTCTATACGTCTATAGTTTACCGTAAATAGAAATTGCTTCTTTCTATGTAGAAAAAAGAAAAGAAAAAAGTACCAATAGGAGAAAGTCACTCAAAAGTGAAATAATTGATTTCTCATCACTGCTGAATACAAACGGGTAAAGTTGATAAGTATATTTGGAATTTTCTACCAATCGTTAAAATAGTCACGTAAATTAGAAAATTTATTGGATGGCTTTTTTTTAAAACTTTTTTTTTTTTTAGAAAAACGTATAATTATGTAGCTGACATAAAACTACAGACTATTACAACTTACTTCTTTCTATCTATCTATCTATCTATCTATCTCATACTGTAAATATCTACTTTATTTTTATTATATATATATATATATATATATATATATATATATATATATATATATTATATATATATATATATATCGATCCACACTGATGAGACGCAAATAAAGAAACACTGTGTCTGCGGATGACTAATATAATATATATATATATCTATTTACCAACCCCTCCCCGCCCTGTTGTCTGGGGCGTTAGAATACACCGACTGCACCTCTGCAGAGGGGTAAGACTCTTCCAATGAGGCCACCTATTGGCCGTGGGTAGCGACCCGTGATGCTTAAGCATAGAACCCAGGTGGATGAGCAGTTCATGACTTGCAATACTCCACTTTCTTGGGCTAGACGGGCGGTCGGAGAGGTCCCCTCCGATCAATCGGCTGACCACGTCAAGACCTAGCACCTATATGATTTTCCCAACCCTCATGGCAAGCTCCAACCCCTTTTTATCATATGGGTGCTAGAAGGCGGTGACTGAGGGTCTACATTTCCTGGGAATGACGTTAAACTCTATCTGATGGTGAGGTTTGGGGAATTTGGAGCACCCCTTCATCACCATTGCTCTCTGGTCCATTCTGATCTGGAGTGGTAGTACCTGTTAGGGTCCCATATATGGGTTAAATAGAAAAATGTATTTATAAAAAACTTGTATTATCCATTAAGAATTGATTTATTTCAAAACTTTATCGGCATTAAATGACCCACTGAGGTTGATATGCCGTAAAACCAAACCGAACCAAACCAAACCAACCCCTCCGTAAGAGTAGGATGTGACACTAGGTCAATTTATTAAGCGGAGTTCAACAGGTTTGAATTCAAAGTTTTCCTTCTTCTAGACCGGTTGCCGAACCAAGGTTTAAGAGCTCAGTCTGCCCTACTATTTATCCATAGCTAGGGGAAGAGTAGGATTCATACCGTTCCCAAGGGTATTAGCGCTAAGCGAAATGCAATTACCATATCCAGGATTTGAACTCGGGGCGACGAGTCCATTTCCCATGACTTTAACCATTACACCACGCGCTTCCTAATATAATATATATATGTATGTGTGTTTGTGTGTGTCTATGTATGAGAAAAATAGAAATGAATCCGACAAATATGTTGAAAATGACTGAAAGTGAAAAAAATATATACGATGTAAAGGGTGAAATTTATTATTATGATAATTTAACACTAGCATTTCGATCTTCTTTTTATTTACCTGTATGGAATATTTACTTAAAAATCATTTTAGATAAAGTAAAGCAAATATAATACCGGGCATGCGAAATTCAAATCATCCTCAGGACAGATAAGTATATACTTATACACACACTGATACTTATTCACAAATATCTTCTAAGAAAACGTCTCGTATCTGTCAATTTGAACAAAAAAAACTCCCTTGTGCTTCTCTATAATAATACAAAGCCACATTAGACAAGAATCACGCAGGAAGAAATATTGGGTTTAGGCTGGTTTGTTCTACTCCATACAGCATACCGTAAATCATCGAGTATAATCTGCACTTTTTTCCCAAAATTTAAAGTTCAAAATCCCTAGTGCGTATTATATACGAGGTTAAAAAACGAAAAATATTTTCTAAGCAATGTACGAGTCTCTATTTGCTTTTATTTTTTACAGAGCTACAGCCCCTAAAAAGCCCCTGCGTATTATATTCAAGGGCGGACTATACTCGAAGATTTACGGTATTCACAAAACATTGGAAGACCTGTTGGTGGGGCTTTAGAATACACCGACAGAGGGGTAAGAACACCCCAATGGGGCCACCTGTTGGCCGTGGCTGGTGACCCGTGATGCGTAAGGACGGAATCATGGTGGATGACCAGTCCATGACATGCAACACTCCACTTAGACCCTTACTTAGGCTAGAAGGGCGGTCGGAGAGGCCCCCTCCGATCAATCGGCTGGTCAAGTAAAACCCTAGCACCTATATGATTGCCCCAACCCTATTGCCCTTATAGCAAGCTACCACCCTTTTTATCATGTGGGTACTAGAAAGCGGTGACTGAGGGTCTTCATATCCTGGGAATGACGTTAAACTTCGATGGTGAGGTTCCAGTTCTGGAGCTTTGGGGAATGTGGAGCACCCTTCATCAACATTGCTCCCTGGTCTACTATGGTCCAGAGTGGTAGTACCTGTTAGGGTTCCATCTATGCGTTAAATATAAAAATGTGTTTATAGAAAAAATTGAGTATCCATTAAGAATGGATTTATTTCAAAACTTTATCGGCATTAAATGACCCACTAAGGTTGATATACCGTAAACCAAATTTTTCACAAACGTTTTCACCTGATCTTGTGATTTTTTGTCAATCTGAGCAGTTTGTATAGAACAGAAAACGTTTATTATCGGGTATTATCGCATAAATGCGTCCTGGCCACCTGCCCTAAAAAACGCTAAGTGGTGCCTGCTCAAAATCCAACCCGGGCTACTATTAAGCTCCCTATCTGTGTGAAGGCGTTTTTCCCGAAAAGTTAATGCGATATGAAAGCAATATTCCCCCCTCCAGTCTTTTCTCGACAAGTAAATGTAAATATCTTGAAAATTTATTCATTTATTTAAAATATATATTTTTAGCGTTTTGACGGCGTTTTTATCGACAAATAATTTTTTTAATGGTTTGGAGGCGTTAAATGGTCTTTTATCGACAAGTAAATTAAAATATTTTACCCACGTTTAACATATTTGTATTCGGTATTTTCATTTTATTTTAATTCAAAACAACAGTCTCCAATTCTTAAATAAATACGACCGAGTTGGCTTACTTTTAACGCCTTCAAACCACTAAAACAAGTTATTTTTATATACTTCTAATGTTCTTGTTTTTGGATTTAGATATTGAAGAACCAAATTGTCTCCTAATCTTATTATAATGGGGAGAGTGTGTTTTTCTGTCTGTAACCGAAACTATATCAGTACGTAAGTCACAATGCCCTTTGTTATTTACATCACATTCTCAATGATTTATTTTTTAGATTTAAACCTCAATTAATAATAAAATTGTTTAACATTATTAATACTGTTCGTCTTATCTAGATATTTACCACGTACCCACGTGTACGGGTTAGGCACAAGGTCCTATTAATGTGGGACCAACACGAGCTGAGACTCATGGGTGGCGGGTGCAAAACATGCGTTGATGCCGTCAGCATTCACCCTCAAGTGGGGGGGTACCTCAGGCACTGGGAATAAACCCAGCCCTACCCCTCTAAATCAAGGGGGCAGGTGTTGCCCGGGGGGTTGGTCCCCTGGAATCAACGATGCTAACTTGTAAGGTCTAGCGACCGAAGCTCACTGGACCCCCGGTCGAAACCGGAGTTTGTTATGTGGAACATGCAATTGTATTTATATATTCAACAAAATAGCAGTTTTACAGTGTGAACTGGAAGATTAATTTGCATATTGATATTACAAATCTGATTTTAATAAATATGTGCTCGGTATTATTGATTCCTAATTATTTAATTTTATCTTAATGAATATGAGCAAAAATCCCGGGGAGAAATCTTAAACGAAATCCATTAACAAGAAGAAATAACTGTATTGTTTTTTATTTATTGCTTCCTATTTTAACTAAATAGTTAAGTTAGGAAAATTTAGAAATAAACGAAAGGTGAGATTGAAGAGTAAGTGTCTGTTAGTATTATCTGCGTTATTCTCGTCCGAGTCAAGCCCCCCAACAGAATACATGACCAAAAATTGTGTGTATTCCATCCCATGCAGCTGTGGCAAAGAATACAAAGGTGAAACATGCCGCCCACTGAAAGTAAGACTAGAAGAACATCGTAAAGCAGTGGTCCGAGGAGAAATAGAAAAAGTCGGGTATGGCTGACCATATATGGAATGAAAAGGGAAACCATCTGCCCTTATGGGATGAAGTTAGAATAATAGATAGAGAAGAACATTGGAAGAGAAGACGCCTCAAAGAATCAGCACATTTGATGGGCTGTTAAGTAGACCTAGCATAGAAATGAATACAATATGGGAACCCATAATTAAAAAGGCTAGATCAGATTGAAAAAAAAATCATACATAAGTAAATAGGTAGATATTCTAGATAAAAATCAAGACATTAGGTTTATAAGTTCCCAAAATTCACACTCAATTGTCCAATTGGACACATGGCCTAGTGGATAAGGTAGTTAGGTTAAGACAGTTCTAAGTGGCAGTTATCTCTGGTACCCGAGTTCAATCCTGAGTGAAGGCAGTTAGAAAAATAATTAACACAACTCCTACCCCAGCCATGGTTAGCGGAATGAGAACAGGATACCCCCGTGGACTAAATAAAGGGTTAGGTTCAAAGTTCCGTGATGGCTCCCGATTACGACAAGAGAGTTCCCGAGTTCGAAAAGAAGGTTCCCGAGTCCGACAAGAAATACCTGAAGAAGGGCGGAGGGCATATCGACCGAAACGTTGTACAAATAACAATGAAGATGGGGACAATAGTCCGAATAATGCAGATAATACTAATCTTCAAGCCCCATCTCAAACATTCAGAGAAATAAGTTTCTGTTGTTCTATTTTTTCTGTTGTTCTATTTTTTTAAATTAATACCCGCCTCTGTTTCAATACTCTTTATCTGCGTTCTTATTTAGTTTCAGTAACCTTTCTAATTTGATATAATATCTTATTACATTAAAACGTAAATTCTTGCACCCAGAGGACGGATATATTTGCTAGTACTTTAAATCTTCTTATTTTTTGAATTTAGATATTGAAAAACCAATGTGTATGCTAATCATTGATATTGAAGCATTACACAAGAAGAACCAAATTGTATCCTAATCAAAATAAGAACGCCTTTAGCCATGTTTTGTTGAGCTGAAAGTTAGGTTTATGGAAACTATTTTCTTTTTAAACTTCTAAATTCGCTTTCAAGTCGATTGTAAAGGAAAGATCACTTAGCCTTTCAGAAGAGTTGACCAAATAGTAACATAATTTCGATCATTCTGCTCAAAATTTGTTATTGTCCCTGTAATTTCAGATAATAAAAACAGTTTTTGTATTTGTTCAATTACTTATGAGCTATACGCTTGTTGATAATACTCATAAAAGCAATTGAAAGGATCGGTCACTCGGCTAAATGTACCATTACATCTAACAAGATATTCTTTGATTTATTTGTCTTGTCTTACTGGTTTATCAAAGTGCAAAAATCCAATGTCTGTAGTTCTTCATTATAGTTTTTATAATGGTTATTCATAAAAGCATTTCATTACACACGTGGCGAAAGTGAAAGTAAAACAGAAGCGAAAAAGAAAGTAAAACTGGTTGCTAATGGAACATAATTTGATGAAATTGACATCTGCGTTGCCATTATTTCCATTATTGCCGGATAGAATGAACGCTAACTTACTAATTAGAAAAAAAATAACATCAGACAAACGCTCTCAAAAATAAACAGATAAATAAATAAATAAATAATTGTGTACGCATCCATAGCTCCAGAATTGGAACTTCGAAATCAGATAGATTTTAACATCATATCCAGGACATTAAGACCCTCAGCCACCGCCTTCTGGCACTTATATGATAAAAATAAAAATAAATTTATTCTTAATGGATACTCAATCTTTTTTAAGCACATTTTTCTATTTAACCTAGAGATGGGACCCTAACAGGTACTACCACTCCGGGCCAGAGTGGACCTGAGAGCAATGATGATGAAAGGGTGCTCCACATTCCCCAGACCTCCAGAACTGGAACCTCACTATCAGATAGAGTTTAGCGTCATTCCCATGACATAAAGACTCGCAACCATCGCCTTCTAGCACTTATATGATAAAAATAAAATAAATTCATTCTTAATGGATACTCAATTTTTTATAAACACATTTTTCTATTTAACCCATTCATGGGTTCAACTAGATTGGTTTGTTTGGTTTAGTTTGTCTTGTTTTATGGCATATCAACTTCAGTGAGTCATTTAATGCCGACAAAGTTTGAAATAAATTCATTCTTAATGGATACTCATTTTTTTTATAACACATTTTTCTATTTAAACCATAGATTATATGATAAAAAGGATTGGGCCTTGCCATAAAGGCAATAGGGTTGGGACAATAATATCGGTGCTAGGGCTTGACGTGACTAGCTAATTGATCGGAGGTGGCCCCTCCAACCACTCGTCTAACCTAAGTAAGGGCCAAAGGGGATTGTTTCATGTCATAGACTGCTCAGACACCAAGGTTCCACCCTTAAGCATCACGGGCTGCTACTCACGACCAACAGATGAAGCCATTGGTAAGGGGTCTTATTCTAAAGCCACAGCCGACAGGGCTTGCAGGGGTTGAATAAATCTTATTATAATGGAGTGCGTTTATCTGTTTGTAACCGAAACTATATTACTACTCAAGTCATAATTTTCTTTGTTATTTACATGAAATTCTCCATGATTTTATTTTTATTTAAACCTCAATTATTAATAAAATTGTTTTGCACTGTTGATACTGTTGACTATATCTACATATTAAGAACATGCAATTGTATTTATATATACAGCAAAATAGCAGATTACAGTGTGATCAGTAAGTCTAATTTGCATATTGATATTAAAAATGTGATTTTAACAAATAGTACTTTTTATTATTGATTTCTAATTGTTTGGTTTTATCTTAATGAATATGAGCAAAAACCTCGGGAAAATCTTAAAAGAAATCCATTAACAAGAATAAATAACTGTAATTTTATTCTTTACTTCCTATTTTAACTACATAGTTAAATTAGATAAATTTGAGTGATGGAAGAGTAGATTTACGTTGTTCTATTTTTCGATTATACCCCCCTCTGTTTCAAATCTTTTTATCTGCATTCTTATATAGTTTCATTAGCCTTTCTAATTTAATATAATCTTTTATTACATTATGATGTAATGAATAAGTAAATACCTTGGTATCCCCTCACTATAATCTGATTGGACAGTGTCCTCTATAAATATTCGATACTGTGGTGGTACAAGCGCCTAAGCCTACTAGCCAGACTACCACCACGACTGCTCGTAAGAGATACTGCTACTCGACGCACCAGCTACTACTGCGATAATATACCTTACTACCAACTTCATAATATATCCCTTAACCCAGATATATCACATTAAAACTTAAATACTTGCAACACGGGGGGTATATTTGCTAGTTAATCTAATAAATTAATATTAGCTTCGTATTTGATTACTTGTCTACAGTACTAATTAATGGCCAAAGACTAAATATGGTGCTATCCTAATCATTATTAAAATCTCACCAACTTTTCGAGCTTGGTCTTATTTTCATGCCTTAAAATGTTTATTTAAATTTTGGGAACATGTGACTTTTAGGCACCCCTTTTTGATCTCGATTGATCTGAAAACAGACGATTTTTAGAGTTTAAAAAAAATTATAAAACTAACTCCTAACCCTAACCCCTAACCCTAACCATAATCCATAACCCTAATCCATAACCCTAACCCCTAACAAACAACCGGATATTGACGGTGCAAATGAAAAACATGTCCTTCTGTATCGAGATCAAAAAGGGGTGCCCAAAGGTCATATGGTCCAAACTTTTTAGTAAAAGCTAAAAAAATTCAGTTAGTTACCCATTAGTAATAGTGTTATGATCTTGTGTAATATATTGATTCATACGTGTAGGTATTGTTATTTTGGACCATATGAGCTTTAGGCACCCCTTTTGCGATCTCGATTCGTGGGGTCATTTTTTTCCATTTACACCGTCAAAATAAGGTTAATTGTTAACAGACGATTTTTAGATTTAAAAATAATTATAAAACTAACCCCTACCCCTAACCGCTAACCGTAACCGTAACCCTAACCCCTAACAAACAACCGGATTTTGACGGTGTAAATAAAAAACATGTCCTTCTGATTCGAGATCAAAAGGGGTGCCTAAAGGTCATATGTCCAAATTTTGGATATATCTTAAAACTGAGTAAAAGCTAAAAGATGAGTTAGTCAACCATTTGTAATAGTGTTATGATCTTGTGTGATATATTGATTCATACGTGTAGGTATTAGTATTTTTTAGTGTCAATTGCTCCACGGCCAGACTTTTATAACAATACATTCTTGATGGAACTTATCTGATTTTTTTCTCATGAAGGAAATGTTATGTAGTAGTGACCCTAATGTTTGGTATAGAAAAAACTACCTCACATCATGATGGAGAGCGTTTTTCTTCTTTTTAATGGAATATGTAAAAAAATCAAGCTGAATTTTTGGTCAACACACAAGACGAATCTCGACCAATGTATCTCTATTCCGGATTTGGCATTTTTGGATATTTTTTTCTTTATTAATCCAACCTGTACAATATAATGGTGTTGTTGGTTGAGTTGAGTAGAATACAATAGATTTAGGAGAGGTATGATAGAAGAAGAAGGGGCATAGAAGAAGAAGAAGAGAGAAGAAGAAGAAGGGCATAGAAGAAGAAGGGCATAGAAGAAGAAGAAGAAGAAGAAGAAGAAGAGAAGAAGAAGAAGAAGAAGAAGAAGAAGAAGAAGAGAAGAAGAAGAAGAAAGAAGAAGAAGAAGGGCATAGAAGAAGAAGAAGGAAGAAGAGAAGAAGAAGAAGAAGAAGAAGAAGAAGAAGAAGAAGAAGAAGGTATAGAAGAAGAAGAAGAAGAAGAAGGGAAGAAGAAGAAAGAAGGATATAGAAGAAGAAGAAGAAAAGAAGAACAAGAACAAGGGTATAGAAGAAGAAGAAGAAGAAAAAGAAGGGAGAGAAGAAGAGAAGAAGAAGAAGAAGAAGGGTATAGAAGAAGAAGAAGGATATAGAAGAAGAAGAAAAAGAAGAACAAGAAAGGGTATAGAAGAAGAAGAAGAAGAAGAAGAAGAAGAGAAGAAGAAGAAGAAGAAGGGTGTACAAGAAGAAGAAGAAGAAGAAGAAAAAAAAGAAGAACAAGAACAAGTAAGAAGAAGAAGAAGAAGAAGAGAAGAAGAAGAAGAAGAAGAAAAGAAGAAGAAGAAGAAGAAAAAAGAAAAGAAGGGTATACAAGAAGAAGAAGAAGAAGAAGAAAAGAAGAAGAAGAAGAAGAAGAAGAAGAAAGAAGGGTATACAAGAGGAAGAAGAAGAAGAAGAAAAAAGAAGAAGAAGAAAAGAAGGTGTACAAGAAGAAGAAGAAGAAGAAGAAGAAGAAGAAGAAGAAGAAAAGGAAGAAAAAAAGAAGGGTGTACTAGAAGAAGAAGATGATGAAGTCGAACGGGAGTTTAAGAAGAAGAAGAAATGATAAAAGTTGAAAAAGTGAAAAAAGTCATTAGAAATGAGCTACGATATATGCACTCTATCCCTTAAAACAGACTTGAAAAACATATTAGAGGCATGTAGGCAAAAAAGAAGTTGGTATGTTATCTAAACAGTAAGGGTGGAGGCTACTTTGAAGAAAAAAGTATACTTGTAGGTAAATCAACAAATTAAGTTTTGAAAAAGTTACGTTTCTTTGTGGAACAAACCGAAAACTTGAGAGCAAACTGTTTGAGGCTGTCTAATCATACTTTGCGTAAGAATACTTAATAGAGTTCAAAGGTAAGTTCGAATTATTGTAACACCAATTCCTGGAAATGTTTCTTGCTCGCGGGAACTTTTGTCACACAGATCCGTGACCCGCATGAAAGTTTACCTAAATGTGATTGTTTACTTATACAACCTTTTGATTACATGTTTCTGTTTTCATCCACCAATAAAAGCAACAACAACAAAAATGGAAAATACAAATACTTTCTAAAAGGAACTGGATTTTAATATTTTGTTTTGGGTTTAGTATTGAAAAAGGGAATTTAAAACATTTCGAGATGAGAGAGAGGAGAGAGAGAGAGAGAGAGAGAGAGAGAAGAGAGAGAGAGAGAGAGAGAGAGAAACTGCGATAGATAGATAGGGAGGCTGAAATAGATAGATACATAGATATGTATGCTGAAATAGAGAGCGATAAATAGATAGCAAGGCATAGATAGATAGATAGATAGATAGATATGAAGATGAGAGAGAGAGAGAGAGAGAGAGAGAGAGAGAGAGAGATGGAGACTGCGATAGATAGATAGGGAGGCTGAAATAGATAGATACATAGATATGTAGGCTGAAATAGAGAGTGATAAATAGATAGGAAGGCATAGATAGATAGATAGATAGATATGAAGATGAGAGAGAGGGAGAGGGAGAGAGAGAGAGAGAGAGAGAGAGAGAGAGAGAGAGAGAGAGAGAGAGAAACTGGGATGGATAGATAGGGAGGCTGAAACAGATAGATACAGATATGTATGCTGAAATAGAGAGCGATAAATAGATAGGAAGGCATAGATAGATAGATAGATAGATATGAAGATGAGAGAGAGAGAGAGAGAGAGAGAGAGAGAGAGAGAGAGAGAGAAAGAGAGAGAGAGAGAGAGAGACTGGGATAGATAGATAGGGGCTGAAATAGATAGATACATAGATATGTAGGCTGAAATAGTGAGCGATAAATAGATAGGAAGGCATAGATAGATAGATAGATAGATAGATATGAAGCTTAAAATCGATAGATACGAAGGTTAAAATAAAGAGAGAGTGAGAGATAAATACATAGCGAGGTTGGTTGGTTGGTTGACTGATACATACATAATTTCTATTTTGTCAAGTGAGGATGAGCTCTATGGGATCTATATCTATGTATTATGTTGCAGAAAAGAGTTTTTTCTCTCAACCACGGTTTCGGTGTTTAGAGTACGCCTTCATCAGGAGAACTAAAAAAAGCTTAGGTTGCTACATTTTATATATATATATTTGTTCGCATCGAAATTAGTCTTGTTTGGAATTATTTTGATTACTCTTTCTGTCTTTTGATTATTTTTTAAAACTTTAGTTTCTAAGTTATTTTGTCTTTGAAGTCAAAGGTTGTTGTCTGTCTGTGAATCTACACGTTCCCTTCAGTCAGGCCAAAGTAATTTGTAATTCTATCATCTATTCCTACTTCAACCCAACTTCTTTTTTCCCAATTCATTTTGTTTATATCTTACTTGTGTATACTACTATGATAATTTATAGAGCTAACGACCGACAATAGTAAGATTAGGGCACTTACCACTTACACAAATCCCAAATATATATATATATATATATATATATATATATTTATTATATATGCTCCCACTTTGGTCGAGCACTTTAAATAGGGATTTAATTGCGGATTCACCGTATCTGGCGTGTAGCTAAACCTCGCTTTGTTTACAAATGTTTGAGGCCTCTAGTGAATTTATTTCCGCTTAGAAATGTAGTGATTAAATATTCTAGTATATTTGACAGCTGCCTCTGGCCGTACGGGTAAAAGGATTGGCAAACGAAAGTTCATTCGGGTCTCAAACCCGGCCAGGGGTAGCTGTTAATTGTATAACCACACTGATGAGAAGTGATACTTCGAAACATGTGTTTGTGGATTACTTATTTATTATATATGCCTCCACTTTGGCCGAGCACTTTAAATGGGGATTTAATTGCGAATTCACCGTATCTGGCGTGTTGCTAAACCTCGCTTTGTTTACAAATGTTTGAGGCCTCTAGTGAATTCATTTCCGCTTAGAAATGTAGCGATTAAATATTCTCCTGTATTTGACAGCTGCTTCTGGACGTACGGGTAAGAGGATTGGCGAACGAAAGTTCATTCGGGTCTTAAACCCGGCCAGAGGTAGCTGTTAAACTGTATAACCACACTGATGAGAAGTGATACTTCGAAACACGTGTCTGAGGATTACTTATATATATATATATATATATATATATATATAATATATATATATTTCGTATGACATTCATCGATCTAAAAGGTCATTGCCGATTTTCAGGTGAAATGAAAAAATAAAACTACGTTGATTCCCTCCCCCCCCCTTTTTTCTCGGCATTGAAAGGAATTGAATCTGATGTCTTCATTGAAAACCTTTAGTTATGTCGTAACAAACTATATATATATATAAAATACCGTTTGATATATTTCTACCTTTTTAGAGGAAAAGGCTGTCAAACTAAATCGACCAAGACTTTCCGTCGTCAAAGACATTTCCTTTTTCATGAATTCTTGGGATTTCTTGTTCCTATCTGCACAGCTGCACCTATCAATTCTGTGAATAGAATCATCTTTCGTATATTGAACGCCGAGTTTCACTGGTAAATGCCGCAAATTGATCTCGTTCGAACAAGCTCAAAAATCTGACCTTTCCTGTCAGATTAGATTTGACGCCTCAAGACACGTCATGAGATAAGAAGAATATTTTTGATCCATAAAACTTGATCGTGAGAGCTTTAGACTATAAGCAATACAAATAATTGTATTACAAAAAGTAATACATCATACGAAATTACATTGTACTAGCAGGCCCTGTGGATACAGAACAGTATGCTAATTTAATCATTACAATGTTTTGTTAACGTTTTTAATTATAGAAATTTATTTTAAAAAATTAATTTGGAACCGACGCGTCTTAAATCGTAACGTTGATTTCTATGGTTAATACATTAGAACTATTAGTTCTAATGTCATTCATGATGATGATGATGATGATGATGAATGACATCAGAACTGCTTCTATCTTTATCAATTTAAACAGTTTAATGAGAATCTATTAAAAATGGAGATTTGCTTCCGGTTTTCGTCTGTAACAAAAACTACGTCACTGCTTACGTCACACTACCTAAAATCGTCATAGAACAAATACACTCAAAATTTGAGCATGCAATATTAGACAGTCCTCATTGGTTCTTAAACAAGTTTTAATAAATACATACCTGGTATTATCTATCTATATATAGTCTGTTTTATTTTAAATATATATTTAAAGTTATCAGAACTAAGTTTCCATTTCAATTTTTAAAATTTTTTACTCCTTTAATAAATTTATTTTATTTTTTACTCCTTTAATAAATGTGATGATTTTACTTTACTTATGATACAAACTCTCTGATATTAAATTTTCAACTCCCATCCCCCCAGGCAATATTTACTTTATGCCGCCCAGAGGGCGTTTTTTATTTTGCTAGTAATGATAATTATTTAAATTCATCTACTTCAATTTCATAAAATAGTTTGCTTTTTTTTGCTTTTTTTTTTCGTCCGTTTTGTTTCGACGGTCAATGTTCAGAAATACATATAGTGAGGTCAGGATAGAAAAGATGTTTACTACCTTCTACATGGCCGACTTGTCGGATGAGATGTGTGTGTGGATACCCAGCCTCATCGAAAGCAAAAGATGTATACAAAGGGCGGTGGGCTCCAGTGGAGCCAATGGCTATCCACACGGATAGTAGAGGGATTGGGGTACTACATCCCTGTAAAAAATGGAGTAGATGAAGCTCTTCAGCCTTGGTTGGCGATCCATCTAGGACAAGGAAAAGTCTATTAAGAAACCTCCGCTGCCTCGCGGCTTTACCTCATACCAAGGATAGGATAGGGGAGTAAACCCCGAGATCAAATCCGGAGCTGGAGTCCCTAAGGTGGTGTAATGCTGAACTCAGCGCTATCCAGCAACTCCTGCGACACTATCGTTGCCAAACTGCATAGGTTTCTCCAACTTTCCTTTCGACCAGAGCAGCAGTGTGGAGAGGAGGGACTTGCTAATTGGGCAACAGCATACTAATGTAGTTCCATTGTTTCAAATGGAGAGCTAACTCCAGCGTCATACAAGAATAAAGGAGACTGGAACGACTCCAATAATTATCAAGGCATCTCCCTCCTTAGCATCATTGGAAAAGTTTTTGCTCGCGTTTCACTGGCTCGGCTACAGACTTTTGCTTCTCGCATCTACCCGGAATCCCAGTGTGGTTTCCGTTCTAACCGGTCAACAGTGGACATGATATTCTCCCTACGCCAGCTACAGGAAAAGTGTCAGGAACCACAGATGCCACTTTATATGGCATGTATTGATATATATGAATGCACACAAACTGTGATGCTTTATGCCGGACTCTATCATTGTCACTCTATACAAGCATAAAGGAGACCGGAACGACTCCAATAATTATCGAGGCATCTCCCTCCTTAGCATCATTGGAAAAGTTTTTGCTCGCATTTCACTGGGTCGGCTATAGACTCTTGCCTCTCACATCTACCCGGAATCCCGGTGTGGTTTCCGTTCTAACCGGTCAACAGTGGACATAATATTCTCCCTACGCAAGCTACAGGAAAAGTGTCAGGAACAGCAGATGCCACTTTACATTGCGTTCATTGATTTAACGAAGAATATTTTAATGTGTAAAAAATATAATAATCTTGATTTAACTTTAAAAATTACACATCAGAAAGAAAAATAAACTATATCGGAATAACGGGACCTGTGGATATACCACAGTATGATAATTCAATTTTACAAAGTTTGATATGTTTACTTAAATAAAGTAAAAGTTGGCGGAGTAGCCTATTGTCAATATCAGCCGGCAGCGCTAGACCAGAGAGATTGTTTTTGCTGAGGTGGATCGCCACACCTACCGTCAGCTCCCAATTCTACCGCAGAGATCAGATTACCCAATCTGTGCTACTCACTCTATTCCTAGTCGGGTGCTCTACCGACGAAGCTAAACCGGTCCCGTTTTCTTAAGAGCTATGGTGAAATAGTTCAATATGTAAAAAGTATAATAATCTTAATTTAACTCTCTCTCACCCGTTTCTTTTTTCTTTCCTTCTTTTCATCTTTTAATTATGTTCAATTGAAACAGATTAGCGTTATCGCTTCAGCGCACTAATCCCCTCTCTCACTCTTCCCCTACTATCTTTCTTTCTTATTACATTTTTTCTGTGTAGCATGTCATTTCCCTTCCCTTTCTTTCCTTATTTTCATATTTCCATTATGTTCGATTGAAAGAGATTAGCATTATTACTTCCATGCGCTCACCCTCTCTCACTATCTTTCCCTTACCCTCTTTCTTTCTTTCTTATATTTTTCTGTGTAGCATGTACTTTTTCTTCCCTTTCTTTCTTTATGATGAAAACGGAATGGTATCTTATTTAGCAGAGGTGACGATACTCATAAAAAATAAGAATTCGGCGGATAAGCAACACCAAATAATTAAGATTTACAATTTTGTATTTCATCTTGGACGATTTGGACGGTCTCATTTTTAACCAGAGGGTGTTGCAAGAAGATAACGGTCGTACAATTAAGGAACACGAGTATTAATATTAGAGTTATATATGAGTTATAATGGTTTATTATATTGTAGTTGGTTGGTTGTTTTGTTTTAGGGCATGTCAACCCTTGTTTCGGTAAATTATTTTGTCCTTAAAAAACTTTTGAAAAAGCATTTTATTGCCTCTTATAAACAACAGATTTGCAATCAGATTCTCACACGGCTAATTTGTCTCATGATATATATCTATATGTTTGTGTTGTCTGGTGTGTCTTGTATCGTTTCCTGTGAGCGTCCAAGGGTGGTCATATCCATGGGCCTAGCTTCATGCTATTAGGCATGGCCTCTCTTCAATAGTAGTTTAACAAAAATAAAGTTTTTCTTTTACTTATTCTATATAACTTGTACCTACTATTGATAAGTACATTTCTTCTTCTTATTATTATTATTATTTCAGGTCATTTAATGCCGAATCAAGTTAATTTGATAAACAGAGAACAGCTGTTTTTTTTTTCAAAATCTAGTTCAATTTTACAGTAGGCGTAAAAGGTTTCAGATTTTTTAACACTTATCAAGCAAATACAATTGTGAGTTGTTTTGGGATTTATTTTCATATATTTTCGTATTTTGGGTTAAAGACTAAAGGAAATCATCGAAAGAATGGTGACCTCAAGCCTGGAAATGGAATCAAATGTATATATATTAAAAGAATCCGAGCAGAATCCATAATTGTATTAGTTGGACAAGGATTAAAAATTAGAGCCATATATATATATTATATATATATATATATATATATATATATATATATAGTTCTCCAACTCACACGCAAAAGGAATTTACCGGGTCTAGTGCTAGTGAAAAAAGGACACACTCCCTTGCT
>CM042152.1:45037840-45057840 GCA_023376005.1 Doryteuthis pealeii | reverse complement strand
CTTGTCAAATGATACTACACGCCTCTACCATAATAGGTAAGGGGGGCGTTTTTGAGGGAATAATAACAACAAACAGACCGCATGCCCTATATATATATATCAGAAGTTTTGGATTATATATATATATATATATATATATATATATATATATATATATATATATATCAGAAGTTGTTATTTAGCAAAGCTTAGCATAGCAAAAAAAATCCCAGAAGAACTTGAAGCCTGGTGAGAATTAAACTCATTAACTCTAATCCGCTAGTCTATCTCGCGAACCATTATACCTCGTGGAGCGCTTCTGTATTCCATTTTAAAATTAAGAGCTAATTGACCATACTGTGTTTGTCCAAATCAATTCGTTTTCATTAGAATGTTTAATTGTAAAGTGACATGGGATTCATTTCTTTTCGGAGACCACTTGTCGACGAGGCAGTGAAGAGCTAATCGTTTTTTACCGGCTTTGTAAGTTATATTTTCGTCTTGTTATCCCAAATGTAGACCCAAGAGCAAAACTTTTTAATTCGTTTACGACGGAAAACGTTAATTGATTGGCTTACAGTCACATTAGTTAAGCACCTGTGAAGATACAAGCGACTCTACTAGTGAAATGGTCGGTGAGGGGCACTTGCATCTTTTTTTTTTTACTGATCTCAAATCTCTCTTTTCTTTTTCCTTTTATTTCGCGTTTGTTTTTCTCTTTCTTACTTGCTGAAACGATATTTTCGTTTTGCAGTGCTTAATATTTTATCAATAGTTTTCCTTTTTTTAATTTTTATTTCAATATTTCGTGTATTTAGATATATTCTCTCGCTTTAATATATTTCATCCTTTATTTATGTATTTATTTAATTAATTTTTTCTGTCTGTCTTTCTTTCTTTCTGTCCATCTTTCTTTCTTTCTTTCTCTCTTTCTTTCTTTCGTCCTTTCTTCTGTCTTTCTTTCTTTCTTTCCTTCTGTCTTTCTATCTTTCTCTCTTCTTTTCAGTTTTTCTTTCTTTCCTTCATTGTTTGTTTGTTTGTTTGTTTGTTTCGTTCTTTCTTTCTTTCCTTTTTCTTTCATTCTGTATTTCTTTTTGTCTTTCTTTGTTTCTTTTACGGATTTTCGTTCCTTCTTTCTTTCTTTCTTTCTTTTTCTTTCTTTCTTTTTTTCTTTCTGTATTTTTTTGTTGTTGTCTTTCTTTGTTTCTTTTACGGATTTTCGTTCCGTCTTTCTTTCTTTCTTTTTCTTTCTTTCTTTCTTTCCTTTTTCTTTCTTTCTGTATTTCTTTTTGTCTTTCTTTCTTTCTTTTATGGAATTTCGTTTTTTCTTTCTTTCTTTTTTTCTTTTTCTTTCTTTCTTTCTTTGTCTTTCTTTCTTTCTTTTTTTCTTTCTGTATTTTTTTTGTCTTTCTTTGTTTCTTTTACGGAATTTCGTTTTTTCTATCTTTCTTTCTTTTTCGTTCGTTCTTTCTTTCTTTCTTTCTTTCTTTTTTTCTTTCTGTATTTCTTTTTGTCTTTCTTTGTTTCTTTTACGGAATTTCGTTTTTTCTTTCTTTCTTTCTTTTTCGTTCGTTCTTTCTTTCTTTCTTTCTTTCTTTTTTTCTTTCTGTATTTCTTTTTGTCTTTCTTTGTTTCTTTTACGGAATTTCGTTTTTTCTATCTTTCTTTCTTTTTCGTTCGTTCTTTCTTTCTTTCTTTCTTTTTTTTTTCTTTCTGTATTTCTTTTTGTCTTTCTTTGTTTCTTTTACGGAATTTCGTTTTTCTATCTTTCTTTCTTTTTCGTTCGTTCTTTCTTTCTTTCTTTCTTTCTTTTTTTCTTTCTGTATTTCTTTTTGTCTTTCTTTGTTTTTTTACGGAATTTCGTTTTTCTATCTTTCTTTCTTTTTCGTTCGTTCTTTCTTTCTTTCTTTTCTTTTTTTTCTTTCTGTATTTCTTTTTGTCTTTCTTTGTTTCTTTTACGGAATTTCGTTTTTTCTATCTTTCTTTCTTTTTCGTTCGTTCTTTCTTTCTTTCTTTCTTTCTTTCTTTTCTTTCTGTATTTCTTTTTGTCTTTCTTTGTTTCTTTTACGGAATTTCGTTTTTTCTTCTTTCTTTCTTTTTCGTTCTTTCTTTCTTTCCTTTTTTTTCTTTCTTTCTTTGTTTCTTTTACGGAATTTCGTTTTTGTCTTTCTTTGTTTCTTTTACGGATTTTCGTTCCTTCTTTCTTTTTACTTTCTATAATCATTCTTTATCTTCTCTTATTTTTAACACTTCTCAATCTTTTCTTTCGTTTTTCGCCCTTTGCCTTTTTCGGTTTCCTCTCAGGAAATTTTCATCTCTTCTTTAATGACATTTTTGAATTCTTGCTTTAATATCTTTTCTTTCTTTCTTTCTTTCTTTCTACGAAGTTTCATTCTTTTTATAATCAGTCTTTATCTCTTTCTTTTTTAACACTTCTCATGCTTTTCTCCTCTTATTCGAGTCGCCCCCTCTCTCTCTGTATCTCTCTCTCTCTCTCTCTCTCTCTCTCTCTCTCTCTCTCTCTCTCTCTCTCTCTTTCAATCTTCAAAGTCTTCAATATTTTTCTTTATTTTTCGAGTTCTTTCTTTCTTCTTTACTTCCTAAATTCTTTGTTTTTCATTCTCTCTTTCTTTTTGGATCTCTCATTCTTCTTTACGAAATTTTATCATTTTTCTTTAATTAGTTTTTATCTCTTTCTCCTTTTCCCACTTTACATTCTCTTTTCTTTCTTTCTTTCTCTCTTTCTTTCTTTCTTTCTTTCTTTCTACGAACTTTCATTCTTTTTATTATCAGTCTTTATCTCTTTCGTTTTTAACTCTTCTGGGGATTTTCGCTTTTTCGATTCTTTTTCTCGCTCTCTCTCTCTCTCTCTCTCTCACTCTCTCTCTCTCCCTCTGTCTCTCTCTGTCTGTCTGTCTGCCTCTCTCTCTGACTCTTAAACACTTCTTTATATTTTTTCGTCATTCTTAGAGTTCCTTCTTAACTTTCTTATTTTCTTTCTTTCTTTCTGTCGTTCTTTCTACGGACTCTCATTCTTTTTCTTTAGCCATCTTTTTATCTCTTTCTCTTTTTACAGCTTCTTAGTCTCTTTACTACGTTTCCTTTCCCTTTCTCGTTCTTCTCTCATTTAATCCTTAACTTTTCTCTCATTCTCTTTCTTTCCCCACCTTTCCCATATTAGCCTCTTTTCTTCTCTTGTCCTTTCTCCTTCGCACTTTTGCTCGAGGCAACCTCCTATGTCTACTTCTGATTAGTTCACTTATTTAATTTTTGTCGAATGCAGATTAGATTTTTTTCTTGCCTTGTAGACAAAGAAATCCCGGACGGATCCACGTGTGTTTTATTTTCCATCGATTGGATTCTTAATTGCGTTTCCATCCACGCGCCATTTCCAAACTCTAATATTGGACACCTTGCAAAAAACGTAAGCACATTAAAGACATTCGGCACTAGAATCCACAACCCAGCGCCTACATTCCAAGGAACAAGAAACAAGGAACAAAAAGCCATCTGCAGCAGTTCGTTGAAACAAACAATTGCATTTTCCGGCTGATTCCTCTTCACCTGCAAAGGTTTCAAAGAATCCCAACAGTAATTATTAACCTATGATACACCAGGTAGCGTCACAGTTATCGACACATAATTAAAAAAAAGTTCGTATTTCGGTGGTGAATGGTGCTATTAAGGTACGAATCAATTAAAAGAGATATCTTTTCTCGGGCGCATATCGATCGCTTTTGAAGAAGGAGATATTCATGCGCAGGTAGTCACCCATGACGCCCACGCAAGCGATAACTACAGTAAAAAAAAACGTTGAACTCCTTTTCAACCTTAAATTAAAGGATTCCTCGTCACATATTTCATCGAATCTTATTTACATTTCTACATCGTTTTGATCTTGATATTTAATACATCATCATCATCATCATCATCATCATCTCCTGTTTCACTTCACGTTTATTCATGACTTTTCGTTATTTATTCTTCATCTTGATAATTTTCTATTGGAGAATATTGCGGTAGAGTTATTCACTAAGCTTAGTTTAGATGTGGAACAAGGCCAGAAGTAAGGGGCGCCCAGTGAGGATCGAACTAACAATGGTTTGCGAGTCCAGCTTACGAACTAATACACCATGTGCGGTGCCCAGAATATTGTGATATATTTATCTACTAAGTTTAGCCTAAATGTGGCACAAGACCAGAAGTAAGGGGCGCCCAGTGAGAATCGAACACACAATGGTTTGCGAGTCCAGCTTACTAACTAATACTCCACGTGAGGTGCCCAGAATATTGTGGTATATTTATTTACTGAGCCTAGATTAGACGTGGCACAAAGCCAGAAGTAAGAGGCGCCCATTGAGAATCGAACTAACAAAGGTTTGCGAGTCTAGATTTCTGGACATTACACCACGTGAGGTTCCCAGAATATTGTGGCATAATTATTTACTAAGCTTAGCTTAGATGTGGCACAAGGTGAGAAGTATGGGGCGCCCATTGAGAATCGAACTCACTTACAATGGTTTGCGAGTCTAGCTTATTAACCATTACACCAGGTGAGGTACCGAGAATATTGTGGTGTAAGGTGTGTTAATGACCAAGACTTATATTTATAGACTGCTCCAAAAGAGTTGTGGCTTATCAATCAATCAAAAACGTCCAAAAATTTACTATTTAAAGGCGTTGCTAAATTGTTCTAAATTACTCGCTGGAAGCATAGACCAACAGAGGAGAATGATACAACTTTCTACTTCGAGACAGGATAAACTCTGATGATTATACAACTCTCTACTTCAAGACAGGATAAACTCTGATACAACTCAGTATGGATCAGCGAACAAGGATTAATATTGATACTACTTCTTTCTACTTCAGGAATTGATCAAACTTTATGCCACAAGAGATCTCCACTGTAAAAGTGCTTTTACCTAAAACCCTAAAATGGCCACAGGAATCGTAACATTTTTCACATCTTTTATTATTCGTATCTTTCTTTTTTTTTTTTTTGTCTTTTGATTCACATTTCGGGTTTACTTCTGCTTCACATTTTCGTCACATCTTTGGATTTTTCTTTGTTCTTTTTGCTTCTACGAATTCTTTCTTTCTTTATTTCTCAGCTTTTGTGAATTTTTCTCTTCTTTACTATTTCTTTAAAATCTTTGTTTTTCCTGACATGATTTATTTATTTCACACAACGGTATTTCAGTTTCCTATACGAATTGATCCTTCGCCTGCAAAACAGGCCGTGACAATCGTGCAAAATAATTTGATGGGAGATAAAGCTAAAATCATACCATTCTCATCACTTTCTTCTTTTTAGCTTCATCTTATCATTTTCACCAGTTGCTTATTCTTTCTTTCTCTCTCTCTCTCTCTCTCTCTCTCTCTCTCACTCTATCTTTCTTTCTTTCTCTCTCTTATTCTCTCTTATTCTCTCTCTTTCTTTCTTTCTTTCTCTCTCTCACCCTCTTTCTTCTTTCTTTCTTTTTTCTGTGTGTCTGTCTCTTCTTTGTTTCTTTCTCTCTCTTGCTTTCTCTCTCTTTCTTTTTTTTTTATTTCTCCCTATCTTCTTCTCTCTCTTTCATTCTCCCTATCTTCTTTCTTTTCTATGTTTCTCTGTTTCTCTGTCTCTATCTCCTTCCTCTCTTTCTTTTTTTCTTACTGTCTCCCTTTCTGTATTTCTATCTCTCTTTCTTTCTTACTCTCTCCCTTAATTATTTCTATCTCTCTTTCTCTCTCTTTCTTTCTTTCTTTCTCTCTCTTTCTTTCTTTTTCTCTCTCTTTTCTTTCTTTCTCTCTCTCTATTTCTTTCTTTCTCTCTCTCTCTTTCTCTTTCTTCTTTCTTTCTTTCTTTCTTTCTTTCTTTCTTTCTTGCTTGCTTTCTTTCTTTCTCCCCCTTTCTCTGTCTCCGTCTCTCTCTCTCTCTATCTGTCTGTTTATCTCAGTTTTCCCGCTAAAACCCAAATCTAGAATAGCAGCAGCTGCTATTTTAATAAAAGGCGCCAAAACCAGATAAAATCTACTTGTTCCAAATAATGGAACCGGTCACTAGGCAAAGATTTGATTCAGATTCCTTATTTTAATTTTATTTTTATTCGAAAAAAAGAAGTTTTTACAAGTCCATTAGCGTTTTACTCTGTTACAATATATTACTTGTTCTTTTTATCTTTCTGTTATGAAATATTACAAGAAATATCTTTCTATTTTGGTAAAGATTACTTAGCAGCTAAAGGTGTAGAAAGATAAGAAAAGGAGTAAAAAATAAAACAATAAATACATCTTTTTATTATAGAGATTCGGTTTATGTCTGTCTGTAACCGAAACTACGTCAATTCTTACGTCACAATACCCTCAGAAATCACGTAAGTTTATTAATGATTACTTGATTTAGAGTCAAAATCATTAATATTAACACCTTGAATAGAATAGAATAGACATTATTTATTAACGATGAAAATCCGAGTTAGATTTGCCTCAAAGCGGCCCATGTTATTAGGGTATTTGCCTCTCATCTCACTTATTAGGGCGTGACACAAAGACATTTTTATGTGGGCCCACCCACAAGCCGAAACTCATGGGTGGTAGACACAAAAATGCGTCGATCCCGTCGGCATTTCCCCTCGATGGGGGCGCCTCGGGCGCTGGGCAATCAACCCAGCCCTACCCCTTTAAATCGAGGGGGCAGGTGTTGCCTGGGGGATAGCCCACTGGGATCGACGCTGTTAATTTCATTAATAGACACAGGCCCCGAAAGGCCCGTGATATTAGTGCTTTTAAAATTTTGCAATGTGTCTAAGAAATTTGTCTAAGAAATAACATATTATATAATATATCGTGTGGTTGATTTGCATACCGGTTTTAACAAAACCAGATTTAATAAATGATTATTTGGTGCTATTGATCTCTAACATTATTGTTTTATTCTCCAACGTATTAAAATCAATTCTATGAATGATTTCATATAGAAACCAATTAAAACATAATTAGAATAAGAGTAATCTTTTTATATTCGTTCCTATTTCGATGGTCTTTTTAATTTGATTTATTCTATCATTTTATAACTTAATACTTTATAACTTAAATATTTAAATATGCACCCGGTGAGTGCATATTCTTGCTAGTATGTTTAGTAAATAAATACCTAATTTGATTAAAAGATCAAAAACGTTTTTCCTCAGTCACGTGTACACGTTATATTTCCCCTGATCATTTATTTCTCAATAAATGTGGATGAAAAGTCAATTATACTATATTTTTACGAATAAGTCAATAAGTCTGGTGGCATTTATTCTTTTTGGGGTACCTTAAACTAATGCTAACTATATTTAAGCTCTGAAACCACATTCAAATTCAAGGTTATCGTCTGATGTGACTTTATTCTAAGGTAAACAAGAAACACCTAAACAAGGCCCGAGATAACAGTGGCCTGAAATTTGTGTTTATCCAATACTAAAATAAAATAAAATGAACCAATAGTGAACATTAAAATGAGTAAAGTTGGATTTTAATCTACAAAACGAAAGCAAACTGATATACAAGAATAATATTCCGTATACCATTTAAAGTTTCTTTTTTTTCTTCTTTATTTTTTCTTTCGTTCCAAGGTTTTTTTTTTGTTTGTTTTTTTGTTGTTGTTTTTCTTGAATATTTTTGTTTCTAGATCTTCATTTAATGTTTTGCTTCTGGTGTTATTTATATTTAGAGAGTCAATAATTTAAACAGATACACTGTGTTAAACTGTAAAACAGTTAACCATTAGTGCTGATCTTCTCCAAATCAGTTGTTCATGACAACTACTTTCAACAAATTCACCTTGAAGAGGGAAAAACTATAATTTTCAATCAGATTAAAAGATAGCGCTCTCTTAAGAATATCAATCAGGTTTAGATAAGTCCTTTTATCGTACTGTAGTTTTACCATACCAGAGTAATTGAAAAGGAGAAAGAAAAAATAAAGTACTTTTTTGTTGTTGTAGTATTTGAATAAAGCTGAGAATATTGCTTAAGAGGTATTTCATGGTTTATACAAAGTGCACTATTTTCTCTAGACATGTCTTGAACTGTTTCCACCACAGGGTTCATTGTTTTGTCCCATAACGAAACAGACTCTTTGCGATGATTATGATCAAATATTATGATTGAATAGATGACAAGACTTCATTTGACTGGGCTTCAGAAGGTTGCTTGATTAATTAATCGGTTGGATTGCTGGATGGCTGGTTGGTTGGTTTTTATGCCATGTCAACTCTTATGTTATTTTATGAAGAAGACGAGTCTTTATTAATTCTTGTAGAGTACTGACATTTTAAACACACATTTTCTTTTATCTATTTAAGCAAAGATGAGAGCCTAACAGGTACTACAAGTCCGGGTTAGTGTAGACCTAGGAGTAATAAAAATTAAGGGGTACTCGATACTCCCCAGAGCTCCAGAATTGGAACCACACCACTTGATGCAGTTTATCATACCCAGGACACCAAGACCCTCAGCCACAGCCTTCTATGATAAAAAGGTTTGTGGTATGCTATAATAAGCAATGCTGTCAGGACAATCATATATATATTTACCAACCCCTCCGCACGAGCAGGATGCAACACAAGGTCAATTTCTTAAGCGGAGTTTAACAGTTTTGAATTCAGAGTTTTCCTTCTCCTAGACTGGTTACCTAGTCATGGTTAAAGAGTCCAGTCTGCCCTGCTATTTACCCATAGCTGGAAGGAGAATTGGTTTCATACCTTTCCCAAGCGTATTAGCGCCATGTGAAATTCCAACAGCTTCTTCCAGGAATTGAACTCGCGTTGACGAGTCTATTTCCTAAGATTCTAACCATTAGACCACGCGCCTCCACAAAGGACAATCATATAGGTGCTAGGACTTGACGTGACCTGCTAACTGATCGGAGGGAGTCTCTTCGACAAATAAAGGTGTTGCACAAATAAAAGTGTTGCATGCCATGGACTGCCCCCCCCAGGATTCTATCATTAAGCATCACGGGTCACCACCCACCGCCAACAGGTGCCCCCATTTAGGGCTTCATCGGCGAAGTCGACATATTCTACAGTCTCAAGAGCTTGGACTTCGGAAGGAGTTTTTTTTTTTTGGGGGGGAGGGGTCCGAGAAGGCAGTCGTACATTATGGAGGATCTGACTAACTGTATATTTGCCACTTTTGTCGGTAGAAACTCCTGTAAGTAAAAGTAAAGACATCGAAGGAGTCTATCCCCTTTTAACTAGCGTTAGACAAAGGAAATTGTTTTTGGCGTCTGAGATGGAGCGCCACACCTACCATCAGCTCCTCACTTTAACGCACATATCCCCGTGCTACTCATACGCTGAGTTGGCTAGGGCCGGTATCGAACCCGGAACGTTGTGGTTCCTAGTCCGACGTTCGAATTACTTTTCGACAAATCAACGTAGCTGATTGTTCAATTAATTTACAAGAACATCTTGTTCGTGTCAAATCCGTTACTTCAATCCATGTTACTTCCATCTAAGAATGATGGCTCTAATCGTGCGGATGCTAAGATTGAGTTCACTGGAAATATTTCCATATCTAATTCAACGATGATGAGGGTCAATTATAATTCTACGAACTTCTTCAAAAGAGCCCCCTTGACGTTGAAATCCTTTGCCCTCGCCATTATAAAAACCATCGCCCGTGCCAGTAAGAAATCCAGTGTCTGTTCGAAGTACAAATAAATGTTCTTTATCAGCATCAGTTAATTGTTGACTAAATAACCAAACAGATAATGGTCTTTTTTTGTTTGCTATAACAAAACAAATGTAAATTTTTGGCCACCATCAGCTCAGTCGGTAGGTAGGTGTTGCACTCCATCCCAGACGCAAAAACAATCTCCCTGGTCTAGCGCTAGTTAAAAGAGGATAGACTCCCTCGCTGTCAAGCTGATACAGACAATAGGCCACTCTGTCGACTTTACCTACTTTACTTGAAACCATATAATTGCTTGCAAAAAAAGAAAAAAAAAGACTGACTTCGGCATTGAATATCCGGTGCATATTGCATAAATACGTCCTGGTCCCCTGCTTTAAAAAAACGATAAGCATCAGCACGATGGTAAGTGTGGCACCCCACCCCAGACGCAAAAACAATCTCTTTGATATAGCGCTTGTGAAAATGGGATAGACTCCCTCGCTGATTGGCTGATACCGACTCAAAGCCACTCCGACGATTTTACTTATTTACTTATATATAGTTTCTATAGTTACCATGCAACCGTTCAATGGCTCTTAAAAATAAAAAAATAAAAACATTTTTCTTTTCTCGATGAACTTTATTAAAAATTGATATAATGAATATGTAAATACCTTGGTACCCCCTTACTATAATCTCATTGGACAGTGTCATGTATAAATAGTCGACACTGTGTTGGTTCTAGACCGACGACCCACACTTACTCGATAGCCGACGACCTTATGCTTACAAGCTAACTTAATCGCTAGACGACATCTCGACCAACGGATGTACCAATTACTACTGCGATAATATACCAAATGCGAACTTCAGAATATATCCCGTAACCCGGATATATCAGTGGATTTCATCCTCGTCGCCACTGATATATCCGGGTTAAGGGATATATTCTGAAGTTCGCATTTGGTATATTATCGCAGTAGTAATTGGTACATCCTTTGGTCGAGATGTCGTCTAGCGAGTAAGTTAGCTTGTAAGCATAAGGTCGTCGGCTATCGAATAAGTGTGGGTCGTCGGTCTAGAACCAACACAGTGTCGACCATTTATACATGACACTGTCCAATGAGATTATAGTAAGGGGGTACCAAGGTATTTACATATTCATTATATCAAAAATAAAGATAAAGATTTGAGTGTGCATTGCTAGTTATAGTCAGTAACTCTGGAATTTTAAAAATAAACTCTTCATTCAGTCTCCAAACGTAGATTGTTTTCATTCTACTGTCCACATATGCACGCACACATACAAAGATCATTGTAACTTATAAGTGCCGTCACATTCTATTGGCCAACGCTAAGGTACCGCAGCTGACTTGCCTGAATGGACCAATAAAATGAAGCGTTATCTTTCGAGGGTTAGCGCCTCCTCCAGAACATGAAACTTAGGCTTAAAAACAAATAAAACAAATTTAATACAAAACAAATATATGATTTATATTTTTACTTTAATTAATTTACCTCAGTAAATTACAGGTAGCGTTATTCATGTAAAGTTCAGTTGAAAGATGTATGTATATAGATATGCATACAAAAGATTAATGTATATATAGATTTTACAAATATGCAATTGAATATGTATATACATACACAAATACATTTGCATTTATACAAATTCATATGCATTGCATATGGATAAATATACATTTTAGTATTTAGTATATATATATATATATTATTATGGACTCTCTCGTCGATTTTCGACGCATGAGGGTTCACACACAATGAACATCCACACAGTGATTTGTTTATAGTGGTGAAGGCTTGCGTTGGACCATCCACACTTTTTGGCACAGTCGATAGGAAAGAATTGGTCCATCAAGGGTTGCCACAAACCCAATCAACGACCGACCTAAGGAATTTTGAATTCATATATATATATATATATATATATATATATATATATTATATATATGTGTGTGTGTGTGTGTGTGTGTGTGTGTGTGTATATTGTATAAAACCTTTTAAATTGTTGCTGTTTGTTAGAGCGTGTTATGATTAATCAACGAAAATTTAAAGATTAATACTATGAACTAGCAGGACCTGTGGATATACCACAGTATGATAAACTTAATTATCACAACGTTTGATATGTTTAGTTAAGAGCTATTGATTTAATTCAATATGCAAAACGTATAATAATCTTGATTTAACTGTATCTCACTCTTTTTTGTTCTTTCTTTCCTTCCCTTTTCCTATCATGTTCGATTGAATCAAATTAGCGTCATCGCTTCCGCGCGCTCACCCACCTCTTTATCTTTCCCCAACTATCTCTTTTTTCTTTCTTATATTTTTTTCTGTTTAGCATGTCCTATTTCTTTTCTTTCTTTCGTTATAATAATAACAGAATGGTCCATTATTTAGCTGAGGTGACGACACTCGTAAGAAATAAGAATTCGGCGGATAAACAACACCAGATAAACAGGATTTACAATTTTTGCATTTCATTTTGGACGGTCTGATTTTTAACCAGAGGGTGTTGCAAGATGATAACGGTCGTAATTTTTTTGATGAACACCAATATTATTATATAGATTATATTCTAAACTCTAAATGTTATTGTTTTGTCCATATTTTTGTATTATATTCAAGAAGAAGAAAACAATGGTTTATTTTCACATATTAAACAAAGTCACACAAAACAAAACAAAACAAAACAAAAACATAATGTTGGTTGTTGTATTAATGCGTGGAGGATGGTCACTAATTAGGACTTAGCCTATTCTAGTATTCACCACCTCAGTTGATTTTTTTTTCATAGTTTGAAAGTTGATTATAGTGATAGCGTGTTATAAGTTTACATATACGTATTAAGAATTTCTGTTTTGATAAATAATTTGAGTTGGTGAGCAGACATTTTGGCGTAATCAATATTTAGAAATGTTTTTGTTAGTGTATTCCAATCGTTGATGCAGGATCCTCTGAGGGATTTATCTAAAATATGTGCATGCTACTTATATGTTTCTCAATAAGGGATAATAATCCTGTCGGCTGTGGCTTTAGAGAACACCGACTGCACCTGCAGAGAGGTAATACCCCCCAATGGGGCCACCGACTGGCCGTTTGTAGAGCCCTGTGATGTTTAAGGATGGAATCCTGGTGGATGAGCAATCCATGACATGCAACACTCCACTTAAACACTTACTTAGGCTAGACAGGTGGTCGGAGAGGCCCCTTCCGATCAATCAGCTGGTCATGTCAAGCCCTAGCACCTATATGATTTCCCCAAGCCTATTGCCCTTATTGCAAGCCCGCAACCCTTTTCATCATATTGGTGCTAGAAGGCGGTGGCTGAGAGTCTTCATGTCCTGGGAATGACGTTAAACTCTATTTGATGGTAAGGTTCCAGTTCTGGAGGTCTGGGGAATGTGGAGCACCCCTTCATCACCATTGCTCCCTGATTCCCTTTGACCCGGAGTGGTAGTACATGTTAGGGTTCCATCTATGGGTTAAATAGAAAAATGTTTTTTGATTTGATTTTGATTAACCATTAAGAATTGATTTATATCAAAACTTTATCGGCATTAAATGACCCGCTGAGGTTGATATGCCGTAAAATCAAACAAACCAAACCAATAAGGGATAATATTATCTCTCCGTTTCCCCTTAAACATATCATATCTTAGGTATTTACGATATTCAAAGGAGGTTTGGAATTATTAACAATAATAATAACCATCAAGTCGTGCCGACAGCACGAATTCCCATGACTCTTCCTCGACACTCATCCCTATCAGCCATCTCTCTTGGAAGGTTCTTTGTACAACCTCTAGTATCTTCGCAGAGCTGATCTATGTAGGTTTTTTCAGATCGAACTACACTGGGGTGTCCATTAGGGTAGGTCGATTTTTCACTTTTTTAGAATATCGAATTGTCCATCTATGCGAAAGTTGTGCGTTAGTATACTGAATACTGGTACCAAAAAATTAGATTTTTTTTACTTGTACCATTGCTAGAGGAAATAGCATCAAAGATCGTCCTCTAAAAATTCACAAAAAATCCTTTTTACAACATTGACTTAGAAATTGTGAGAAAATTTACCGTTTTCAATATTTAAATCTGAAAATGTTATTTTATTTTATTAAGATGAAACGAATTAAATATTATAAATAGAATTCGAATTGAAAATGTGTCCACTATCACCACTGACACCTGTGATATGCCGCTTTTTACTACATTAATTAAGCTGTAACAGTGATGACATTTCAAAAGATTGGAAAACCAGATAATTTATGTTATGAATGAAACAAAAGAAAAACAAACAGGTATGTATATTTTGGGCATAAAATGGGGGATCATTTTTAGAATATCCTCTGAAAAACCTATAGGTTTGAAGTTATTAACAATAATAGTAATCATCAAGTTGTGCCGGCAGCACGGATACCCATGACTCTTTTTCGACACCCATCCCTATCAGCCATCGCTCTTATAGGGTTCTTTGTACAGAATCCATTATCTTCGCAGAGCTGATAGATATAGGTTTTTGCTGACCGAACCACAGTTGGGTGTCCATATGCAAATGTTCACAGGAGAATGTCCCTTATGAGATCGTCCTTGCTTCTCTAACAGTGTCCAGCATGTCTTGTTTTACCTGAATTGTTTGTTTGATAGGAACTAAGTGGTCGTACAGCTGCTCTTTTGTGAGGTTCTACTTCCAGGATTTGTTCAGAACACAGCATCCTTATAGAGTTCTCATCAAGCTTTTCTCCCAGATTTTTAGTTAGAGTCTAAGTGGTGGAATCATAGGGTAGCACTGACACGGCTACAGCTTGGAAGAGTTCTTGTTTTATCTTATCAGTAAGATTGAATTTTCACATTATCGATAACACTGGCCTGTAATGTTTTCAATGTTGAATATATAATAGTAGATTGTTATGGCAGTTTTTTTTTTACGTCGAATCCAAAATGCATACTTTTTTTTTCTAATCAAATCTAATTTTTAAGATACAAGCTCTTACTTGAAATATATAGAACAGTATATCAACTATTTATTTGGAAGGTATCTCAAATGGAATAGGTCTCAATGAATAACTGCGCTTCCAAAGACAAAAAAAGTTCCGTGATGGCTCCCGATTACGACAAGAAATACCTGAAGAAGGCCGGAGGGCGTATTGGCCGAAACGTTGTCCAAATAAGAAAGAAACTGGAGACAATAGACCGAATAACGCAGATAATACTAACTATTTATTTGTGACAAATAATGTTCACAGGTTTTTTAATAAGTGTTATTATTATCTCTAAGTATTCAAGCACATCTAAAAAACAAGACCTGACTAAACACAATGAATGGTATTTTTGAATTCAGCATAAAATGGCGATCATATATCTCTTGGTAAACTTTTGACATTTGGAAAAAAGATTTAACGCAGGCCAGTGTAATTAGTCTATGACTTTCCTATGCATATATTGACATTGATTCTGGAGATGAGATATTACTACCTAGAATAGTTTAAAATTCTACCTTCCAACAGAATAGCGTGTCATTGTATATATAAGATTTTACACATGAAAACCATTTCTTTTTCATTATGGATTAATCTTTCTTGTCTAGCGAGTAAAAGTAGGTCGCTTGTAAAGCTTTTAGTAAGTCGTTGACCGAACTTTTTTCAATTAGTCTTTTAGCCCATTTTGAAGATAGAATATCACTTTCCTTTTACAATGTGTCATCATAACGCATCAACAAAGTGACGATGAAATTTAAGAGCAAACATCTTTTTAAATCAAATCAAATTTTATACAAATTTGCGTCTTCAAAAGTTAAGTTAATGGATAATGAAATAACGGAAGAAATTGCCAAGAAACATATATATATATATATATATATATATATATAACTATATATATATATATATATATTATATATATATATATTATATATTTTATAACTTATATAATTTAATATTATAACTTATTAATTGATTCCACACTTTTATATAATGCAACATTAGTATTATACCTAATTCTTCTTTACATAATCTGTTAAATAAAAATATATTCACCACTTAAACTGAACCATATTACGATAACATCTTAATAAATTAAACAACTTATACAAAAATTATCTACCATCAATATGTGGTCCCTTTTTTAATCGACAACTTTTTAACATTTCACCGATTTTTTCAAAACATAAACTAAGCTCCGAGAAAAATGTTCAACATGTTATTGATAAATAATAACACTTTATTTTTATTTTATTTATTTTTTGTAATAATAAAAAAACTATTTTGTACGATAACCCCTAGAAAAAAACAAATATCCAAATCATAACGGTCTATCTTAACTCTATTCTCAGCGTTCCAAATTTTAAAAAATTCGATTTTCGAATATTTCAAAAAATCTCTGTTGTTTTTTTTCCCAATGAATTTTTTCATTCAAAATAAATATTCGCTCTGATGAAGGTCGATTCTTCTAGGTGTGCAAAATATTTTCACACACGTAAACTGACCGAAACACATGTGTAAGTGATATCGATTAATGTGATATCGATTAAATTCATTTTATCCATCTACATTTCTTTTCTTTACTCATTTTTCCTCATATATATATATACATATATATATATATATATATATATATATATATAATTCACGTAGGAAAAAATAGGAGGAGCTTAACCTCAACTACAAACTAGCAGCCCACTAAGATTAAATTTCAGGAGGAATTAAAGAAATATCAGTCTAGCTATATAAAGTAACCGAAAATATCCACCCAATCCCCCTGATGAAGGTGTTAGAGTAACACCGAAACCGCGGTCGGGAAATAAGTTCTTCAACGACTATTAATGCTCTATATTCACAATATATTGAACCCTATTGGATTAACTATTTAAGCTATGTTTACATTGTACCATAAATGAATATATATATATATATATATATAAATATATATATATATATATATATATATATATGTAAGAAAGTTTTATAGAAAAACAAGATGTTAAACATTTTTGCTGACAGATATCTGTTTCGACATTATGAATATGTCTTTTTCAAAGCAACATTGTAAGCGGAATAACGAAATGAATATATCAGTAGTTACAAGGCACAGAACGCTCTCGATCAGTACCGGAATTTTTTTTAAATTTAAAAAAAAATACATATTTGTTGTTAAAAATAATATAAATTTTATTTTTAAAATGTTTAAGCATTTTTATCATAAAAACGCAAAAGAGTTTGTAGTAAAAATGTATATGAATATCAATATATAATATATATATATATATATATATATATATATATACTCATTCACGTAGAGTCCCGTTTCGACATTTCACAGCTCATCAGTATGACTACACAAGGCAGGATCCTTCAGGCTAGGTTCAAAATCCGACCGAATTGTCATCAGTCACACATCTTACAACCACCCACTTTTTAGAAATGTTATTTTACTGTTATAAACATATTAGACAAGTAGGTAGTGCTCTATCCGAATGAAAGAGAGCTATATGCATAATAAATATGTATTATTTTTGTATATATTTAATCGCATGGAAATTAATCTACTTCATACAACAGTGTATTAACTATTATATATATATGTATATATTTGAGTAGATATGGAAATAAATCTGACAATATGAAGAAATTTGAAAAACGAAGTGTTCCAAAAATAAGATGAATTTATTTATCGACACTTAAACGTTTCGGTTTATTTAAACCTTCATCAGGATTGATTATGGGATGAAGAAAATTAATGGATATTTTGTAAATGACAAGAGTTAGAAAAATATTAATAAAAAGTTTTTATAAATTTTTCTAACTCCTGTCATTTACAAAATATCCATTAATTTCTTCATCCCATAATCAATCCTGATGAAGTTTTAAATAAACCGAAACGTTTAAGCGTCGATAAATAATTCATCTTATTTTGGAACACTTCGTTTTCAAATTCTTTATATATATATATATATATATATATATATATATATATATAATATTAATATAAAATAATAATAATACCTCTGGCCGAGTTCGACCCGAATGAAACTTCCGTCGCCAAACCTCTTACCCGTACGGCCACAAGCAGCTGTCAAATATAGGAGACTATTTAATCGCCTACATTCTAAGCGAAATGAAATTCACTAGAGGCCTCAAACTTTGTTTATGTAAACAGAGCGAGGTTTAGCTGTACGCCGAATACGGTGAATTTTTGCAATTAAATCCCTTCTAATTAAAGTGCTCAACCAAATTTGGGAGCATATATAATAAAGTAATCCACAGACACGTGTTTCAAGGTATCATCTCTCATCAGTGTGGTTATACCGTTTAACAGTTACATCTGGCCGGGTTCGAGACCCGAATGAACGTTCGTTCTAGCCTTGTATACAATACAGTCACTTAGGCATTGACCATCAAGAAGACAGCCAATGTTTAATGGTAATTACACAGTAGATGTTCATTTATTTGTTTGTAATTAATATATATATATATATATATATATATATATATTAATTACAAACAAATAAACGAAAATCTACTGTGCAATTACCATTAAAAATTGGCTGTCTTCTTGATGGTCAATGCCTAAGTGACTGTATTGTATACAAGTCTAGTATACAAATTTATTTTGACAAAATGAAATTTAAAAAAAAGTATTCTTGGGATCTACTCAAGATATGTTCAAAAAAGGTTTTGCAAAGATAGAAGCAGATTTGTACATAGTAAATACACATTCTCTAAACATTGCTTAGAACCTATCTTGAAGTGGGCAATTGTTAAGAGACCTCTTAACTACATTTTGCTTTCTCTGTAGGAGTGAGTAGCTTGTCCATTTCCATGGCCACCAATGCTGAAGAATTGCTGAATTATTGAACGGATATGAGCACAAAAATAACTGGCTGCTTAATCGTTAACTGTCTATTTCTGTGTTTGGAGGCGCGTGGTGTAATGGATAGAGTCGAGGGAAATGGGCTCGTCAACCCGAGTTCAATTCCTGGGCGAAGCTGTTTGCATTTGACATGACGCTAATACCCTTGGGAAAGGCATGAATCCATTTCTCCATCCAGCTATGGATAAATAGCAGGACACACTGGGTTCTTTAAGCATGGCTAGGTAACCATTCTAGGAGAAGGAAAATTCTGAATTCAAACCTGTTAAACTCCGCTTAAGAAATTGACCTTGTGTCGCATCCTGCTCGTGCGGAAGGGTTGGTAAATATATATTTACCTGTTTTGTTCCCCTTGTGTTCTCTTTTGTTCCTTTGATTGCTCACACAGGTGATTTGTTTGTATTTGTGAAGAAAAAGTCTTGTGTTGCAGATTGACTTTTTGTTTTGCGCGGGAAGTCGAAAAGACAAAGGAAAATTGAACTGAGAAGACAATGTCTAGGGTAGACAGAGGGTCTGGTGTGACAAAGGACTCATCTGGACAAACGCGAATTTGAACAAAGAGAAATGACTTCCGGTCAAGGAACAAAAGAATGTGTGGGCGGTCGTCAATACTTAAGCGGTTATCAGAGGACAGACCCGAGGAGACGGCGAAGAAAGCACAAGGTGTCTGACTGTCGACACGGTCGAGCGGGCAGTGATGCTCGCCCACCCCGTTCACCCCCCGATCGCCAGCCTGCAACATTCGTAGCGCCGTTGTCCAGCTCGCCACCCGCACACTCGCCACGAGGGAATTAAATAAACGTTAAAAGTCTTACTACTACATATGTCTACGTGTGAATCCTTATACTCCACTACTAACATATACGACCCAGCAACAGTATATAACGTGTACGATTTTGTGTCGAGGCTATGCAACACTTGCTTTGCGGACCAGTCCATATTTTCAATGAGATTATAACAGAACTGTTGTAGATCAGTGTACTACTGATTCTGTTACATAATCTATGCATAGATTATTGTCAACCCCCTGTATTTCTGAAGGGATAACCCCTTTTCATATCACGGGCGGGACTTTCCATGGAATATTACAGAAAGCCCGCGAAATACGTGAAGTCACGTGGGACCTGGTTGGCTCTCAGTTTCAGCTTGGACGTCAGGCAGATAAGATGTTACTGCTTTAGCTGAGACTCACTGCACACGCGCGCTGTGTTTAGTTAGAAATATGTTTAGTTAGAAATAAAAGTTTAAACAAATATATGTTTGTGGTTGATGAAGTCTTGGCAACAAGACAGACTAGAAGACCAGACACGAAGTTTCCAAGACTAGTCCAGACGCTGGAAGAAGAACGTAAAGATACCAAAGATGAACAGAAGAATAAAGAAGTAAAAAGAAGAGTATACACAATTCTCCGAACAACAATTTAAGCTGTGTCCTGGGTATGACATTAAACTGCAACTGAATAACTGAAGTTGCATCTCCCTGCCT
>CM042152.1:45031823-45037740 GCA_023376005.1 Doryteuthis pealeii | reverse complement strand
GAGAGATATATGTAGGCTGAATAGAGAGCGATAAATGATAGGAAGGCATAGAATAATAGATAGATAGATATGAAGATGAGAGGAGAGAAGAGAGAGAGAGAGAGAGAAAGAGAGAGAGAGAGAGAGAGATACGGAGACTGGGATAGTAGATAGGGGGCTGAAATAGATAGATACATAGATATGTAGGCTGAAAATATAGAGCGATAAATAGATAGGAAGGCATAGATAGATAGATAGATAGGTAGATATGAAGATGAGAGAGAGAGAGAGAGAGAGAGAGAGAGAGAGAGAAAGAGGGAGAGAGAGATACGGAGACGGGATAGATAGGGGGCTGAAATAGATAGATACATAGATATGTAGGCTGAAATAGAGAGCGATAAATAGATAGGAAGGCATAGATAGATAGATAGACATGAAGATGAGAGAGAGAGAGAGAGAGAGAGAGAGAGAGAGAGAGAGAGAGAGAGAGAGAGAGAGAGAGAGACGGAGACTGGGATAGATAGAGAGAGAGAGAGAGAGGAGACGGAGACTGGGATAGATAGATAGGGGCTGAAATAGATAGATACATAGATATGTAGGCTGAAATAGTGAGCGATAAATAGATAGGAAGGCGTAGATAGATAGATAGATAGATAGATAGATAGATATGAAGCTTAAAATTGATAGATACGAAGGTTAAAATAAAGAGAGAGTGAGAGATAAATACATAGCGAGGTTGGTTGGTTGGTTGGTTGGTTGGTTGACTGATACATACATAATTTCTATTTTGTCAAGTGCGGATGAGCTCTATGGGATCTATATCTATGTATTATGTTGCAGAAAAGAGTTTTTTTTCTCTCAACCACGATTTCGGTGTTTAGAGTAAGCCTTCACCAGGAGAACTAAAAAAAAGCTTAGGTTGCTACATTTTATATATATATAGTTGTTCGCATCGAAATTAGTCTGGTTTGGAATTATTTTGATTACTCTTTCTGTCTTTTGATTATTTTTTAAAACTTTAGTTTCTAAGTTATTCTGTCTTTGAAGTCAAAGGTTGTTGTCTGTCTGTGGATCTACACGTTCCCTTCAGTCAGGCCCAATAAATTGGAATTCTATCATCTATTCCTACTTCAACCCCCCTTCTTTTTTCCTTATTCATTTTGTTTATATCTTACTTGTGTATACTACTATGATAATTTATAGAGCTAACGGCCGACCAACCCGACAATAGTAAGATTAGGGCACTTACCTCTCACACAAATCCCAAATATATATATATATATATATATATTTATTATATATGCTCCCACTTTGGCCGAGCACTTTAAATAGGGATTTAATTGCGAATTCACCGTATCTGGCGTGTAGCTAAACCTCGCTTTGTTTACAAATGTTTGAGGCCTCTAGTGAATTCATTTCCGCTTTGAAATGTAGCTATTAAATATTCTCCTATATTTGACAGCTGCCTCTGGCCGTACGGATAAGAGGATTGGCGGACGAAAGTTCAATCGGGCCACAAACGCGGCCAGGAGTAGCTGTTAATTGTATAACCACACTGATGAGAAGTGATACTTCGAAACACGTGTCTGTGGATTACTTATTTATTATATATGCTCCCACTTTGGTCGAGTACTTTAAATAGGGATTTAATTGCGAATTCACCGTATCTGGCGTGTAGCTAAACCTCGCTTTGTTTACATATGTTTGAGGCCTCTAGGGAATTCATTTCCGCTTAGAAATGTAGCGATTAAATATTCTCCTGTATTTGACAGCTGCCTCTGGCCGTACGGGTAAGAGGATTGTCGAACGAAAGTTCATTCGGGTCTCAAACTCGGCCAGGGGTAGCTGTTAATTGTATAACCACACTGATGAGAAGTGATACTTCGAAACACGTGTCTGTGGATTACCTATTATATATATATATATATATATATATATATATATATATATATTTCGTATGACATTCATCGATCTAAAAGGTCATTGCCGATTTTCAGGTGAAATGAAAAAATAAAACTACGTTGATTCCCTCCCCCCCTTTTTTTTCTCGGCATTGAAAGGAATTGAATCTGATGTCTCCATTGAAAACCTTTAGTTATGTCGTAACAAAATATATATAAAGAATACCGTTTGATATATTTCTACCTTTTTAGAGGAAAAGGCTGTCAAACTAAATCGACCAAGACTTTCCGTCGTCAAAGACATTTCCTTTTTCATGAATTCTTGGGATTTCTTGTTCCTATCTTCACAGCTGCACCTATCAATTCTGTGAATAGAATCATCTTTCGTATATTGAACGCCGAGTTTCACTGGTAAATGACGCAAATTGATCTCGTTCGAACAAGCTCAAAAATCTGACCTTTCCTGTCAGATTAGATTTGACGCCTCAAGACACGTCATGAGATAAGCAGAATATTTTTGATCCATAAAACTTGATCGTGAAAGCTTTAGACTATAAGCAATACAAATAATTGTATTACAAAAAGTAATACATCATACGAAATTACATTGTACTAGCAGGCCCTGTGGATATAGAACAGTATGCTAATTTAATCATTACAATGTTTTGTTAACGTTTTTAATTATAGAAATTTATTTAAAAAAATTAATTTGGAACCGACGCGTCTTAAATCGTAACGTTGATTTCTATGGTTAATACATTAGAACTATTAGTTCTAATGTCATTCATGATGATGATGATGATGATGAATGACATCAGAACTGCTTCTATCTTTATCAATCTAAACAGTTTAATGAGAATCTATTAATAATGGAGATTTGCTTCCAGTTTTTGTCTGTAACAAAACCTACGTCACTGCTTACGTCACACTACCTAAAATCGTCATAGAACAAATACACTCAAAATTTGAGCATGCAATATTAGACAGTCCTCATTGGTTCTTAAACAAGTTTTAATAAATACATACCTGGCATTATCTATCTATATATAGTCTGTTTTATTTCAATATATATTTAAAGTTATCAGAACTAAGTTTCCATTTCAATTTTTAAAATTTTTTACTCCTTTAATAAATTTATTTTATTTTTTACTCCTTTAATAAATTTAATGATTTTACTTTACTTATGATACAAACTCTCTGATATAAAATTTTCAAGTCCCATCCCCCCAGGAAATATTTATTTTATGTCGCCCAGAGGGCGTTTTTTATTTTGCTTGTAATAATAATAAACTTTAAATTCGTCTACTTCCATTTCATAAAATAGTTTGCTTTTTTTTGCTTTTTTTTTCGTCCGTTTTGTTTCGACGGTCAATGTTCAGAAATACATATAGTGAGGTCAGGATAGAAAAGATGTTTACTACCTTCTACATGGCCGACTTGTCGGATGAGATGTGTATGTGGATACCAGCCTCATCGAAGCAAAAGATGTATACAAAGGGCGGTGGGCTCCAGTGAGCAATGGCTATCCACACTGATAGTAGACGGATTGGTACTAAATCCCTGTAAAAAATGGAGTAGATGGAGCTCTTCAGCCTTGGTTGGCAATCCATCTAGGACAAGGAAAAGTATATTATGAAACCTCCGCTGCCTCGCGGCTTTACCTCATACCAAGTGTAGGCTAGGGGAGTAAACCCCGAAATCAAATCCGGAGCTGGAGTCCCTAAGGTTGTGTAATGCTGAACTCAGCGCTATCCAGTGTAAGGATGGTTTAAAGTTCAACATGCTTTAAATACAAATAACTCCGACAAAGGTTAATAGACAAACATTTAATAACACAGCACATGGATAACAGTAGAATACAACGTTCATAAAAAGGTAAACAGAGTTACACAAATAAAGATAGACACATTCATGAAAGATACAGAGTATAACATAAAAGAGTACAGACATGAGACTAGCGATAGTCCATGCTGTAAAGAACTTACAGTAATGTAAGGGGGCGGAGCCCCACGAGAGGGTTTAGATAGAATCTACCCCATGTGGCTCGTAGTTGCTGAAAACTATCAAGAGAGAGCGAAAGGCTTTGAACCCGGCGCTTAAATACGATGGTGCCCCTGGCGGGCACCCAGCAAACTAAAAGGGGCAGACAACTCCACAAGGCGAATACAAACTAACGCTACACCAGCAACTCCTGCGACACTATCGTTGCCAAACTGCATAGGTTTCTCCAATTTTCCTTTCGACCAGAGCAGCAGTGTGGAGAGGGATGACTTGCTACTTGGGCAACAGCTCATTCTCCACATAAACCCTCCCAGGATATGTAGTTCCATTGTTTCAAATGGAGAGCTAACTCCAGCGTCATACAAGAATAAAGGAGACCGGAGCGACTGTAACAATTATCGAGGTATCTTCTCCATAGCATCATTGGAAAGAGTTTCACTGTCACGGCTACAGACTCTTGACTCTCGCATCTACCTGGAGTCCCAGAGTGGTTTCCGTTCTAACCGGTCAACAGTGGACATGATATTCTCCCTACGCCAGCTACAGGAAAAGTGTCAGGAACCGCAGATGCCACTTTATATGGCATGTATTGATATATATGAATGCACACAAACTGTGATGCTTTATGCCGGACTCTATCATTGTCACTCTATACAAGAATAAAGGAGACCGGAACGACTCCAATAATTATCGAGGCATCTCCCTCCTTAGCATCATTGGAAAAGTTTTTGCTCGCATTTCACTGGGTCGGCTACAGACTCTTGCCTCTCACATCTACCCGGAATCCCGGTGTGGTTTCCGTTCTAACCGGTCAACAGTGGACATAATATTCTCCCTACGCAAGCTACAGGAAAAGTGTCAGGAACAGCAGATGCCACTTTACATTGCGTTCATTGATTTAACGAAGAATAGTTCAATGTGAAAAAAATATAATAATTTTGATTTAACTTTAAAAATTACACATCAGAAAGAAAAATAAATTATATCGGAATAGCGGGACCTGCGGATATACCACAGTATGATAATTCAATTTTTACAAAGTTTGATATGTTTACTTAAATAAAGTAAAAGTTGGCGGAGCGGCCTATTGTCAATATCAGCCGGCAGCGCTAGACCAGAGAGATTGTTTTTGCTGAGGTGGAGCGCCACACCTACCGTCAGCTCCCCATCCTACCGCAGAGACCAGATTACCCAATCTGCGCTACTCACTCTATTCCTAGTCGGGTGCTCTACCGACGAAGCTAAACCGGTCCCGTTTTCTTAAGAGCTATGGTGAAATAGTTCAATATGTAAAAAGTATAATAATCTTAATTTAACTCTCTCTCACCCGTTTCTTTTTTCTTTCCTTCTGTTTATCTTTTAATTATGTTCAATTTAAACAGATTAGCGTTATCGCTTCAGCGCACTAATCCCCTCTCTCACTCTTCCCCTACTATCTATCTTTCTTTCTTTCTTATTACATTTTTTCTGTGTAGCATGTCATTTCCCTTCCCTTTCTTTCCTTATTTTCATATTTCCATTATGTTCGATTGAAAGAGATTAGCATTATTACTTCCATGCGCTCACCCTCTCTCACTATCTTTCCCTTACCCTCTTTCTTTCTTTCTTATATTTTTCTGTGTAGCATGTACTTTTTCTTCCCTTTCTTTCTTTATGATGAAAACGGAATGGTATCTTATTTAGCAGATGTGATGATACTCATAAAAAATAAGAATTCGGCGGATAAGCAACACCAAATAATTAAGATTTACAATTTTCATCTTGGACGATTTGGACAGTCTCATTGTTAACCAGAGGGTGTTGCAAGAAGATAACGGTCGTACAATTAAGGAACACGAGTATTAAAATTAGAGTATATGAGTTATAATGGTTTATTATATTGTAGTTGGTTGGTTGCTTTGTTTTAGGGCATGTCAACCCTTTTCAGGTCATTTAATGCCGAATCAAGTTAATTTGATAAACAGAGAACACGGTGTCTGTGGATGACTGCTATATATATATATATATATATATATATATATATATATATATGTGTG
>CM042152.1:44999323-45026823 GCA_023376005.1 Doryteuthis pealeii | reverse complement strand
CTTTCTTTCTTTCGTCCTTTCTTCTGTCTTTCTTTCTTTCTTTCCTTCTGTCTTTTTTCTGTCTTTCTATCTTTCTCTCTTCTTTTCAGTTTTTCTTTCTTTCCTTCATTGTTTGTTTGTTTGTTTGTTTCGTTCTTTCTTTCTTTCCTTTTTCTTTCATTCTGTATTTCTTTTTGTCTTTCTTTGTTTCTTTTACGGATTTTCGTTCCTTCTTTCTTTCTTTCTTTCTTTCTTTCTTTCTTTTTCTTTCTTTCTTTTTTTCTTTCTGTATTTTTTTGTTGTCTTTCTTTGTTTCTTTTACGGATTTTCGTTCCGTCTTTCTTTCTTTCTTTTTCTTTCTTTCTTTCTTTTTCTTTCTTTCTTTCTTTCCTTTTTCTTTCTTTCTGTATTTCTTTTTGTCTTTCTTTCTTTCTTTTATGGAATTTCGCTTTTTCTTTCTTTCTTTCTTTCTTTCTTTCTTTCTTTCTTTCTTTCTTTTTCTTTCTTTATTTCTTTGTCTTTCTTTCTTTCTTTCTTTTTTTCTTTCTGTATTTTTTTGTTCTTTCTTTGTTTTTTACAGAATTTCGTTTTTTCTATCTTTCTTTTTTTTTCTTCTTTCTTTTCTTTCTATCTTTCTTTTTTCTTTCTATCTTTCTTTCTTTTTTTCTTTCTTTCTTTTCTTTTTTTTCTTTCTGTATTTCTTTTTGTCTTTCTTTGTTTTTTTTACGGAATTTTTTTTCTTTTCTTTCTTTTTTCGTTCTTTCTTTCTTTCTTTCTTTCTTTCTTTCTTTTTTCTTTTCTTTCTTTTTTCTTTGTTTCTTTTACGGAATTTCGTTTTTTTTTTTTTTCTTTGTTTCTTTTTACGATTTTCGTTCCTCTTTTCTTTTTACTTTCTATAATCATTCTTTATCTTCTCTTATTTTTAACACTTCTCATCTTTTCTTTCGTTTTTCGCCCTTTGCCTTTTTCAGTTTCCTCTCAGGAAAATGTTCATCTCTTCTTTAATGACATTTTTGAATTCTTGCTTTAATATCTTTCTTTCTTTCTTTCTACGAAGTTTCATTCTTTTTATAATCAGTCTTTATCTCTTTCTTTTTTAACACTTCTCATGCTTTTCTCCTCTTATTCGAGTCGCCCCCTCTCTCTCTGTATCTCTCTCTCTCTCTTTCTCTCTCTCTCTCTTTCAATCTTCAAGTCTTCAATATTTTTCTTTATTTTTCGAGTTCTTACTTTCTTTCTTCTTTACTTCCTAAATTCTTTGTTTTTCATTCTCTCTTTCTTTTTGGATCTCTCATTCTTCTTTACGAAATTTTATCATTTTTCTTTAATTAGTTTTTATCTCTTTCTCCTTTTCCCACTTTCCAGTCTCTTTTCTTTCTTTCTTTCTTTCTTTCTTTCTACGAACTTTCATTCTTTTTATTATCAGTCTTTATCTCTTTCGTTTTTAACTCTTCTGGGGATTTTCGCTTTTTCGATTCTTTTTCTCGCTCTCTCTCTCTCTCACTCTCTCTCTCTCTCCCTCTGTCTCTCTCTGTCTGTCTGTCTGCCTCTCTCTCTGACTCTTAAACACTTTCTTATATCCTTTCGTCATTCTTAGAGTTCATTCTTTCTTTCTTTCTTTCTTTCTTTCTTTCTGTCGTTCTTTCTGTCGTTCTTTCTACGGACTCTCATTCTTTTTCTTTAGCCATCTTTTTATCTCTTTCTCTTTTTACAACTTCTTAGTCTCTTTTCTACGTTTCCTTTCCCTTTCTCGTTCTTCTCTCATTTAATCCTTAACTTTTCTCTCATTCTCTTTCTTTTTTCCCCACCTTTCCTATATTAGCCTCTTTTCCTCTCTTGTCCTTTCTCCTTCGCACTTTTGCTCGAGGCAACCTCCTATGTCTACTTTTGATTAGTTCACTTATTTAATTTTTGTCCAATGCAGATTAGATTTTTTTCTTGCCTTGTAGACAAAGAAATCCCGGACGGATCCACGTGTGTTTTATTTTCCATCGATTGGATTCTTAATTGCGTTTCCATCCACGCGCCATTCCCAAACTCTAATATTGGACACCTTGCAAAAAACGTAAGCACATTAAAGACACTCGGCACTAGAATCCACAACCCAGCGCCTACATTCCAGGGAACAAGAAACAAGGAACAAAAAGCCATCTGCAGCAGTTCGTTGAAACAAACAATTGCATTTTCCGGCTGATTCCTCTTCACCTGCAAAGGTTTCAAAGAATCCCAACAGTAATTATTAACCTATGATACACCAGGTAGCGTAACAGTTATCGACACATAATTAAAAAAAAAAGGTCGTATTTCGGTGGTGATTGGTGCTATTAAGGTACAAATCAATTAAAAGAGATATTTTTCTCGGGGCAATATCGATCGCTTTTGAAGAAGCGTCTCGTTTGCTGGACATTACACCACTTGAGGTTCCCAGAATATTATTGCATAGTTATTTACTAAGCTTAGCTTAGATGTGGCACAAGGTGAGAAGTATGGGGCGCCCATTGAGAATCGAACTCACTTACAATGGTTTGCGAGTCTAGCTTGTTAACCATTACACCAGGTGATGTACTGTATTGTGGTGTAAGGTGTGTTAATGACCAAGATTTATATTTATAGACTGCTCCAAAAGAGTGGTGGCTTATCAATCAATCAAAAACGTCCAAACATGTATTTAATTTACTATTTAAAGGCGTTGCTAAATTGTTCTAAATTACTCGCTCGTAGCATAGACCAACAGAGGAGAATTATACAACTCTCTACTTCAAGATAGGATAAACTCTGATGATTATACAACCCTCTACTTCAAGACATGATAAATTCTTAACCTATGATACACCAGGTAGCGTCACAGTTATCGACACATAATTAAAAAAAAAGTTCGTATTTCGGTGGTGATTAATGCTATTAAGGTACAAATCAATTAAAAGAGATATCTTTTCTCGGGCGCATATCGATCGCTTTTGAAGAAGGAGATATTCATGCGCAGGTAGTCACCCATGACGCCCACGCAAGCGATAACTACAGTAAAAAAAAAAACAAAAAAACGTTGAACTCCTTTTCAACCTTAAATCAAAGGATTCCTCGTCACATATTTCATCGTATATTTTTCACATTTCTACATCGTTTTGATCTTGATATTTAATGCGTCATCATCATCATCATCATCATCATCATCATCATCATCATCATCATCTTCCTGTTCCACTTCACGTTTATTCATTCACCTTTTCGTTATTTTTTTTCTTCATCTTGATAATTTTCTATTGGAGAATATTGCGGTATAGTTATTTACTAAGCTTAGCTTAGATGTGGCACAAGGCCAGAACTAAGGGGTGCCCAGTGAGAATCGAACTCACAATGGTTTGCGAGTCTAGCTTGCTGAACATTACACCACGTGAGGTTCCTAGAATATTATTGCATAGTTATTTACTAAGCTTAGCTTAGATGTGGCACAAGGTGAGAAGTATGGGGCGCCCATTGAGAATCGAACTCACTTACAATGGTTTGCGAGTCTAGCTTGTTAACCATTACACCAGGTGAGGTACTGTATTGTGGTGTAAGGTGTGTTAATGACCAAGATTTATATTTATAGACTGCTCCAAAAGAGTGGTGGCTTATCAATCAATCAAAAACGTCCAAACATGTATTTAATTTACTATTTAAAGGCGTTGCTAAATTGTTCTAAATTACTCGCTCGTAGCATAGACCAACAGAGTAGAATTATACAACTTTCTACTTCGAGACAAGATAAACTTTGATGATTATACAACTCTCTACTTCAAGATAGGATAAACTCAGATGATTATACAACCCTCTACTTCAAGACATGATAAATTCTTAACCTATGATACACCAGGTAGCGTAACAGTTATCGACACATAATTTAAAAAAGTTCATATTTCGGTGGTGACTGGTGCTATTAAGGTACGAATCAATTAAAAGAGATATCTTTTTCTCGGGCGCATATCGATCGCTTTTGAAGAAGGAGATATTCATGCGCAGGTAGTCACCCATGACGCCCACGCAAGCGATAACTACAGTAAAATAAAGTTGAACTCCTTTTCAACCTTAAATTAAAGGATTCCTGGTCACATATTTCATCGTATCTTTTTCACATTTCTATATCTTTTTGATCTTGGTATTTAATACATCATCATCATCATCATCATCATCATCTCCTGTTCCACTTCACGTTTATTCATTCACCTTTTCGTTATTTTTTCTTCATCTTGATAATTTTCTATTGGAGAATATTGCGGTAGAGTTATTCACTAAGCTTAGTTTAGATGTGGAACAAGGCCAGAAGTAAAGGGCGCCCAGTGAGGATCGAACTAACAAAGATTTGCGACTCTAGCTTGCTAACTAATACACCACGTGAGGTTCCCAGAATATTGTGGTATATATTTATTTACTAAGCTTATCCTAGATGTGGCACAAGGCCAGAAGTAAGGGTCGCCCAGTGAGGATCGAACTAACAATGGTTTGCGAGTCTAGCTTGCTAACTAATACACTACGTGAAGTGCCCAGAATATTTTTGTATATTAATTTTTAATAAGCTTAGCTTAGATGTGGCACAAGGCCAGAAGTAAGGGTCGCCCAGTGAAAATTGAACTAACAATGGTTTGCGAGTCTAGCTTACTAACTAATACACCACGTGAGGTGCCCAGATTATTGTGATATATTTATTTACTAAGCTTAGCCTAGATTTGGTACAAGGCCAGAAGTAAGGGGCGCCCAGTGAGAATCGAACTAACAAGGTTTGAGAGTCTAGCTTACTAACTAATACACCACCGGAGGTGCCCAGAATATTGTGGTATATTAATTTACTAAGCTTAGCTTAGATTTTACACAAGGCCAGAAGTAAGGGTCGCCCCGTGAGAATCGAACTCACAATGGTTTGCGAAGTCTAGCTTGCTGGACATTACACACGTGAGTTCCCAGAATATTGGGCATAGTTATTTTACTAAGCTTAGCTTAGATGTGGCACAAGATGAGAAGTATGGGGGCGCCATTGAGAATCGAACTCACTTACAATGGTTTGCGAGTCTAGCTTATTAACCATTACACCAGGTGAGGTACCGAGAATATTGTGGTGTAAGGTGTGTTAATGACCAAGACTTATATTTATAGACTGCTCCAAAAGAGTTGTGGCTTATCAATCAATCAAAAACGTCCAAAAATGTATTTAATTTACTATTTAAAGGCGTTGCTAAATTGTTCTAAATTACTCGCTGGAAGCATAGACCAACAGAGGAGAATGATACAACTTTCTACTTCGAGACAGGATAAACTCTGATGATTATACAACTCTCTACTTCAAGAAAGGATAAACTCTGATACAACTCAGTATGGATCAGCGAACAAGGATTAATATTGATACTACTTCTTTCTACTTCAGGAATTGATCAAACTTTATGCCACAAGAGATCTCCACTGTAAAAGTGCTTTTACCTACAACCCTAAAATGGCCACAGGAATCGTAACATTTTTCACATCTTTTATTATTCGTATCTTTTTTTTTTTTTTTTTTGTCTTTTGATTCACATTTCGGTTTACTTCTGCTTCACATTTCGTCACATCTTTGGATTTTTCTTTGTTTTTTTGCTTCTACGAATTTTTTCTTTCTTTATTTCTCAGCTTTTGTTGAATTTTTCTCTTCTTTACTATTTCTTTAAAATCTTTGTTTTTCCTGACATGATTTATTTATTTCACACAACGGTATTTCAGTTTCCTATACGAATTGATCCTTCGCCTGCAAAACAGGCCGTGACAATCGTGCAAAATAATTTGATGGGAGATAAAGCTAAAATCATACCATTCTCATCACTTTCTTCTTTTTAGCTTCCTCTTATCATTTTCACCAGTTGCTTATTCTTTCTCTCTCTCTCTCTCTCTCTCTCTCTCTCTCTCTCTCTCTCTCATTCCCACTCTCTCTTTCTTTCTCTATCTCTCTCTCTCACCCTCTTCGTTTCTTTCTCTCTTTCTTTCTTTCTCTCTCTCTCTGTCTGTTTCTTTCTTTCTCTCTCTTTCTTTCTCTCTCTTTCTTTTTTCTTTCTCCCTATTTTTCTTTCTCCCTATCTTTCTTTCTCTCTTTCTTTCTCCCTATCTTTGTTTCTCTCTCTCTCTCTCTCTTTCTTTGTTTCTCTCTCTCTCTTTCTTTCTTTGTTTCTCTCTCTCTTTCCTTCTTATTCTCTCTTTCTTTTTTTCTTACTGTCTCCCTTTCTTTATCTCTATCTCTCTTTCTTTCTTACTCTCTCCCTTTAATTATTTCTATTTCTCTTTCTCTCAGTCTCTTTCTTTCTTTCTTTCTTTCTTTTTCTCTCTTTCTATCTTTCTTTCTTTCTTTCTCTGCCTTTCTCTGTCTCCGTCTCTGTCTCTGTCCCTCTCTCTATCTGTCTGTCTATCTCAGTTATCCCGCTAAAACCCAAATCTAGAATAGCAGCAGCTGCTATTTTAATAAAAAGGCGCCAAAACCAGATAAAATCTACTTGTTCCAAATAATGGAACCGGTCACTAGGCAAAGATTTGATTCAGATTCCTTATTTTAATTTTATTTTTATTCGAAAAAAAGAAGTTTTTACAAGTCCATTAGCGTTTTACTCTGTTACAATATATTACTTGTTCTTTTTATCTTTCTGTTATGAAATATTACAAGAAATATCTTTCTATTTTGGTAAAGATTACTTAGCAGCTAAAGGTGTAGAAAGATAAGAAAATGAGTAAAAAAATAAAACAATAAATACATCTTTTTATTATAGAGATTCGGTTTATGTCTGTCTGTAACCGAAACTACGTCAATTCTTACGTCACAATACCCTCAGAAATCACGTAAGTTTATTAATGATTACTTGATTTAGAGTCAAAATCATTAATATTAACACCTTGAATAGAATAGAATAGACATTATTTATTAACGATGAAAATCCGAGTTAGATTTGCCTCAAAGCGGCCCATGTTATTAGGGTATTTGCCTCTCATCTCACTTATGAGGGCGTGACACAAAGACATTTTTATGTGGGCCCACCCACAAGCCGAAACTCATGGGTGGTAGACACAAAAATGCGTCGATCCCGTCGGAATTTCCCCTCGATGGGGGCGCCTCGGGCGCTGGGCAATAAACCCAGCCCTACCCCTTTAAATCGAGGGGGCAGTTGTTGCCTGGGGGATAGCCCACTGGGATCGACGCTGTTAATTTCATTAATAGACACAGGCCCCGAAAGGCCCGTGATATTAGTGCTTTTAAAATTTTGCAATGTGTCTAAGAAATTTGTCTAAGAAATACATATTATATAATATATCGTGTGGTTGATTTGCATCCGGTTTTAACAAAACCAGATTTAATAAATGATTATTTGGTGCTATTGATCTCTAACATTATTGTTTTATTCTCCAACGTATTAAAATCAATTCCTATGAATGATTTCATATAGAAACCAATTAAAAACATAATTAGAATAAGAGTAATCTTTTTATATTCGTTCCTATTCGATGGTCTTTTTAATTTGATTTATTTTATCATTTATAACTTAATACTTTATAACTTAAATACTTAAATATGCACCGGTGAGTGCATATTCTTGCTAGTATGTTTAGTAAATAAATACTTAATTTGTTAAAATCAAAAACGTTTTTCTCAGTCACGTGTACACGCCATATTTCCCCTGATAATTTTTTCTCAATAAATGTGGATGAAAAGTCAATTATACTATATTTTTATGAATAAGTCAATAAGTCTGGTGGCATTTATTCTTTTTGGGGTACCTTGAACTAGTGCTAACGATATTTAAGCTCTGAAACCACATTCAAATTCAAGGTTATCGTCTGATGTGACTTTATTCTAAGGTAAACAAGAAACACCTAAACAAGGCCCGAGATAACAGTGGCCTGAAATTTGTGTTTATCCAATACTAAAATAAAGTAAAATGAACCAATAGTGAACATTAAAATGAGCAAAGTTCGATTTTAAACTACAAAACGAAAGCAAACTGATATACAAGAATAATATTCTGTATACCATTTAAAGTTTCTTTTTTTTTCTTTTTTCTTTTTTCTTTCGTTCCAAGTTTTTTTTGTTTTTTTTTTTGTTTTCTTTGAATATTTTTGTTTCTAGATCTTCATTGAATATTTGCTTCTGGTGTTTTTTTATATTTAGAGAGTCAATAATTTAAACAGATACACTGTGTTAAACTGTAAAACAGTTAACCATTAGTGCTGATCTTCTCCAAATCAGTTGTTCATTACAACTACTTTCAACAAATTCACCTTGAAGAGGGAAAAACTATAATTTTCAATCAGATTAAAAGATAGCGCTCTCTTAAGAATATCAATCAGGTTTAGATAAGTCCTTTTATCGTACTGTAGTTTTACCATACCAGAGTAATTGAAAAGGAAAAAGAAAAAATAAAGTACTTTTTTTAGTTGTAGTATTTGAATAAAGCTGAGAATATTGCTTAAGAGGTATTTCGTGGTTTATACAAAGTGCACTATTTTCTCTAGACATGTCTTGAACTGTTTCCACCACAGGGTTCAATGTTTTGTCCCATAACGAAGCAGACTCTTTGAGATGATTATGATCAAATATTATGATTGAATAGATGACAAGACTTCATTTGACTGCGCTTCAGATGGTTGGTTGATTAATTAATTGGTTGGATTGCTGGCTGGCTGGTTGGTTGGTTGTTTTTTATGCCATGTCAACTCTTATGTTATTTTATGAAGAAGACAAGTCTTTATTAATTCTTGTAGAGTACTGACATTTTAAACACACATTTTCTTTTATTTATTTAAGCAAAGATGAGACCCTAACAAGTACTACAAGTCCGGGTTAGTGTAGACCTAGGAGTAATAACAATTAAGGGGTACTCGATACTCCCCAGAGCTTCAGAATTGGAACCTCACCACCTGATGCAGTTTATCTTACCCAGGACACTTAGACCCTCAGCCACCGCCTTCTATGATAAAAAAAGGTTTGTGGTATGCTATAAAAAGCAATGCTGTCAGGACAATCATATATATATTTACCAACCCCTCCGCACGAGCAGGATGCAACACAAGGTCAATTTCTTAAGCGGAGTTTAACAGGTTTGAATTCAGAGTTTTCCTTCTCCTAGACTGGTTACCTAGTCATGATTAAAGAGTCCAGTCTGCCCTGCTATTTACCCATAGCTGGAAGGAGAATTGGTTTCATACCTTTCCTAAGCGTATTAGCGCCATGTGAAATTCCAACAGCTTCTTCCAGGAATTGAACTCGCGTTGACGAGTCTATTTCCTAAGACTCTAACCATTAGACCACGCACCTCCATAAAGGACAATCATATAGGTGCTAGGACTTGACGTGACCTGCTAACTGATCGGAGGGAGCCTCTTCGACAAATAAAGGTGTTGCACAAATAAAAGTGTTGCATGCCATGGACTTCCCCCAGAATTCTATCATTAAGCATCACGCGTCGCCACACACCGCCAACAGGTGCCCCGTTTAGGGCTTCATCGGCGAAGTCGACATATTCTACAGTCTCAACCGACAGAGCTTGGACTTCGGAAGGAGTTTTTTTGGGGAGGGGAGGGGTCCGAGAAGGCAGTCGTACATTATAGAGGTTCTGACTAACTGTATATTTGCCACTTTTGTCGGTAGAAACTCCTGTAAGTAAGTAAAAGTAAAGACAGCGAGGGAGTCTATCCCCTTTTCATTAGCGTTAGACCAAGGAAATTTTTTGGAGTCTGAGATGGAGCGCCACACCTACCATCAGCTCCTCACTTTAACGCACATATCCCCGTGCTACTCATACGCTGAGTTGGCTAGGGCCGGTATCGAACCCGGAACGTTGTGGTTCCTAGTCCGACGTTCGAATTAATTTTCGACAAATCAACGTAGCTGATTGTTCAATTAATTTACAAGAACATCTTGTTCGTGTCAAATCCGTTACTTCAATCCATGTTACTTCCATCTAAGAATGATGGCTCTATTCGTGCGGATGCTAAGATGGAGTTCACTGGAAATATTTCCATATCTAATTCAACGATGATGAGGGTCAATTATAATTCTACGAACTTCTTCAAAAGAGTCCCATTGACGTTGAAATCCTTTGCCCTCGCCATTATAAAAACCATCGCACGTGCCAGTAAGAAATCCAGTGTCTGTTCGTAGTACAAATAAATGTTCTTTATCAGCATTGTTAATTGTTGACTAAATAACCAAACAGATAATGGTCTTTTTTTCTGCTGCTATAACAAAACAAATGTAAATTTTTGGCCACCATCAGCTCAGTCGGTAGGTAGGTGTAGCGCTCCACCCCAGACGCAAAAACAATCTCCCCGGTCTAGCGCTAGTGAAAAGAGGATAGAATCCCTCGCTGTGAAGCTGATACAGACAATAGGCCACCCTGTCGACTTTACCGACTTTACTTGAAACCATATAATTGCTTGCAAAAAAAGAAAAAAAAAGACTGACTTCGGCATTGAATATCCGGTGCATATTGCATAAATGCATCCTAGTCCCCTGCTTAAAAAAAAACGATAAGCGGTGCTGATGGTAAGTGTGGCACTCCACCCCAGACGCAAAAACAATCTCTTTGATATAGCGCTTGTGAAAATGGGATAGACTCCCTCGCTGATTGGCTGATACCGACTCAAGGACACCCCGACGAATTTACTTACTTACTTATATATAGTTTCTATAGTTACCATGCAACCGTTCAATAGTTCTTAAAAATACAAAAAAACATTTTTCTTTTCTCGATGAACTTTATTAAAAATTGATATAATGAATATGTAAATACCTGGGTACCCCCTTACTATAATCTCATTGGACAGTGTCATGTATAAATAGTCGACACTGTGTTGGTTCTAGACCGACGACCCACACTTACTCGATAGCCGACGATCTTATGCTTACAAGCTACGAACTTCAGAATATATCCCTTAACCCGGATATATCAGTGGATCTCATCCTCGTCGCCACTGATATATCCGGGTTACGGGATATATTCTGAAGTTCGTATTTGGTATATTATCGCAGTAGTAATTGGTACATCCGTTGGTCGAGATGTCGTCTGGCGAGTAAAGTTAGCTTGTAAGCATAAGGTCGTCGGCTATCGAGTAAGTGTGGGTCGTCGGTCTAGAACCAACACAGTGTCGACTATTTATACATGACACTATCCAATGAGATTATAGTAAGGGGGTACCAAGGTATTTACATATTCATTATATCAAAAATAAAGATAAAGATTTGAGTGTGCATTGCTAGTTATAGCCAGTAACTCTGGAATTTTAAAAATAAACTCTTCATTCAGTCTCCAAGCGTAGATTGTTTTCATTTAACTGTCCACACACACACACACACGACACACACATATAGGCACGCACACACACAAATACCATTGTAACTCATAAGTGCCGTCACTTTCTATTGGTCAACCCTAAGGTACTACAGGTAACTTGCCTGAATGGACTAATAAAATGAAGCGTTATATTTCGAAGGTTAGCGCCTCCTCCTGAACATGAAACTCAGGCTTAAAAACAAATAAAAACAAATTTGATACAAAACAAATATATGATTTATATTTTTACTTTAATTAATTTACCTCAGTAAATTACAGGTAGCGTTATTCATGTAAAGTTCAATTGAAAGATGTATGTATATAGATATGCATACAAAAGATTAATGTATATATAGATTTTACAAATATGCAATTGAATATGTATATACATACACAAATACATTTGCATTTATACAAATTCATATGCATTGCATATGGATAAATATACATTTTAGTATTTAGTATATATATATATATATATATTATTATGGACTCTCTCGTCGATTTTCGACGCATGAGGGTTCACACACAATGAACATCCACACAGTGATTTGTTTATAGTGGTGAAGGCTTGTGTTGGACCATTCACACTTTTTGGCACAGTCGATAGGAAAGAATTGGTGCATCAAGGGTTGCCACAAACCCAATCAACGACCGACCTCAGGAATTTTGAATTCATATATATATATAATATATATATATATATATAATATATAATATAATATATGTGTGTGTGTGTGTTGTGTGTGTGGTGTGTGTGTGTGTATGTTATAAAACCTTTTAAATTGTTGCTGTTTGTTGGAGCGTGTTATGGTTAATCAACGAAAATTTAAATATTTAATACTATGAACTAGCAGGACTGTGGATATACCACAGTATGATAAATTAATTATCACAACGTTTGATATGTTTAGTTAAGAGCTATTGATTTAATTCAATATGCAAAACGTATAATAATCTTGATTTAACTCTATCTCTCTCTTTTTTGTTCTTTCTTTCCTTCCCTTTTCCTATCTGTCGATTAAATCAATTAGCGTTATCGCTTCCGCGCGCTCACCCACTCTTTATCTTCCCCAACTATCTCTTTTTTTTTCTTTCTTATATTTTTTTTCTGTTTAGCATGTCCTATTTCTTTTCTTCTTTCGTATAATAATACAGAATGTCCATTATTTAGCTGAGGTGACGACACTCGTAGAAATAAGAATTCGGCGGATAAACAACACCAGATAAACAGGATTACAATTTTTGCATTTCATTTGGACGGTCTGATTTTTACCAGAGGTGTTGCAAGATGATAACGGTCGTAATTTTTTTGATGAACACCAATATTATTATATAGATTATATTCTAAACTCTAAATGTTATTGTTTTGTCCATATTTTTGTATTATATCCAAGAAGAAGAAAACAATGGTTTATTTTCACATATTAAACAAAACAAAACAAAACAAAACAAAACAAAACAAAAACGTAATTTGGTTGTTGTATTAATACGTGGAGGATGGTCATTAATTAGGACTGAGCCTATTCTAGTATTTACCACCTAAGTTGATTTTTTTTCATAGTTTGAAAGTTGATTATAGTGATAGCGTGTTATAAGTTTACATATACGTATAAAGAATTTCTGTTTTGATAAATAATTTGAGTTGGTGAGCAGACATTTTGGCGTAATCAATATTTAGAAATGTTTTTCTTAGTGTATTCCAATCGTTGATGCAGGATCATATGAGAGATTTATCTAAAACATATACATGCTACTTATATGTTTCTTAATAAAGGATAAGAATCCTGTCGGCTGTGGCTTTAGAGTACACCGACTGCACCTGCAGAGAGGTAATACCCCCCCCCAATGGGGCCACCGACTGGCCGTTTGTAGAGCCCGGTGATGTTTAAGGATGGAATCCTGGTGGATGAGCAATCCATGACATGCAACACTCCACTTAAACCCTTACTTAGGCTAGACGGGTGGTCGGAGAGGCCCCTTCCGATCAATCGGCTGGTCATGTTAAGCCCTAGCACCTATATGATTGCCCCAACCCTATTGCCCTTATGGCAAGCCCCCAACCCTTTTCATCATGCTGGTGCTAGAAGGCGGTGGCTGAGGGTCTTCATGTCCTGGGAGTGAAGTTAAACTCTATCTGATGGTGAGGTTCCAGTTCTGGAGGTATGGGGAATGTGGAGCACCCCTTCATCAACATTGCTCCCTGGTTCACTCTGACCCAGAGTGGTAGTACATGTTAGGATTCCATATATGGGTTAAATAGAAAAATGTTTTTTTGATTTGATTTTGATTATCCGTTAAGAATGCATTTATATCAAAACTTTATCGGCATTAAATGACCCGCTGAGGTTGATATGCCGTAAAATCAAACAAACCAAACCAATAGGGGATAATATTATCTCACTGTTTCCCCTTAAACATATCATATCTTAGGTATTTACGATATTCAAAGGAAGTTTGGAATTATTAACAATAATAATAACCATCAAGTCGTGCCGACAGCACGAATTCCCATGACTCTTCTTCGACACTCATCCCTATCAGCCATCTCTCTTGGAAGGTTCTTTGTACAACCTCTAGTATCTTCGCAGAGCTGATCTATGTAGGTTTATTCTGACCGAACCACACTGGGGTGTCCATTAGGGTAGGTCGATTTTTCACTTTTTTAGAATATCGAATTGTCCATCTATGCGAAAGTTGTGCGTTTGTATACTGAATACTGGAACCAAAAAATTAGATTTTTTTTACTTGTACCATTTGAGGAAATAGCATCAAAGATCGTCTGCTCAAATTCACAAAAAATCCTTTGTTTTACAACATTTGACTTAGAAATTGGTGAGAAAATTTACCGTTTTCAATATTTAAATCTGAAAATGTTATTTTATTTTATTAAGATGAAACGAATTAAATATTATAAATAGAATTCAAATTGAAAATGTGTCCGCTATCACCACTGACACCTCTGATAAGCTGCTTTTTACTTCATTAATTAAGCTGTAACAGTGATGACATTTCAAAAGATTGAAAACCAGATAATTTATGTTATGAATGAAACAAAAGAAAAACAAACAGGTATGTATATTTTGGACACAAATTGGGGGATCATTTTTAGAATATCCTCTGAAAAACCTATAGGTTTGAAGTTATTAGCAATAATAGTAATCATCAAGTTGTGCCGGCAGCACGGATACCCATGACTCTTTTTCGACACCCATCCCTATCAGCCATCGCTCTTATAGGGTTCTTTGCACAGAATCTATTATCTTCGCAGATGTAGATGTAGGTTTTTGCTGACCGAACCACACTTGGGTGTCCATATGCAAATGTTCACAGGAGAATGTCCCTTATGAGATCGTCCTTGCTTCTCTAACAGTGTCCAGCATGTCTTGTTTTACCTGAATGGTTTGTTTGATAGGAACTAAGTGGTCGCACAGCTGCTCTTTTGTGAGGTTCTACTTCCAGGATTTGTTCAGAACACAGCATCCTTGTAGAGTTCCCATCAAGCTTTTTTCCAGATGTTTCGTTAGAGTCTAAGTGGTGGAATCATAGGGTAGCACTGACACGGCTACAGTTTGGAAGAATTCTTGTTTTATCTTATCAGTGAGATTAAATTTGTACATTATCGATAACACTGGCCTGTGATGTTTTCAATGTTGAATATATAATAGCAGATTTTTATGGCAGTTTTTTTTACGTCGAATCCAAAATGCATACTCATTTTTTCTAATCAAATCTAATTTTTAAGATACAAGCTCTTACTTGAAATATATAGAACAGTATATCAACTATTTATTTGGAAGGTATCTCAAATGGAATAGGTCTCAATGAATAACTGCGCTTCCAAAGACAAAAAAGTTCCGTGATGGCTCCCGATTACGACAAAGAAAGTTCCCGAGTTCGAAAAGAAGGTTCACGATTCCGAGAAGGTTCCCGAGTCCGACAAGAAATACCTGAAGAAGGCCGGAGGGTGTATCGGCCGAAACGTTGTCCAAATAAGAAAGAAACTGGAGACAATAGTCCGAATCACGCAGATAATACTAACTATATATTTGTGACAAATAATGTCCACATGTTTTTTAATAAGTGTTATTATTATCTCTTTAAGTATTCAAGCACATCTAAAAAACAAGACCTGACTAAACACAATGAATGGTATTTTTGAATTCAGCATAAAATGGCGATCATATATCTCTTGGTAAACTTTTGACATTTGGAAAAAAGATTTAACGCAGGCCAGTGTAATTAGTCTATGACTTTCCTATGCATATATTGACATTGATTTCTGGAGATGAGATATTACTACCTAGAATAGCCTTTAAAATTCTACCTTCCCAACAGAATAGCGTGTCATTGTATATATAAGTTTTATTACACATGAAAACCATTTCTTTTTCATTATGGATTAATCTTTGTTGTCTAGCGAGTAAAAGTAGGTCGCTTGTAAGACTTCTTAGTAAGTCGTTGACCAAACTTTTTCAATTAGTCTTTTAGCCATTTTGAAGATAGAATATCACTTTCCTTTTACAATGTGTCATTATAACGCATCAACAAAGTGATGATGAAATTTAAGAGGAAACATCTTTTTAAATCAAATCAAATTTATAATACAAGTTTGCGTCTTCAAAAGTTAAGTTAATGGATAATGAAATAACTGAAGAAATTGCCGAGAAACAATATATATATATATATATATATATATATATAATATCAAATGACCGGAAAATTATATTTCAAAGGAGTCGACATTTCAATATATATATATATATATATATATATATATGTATATATAAATAAGTCATACACAGACACGTATTTCGGCATTTCATGCCTCTTCAGTGTGGCTAGACAAAACTATCCTTGGGTAGGGTCGAACTCAGACTGACCGCATGGTAGTCCGATATCTTATCCCCTCGCCCACTGACAGCTAATGCGGGGACTGGTGTTTTTAAACTATTAAGTACATAGGAATGTATGTATTTTACGGTTACTTGAGAGATCAAATTTCCGGAGAAATAATCATTGCTTATTTGCTTAGTAGTGAGAGCTAATTTAAATTACCAATTAGAGAGCTCATTACCAAATTTATGGCAGCATATATTAATAAGTCATCCACAGACACATTGTTTCGGCATTTCATATACACCCATTCACATAGATTCCCGTTTCAACATTTCACAGCTCATCAGTATGACTACACAGGATCCTTCAGGCTAGGTTCAAAATCCGACCGAATTGTCATCAGTCACACATCTTACAACCACACCATCTACACATCCACTTTTTAGAAATGTAATTTTACTGTTATAAACATATTAGACAAGTAGTAGTGCTCTATCCGTATGGAAGAGAGCTATATGCATAATACATATGTACTATTTTTGTACATATTGCATGGAAATTAATCTTCTTAATACAATAGTGTAATAACTATTATATATATATATATATATATATATATATATATATATATATGGGAGTAGATATGGAAATAAATCCGACAATATTAAGATATTTGAAAAACAAAGTGTTCCAAAAATAAGATGAATTTATTTATCGACGCTTAAACGTTTCGGTTTATTTAAACCTTCATCAGGATTGATTATGGGATGAAGAAATTTATGGATATTTATAAAAAGTTTTTTTTTAATATTTTTCTAACTCCTGTCATTTACAAAATATCCATCAATTTCTTCATCCCATAATCAATCCTGATGAAGGTTTAAATAAACCGAAACGTTTAAGCGTCAATAAATAAATTCATCTTATTTTTGGAACACTTCGTTTTTCAAATTTCGTCATATATATATATATATATATATATATATATATATATATATATTATATATATATATATATATATAATTACAAACAAATAAACGAAAATCTACTGTACAATTACCATTAAAAATTGGCTGTCTTCTTGATAGCCAATGCCTAAGTGACTGTATTGTATACAAGGCTAGTATACAAATTTATTTTGACAAAATGAAATTTAAAAAAAAGGTTTTCTTGGGATCTACTCAAGATATGTTCAAAAAAGGTTTTGTAAAGATAGAAGCAGATTTGTACATAGTAAATACACATTCTCTAAACATGGCTTAGAACCTATCTTGAAGTGGGCAATTGTTAAGAGACCTCGTAACTACATTTTGCTTTCTCTGTAGGAGTGAGAAGCTTGTCCATTTCCATGGCCACCAATGCTGAAGAATTGCTGAATTATTGAACGGATATAAGCACAAAAATAACTGGCTGCTTAATCGTTAACTGTCTATTTATGTGTTTGGAGGTGCGTGGTGTAATGGATAGAGTCGAGGGAAATGAACTCGTCAACCCGAGTTCAATTCCTGGGCGAAGCTGTTTGCATTTGACATGACGCTAATACCCTTGGGAAAGGCATGAATCCATTTCTCCATCCAGCTATGGATGAATAGCAGGACATACTGGGTTCTTTAAGCATGGCTAGGTAACCATTCTAGGAGAAGGAAAATTCTGAATTCAAACCTGTTAAACTCCGCTTAAGAAATTGACCTTGTGTCGCATCCTGCTCGGGCGGAGGGGTTGGTAAATATATATTTACCGGTTTTGTTCCCCTTGTGTTCTCTTTTGTTCGTTTGATTTGTTTGTATTTGTGAAGAAAAAAGACTTGCGTTGCGGACCAGTCCATATTTTCTATGAGATGATAACGGAACTGTTGTAGATCAGTGTACTACAGATTCTCCAAACAACAATATTAAGCTGTGTCCTGGGTATGACATTAAACTGCAACTAATGCTGAAGTTGTATCCCTGAAGCTCTGGAAAGTGTGGAGTATCCCTTCATCCCCATTACTCCCAAGTCCACCCTGGCCCAAAGTGGTAGTACCTGCTAGGGTCCTATATCTGGGCTAGATAAAAGAAAATGAGTTAACAAAAATATGTTAAAATTGAATTAAAAAATTTAATTCCAATCCAGAATGAAAAAAACAAAAGAAAAGGTCCTCGGCTTAAAATAACCCAACTAGGGTTTGTTACATAGTCTATGCATACATTATTGTCAACACCCTGTATTTCTGAAGGGATAACCCCTTTTCATATCACGGGCGGGACTTTCCATGGAATATTCCAGAAAGTCCGCGAAACACGTGAAGTTACGTGGGACCTGGTTGGCTCTCAGTTTCAGCATGGACGTCAGGCAGAGAAGATGTAACTGCCTTAGCTGGGACTCACCTGCACACGTGCACTATGTTAGTTAGGGAAATATGTTTAGTTAAGTAAATAAAGGTTTGAATAAATAATATGGTTTTGTGGTTGATGAATGTCTTGGCAACAAGACTGACCTAAAAGAAATGAATCACGGACGACCAACCAGCAAGAACGGAGAAAGACGAAATCCAGACGCTAGAAGAACAACGTAAGATACCAAAGATGAGCAGAAGAATAATAGAAGTAAAGAAAGGGTATACAACAGGTTGACATGCCGTAAAATCCGAAAAAGAAAAAAAAAGTCTTCGGTATAAAATAACCCAACAAGGATTGAAATGTCGTAAAATCTAAAGTTGTATAAAATAAAAAAAATCGACGGGGTGGCCTAATATCGGTATCAGCAAGACAACGAGGGAATATATCCCCTTTTCACTTGCACTAGCCCAGGGAGATTGTTTTTGCTACACCTACCATCAGCTCACCACTTTACCGCACAGATCACTTTGTTACTCTTACGCTGAGTTGGCGAGGGCCGTTATTGAACGCAGAACCTTGTGATTCCGAGCCGGTTACTCTACCGACTGAGTTAAGCCGGCCCTCAATGAGGTAAGCCGGCCCTAAAATCCATAAACGAAAAAAAAAAAACCCAAAGAAAAAAGACTTGTGAGCTTTTGAATTTAGAGTGTTTCCTTATCCTATATCGATAATCTGAGAAAGGGTAAAGATCTCAGTCTTCATCTGAATATTTAGCCATATCTAGTGGGAAGATTATTGTTGCCTTTCCCGAGGTCCATATGACGAAGTTAAACGGAAACAGCTTCAACCAGGATTTGAACTTGGCTCGTCGACCCCAATTCTTACAACAATAACCGTAACGCTACTCAGCCATCCATTATTGTAAATAATAAAGCATGTTGAAAGAATTAACAATTGCCATGAGATATATTAGTGAATGACGTTAATATTCAATATTTCATAACCGGAAGCAATGTGATATGTGTACATAAGTCATTAAACTTCCCCCGGGGCGAATGCCTTCAAAATGTTCATTTTCACATGTTTGTTGTTTGAATTCATTTTTTTTGTGTCTCATGAAATTGACAACGAACAATCTTTGTTCATATTGTTCTGTGTTTGTTGGTTTGTTTTAATTCTGTGACGCATCAAAAAGTTTTCTTCAATTTTGGTTTGAATATCAAGTCAACATTAAAGTTAAATTCAAAATGAAAGTTGAAGATAAAAGTTGATTATATAAACTAGCAACAGAAAACGCCCTCCGGGCGTCGTAAAAATTATTTTTGAAAGACATTGACTGAGAGGGTGGGAGTTAAATATTCAATGTCAGAGGGTTTGTATCAAAAGTAAGCAAAATCCTAATATCTATTAAAGGAGTGAAAAAAAAAAAAAAAAAAAAAAACAATTTGAAAGGAAAACTAAGCCCTGTCCCTCCAAATATAAAATGTTGCATGCATATATATCAAACAATTTTGAATATTTTCCACAAAATCGTAGGTATTTATTCATTTTTAAACTTTTTAGTTAACTTCTTGTTATTGTAAAAAAAAAAAAAGGACGAGAGTAAAAAAACAATTTTTAAAATTGCTTACTCAAATTTTGGGTGTATATAGCATAAGAAATTGTGACGTAAGCTGTGACGTAGAGCTATGACGTAGTTTTGTTACAGACAAATACAGACAATCTCCATTATTAATATATATTATATATCATATATATATTATATATATATATATATATTGTGTGTGTGTGTGGTGTGTGTGTGTGTGTGTATATATATATAATATATATATATAAGTTAAGAGTGAGGAAATGAATCCGACGGTATAAGTATAGATAAATGATATAAAACACACAATGCTGTTAAAATGAAAATATTTTATATCATATTCAATGCTAATATTGAACAATATTTCGATTTATAAAAATCATCATCGAGCTTGTTTTGAACCGGACTCATCGAGAGAGAAGCTGAAAAATAATTTGAATTCAAAACGAAACATATATTATATATATATATATATATATATATATATATATAGGTTACCTCTGTACACTATATAAATTATATATATATATATATATTATATATATAATTAATGTTGTACAGAGTAACCTACTCGAATTTCCCAATAAGAATCTTCAGGGTTAAATCCACTGAATTAATCATGATATCGATTAATTACAGCTAACTGCAGGAGTTCATGTTGTTGTTATTACTATAACTACAACATGGATTCCTGCAGTTAGCTGTTATTAATCGATATCTTGATTAATACAGTGGATTTAACCCTGAAGATCCTTATGATGAGAACTAGAGTTGGTTATTTCTGTATACACTATATAATAAATCGCTCTAGTTACGTATTGGGTACTTATATTTGTTATAACGCTGACTTATCCAGGTAAATCTTGTACCAACCAAATATTGAGCCAACAATATTTTCTCGGGTAAGTCATTCCTTCACATACACACACAACATATATATATATATATATATATAATCATGAAAATTTCGTCGGGTTTCGAACCTGGTCGGAGGTAGTTGCTGTGTCTGGCCACACTGATGAGACGTGAAACGTCGAAACACGGTGTCCGAGGATGACTTATTATATGCTCCCAAAATCCGGTAGAGCTCTCTAGGAGCGATTTTAATTGACTTTTACCGCCAGCATAAAACAACAGATTTGATCTCTGGTGATTGTAAAATATATACACAGATGTATGTATTTAACAGTTAAAATCCTTCTCCTTAATATCAGCTGTCGATGGCCGAGAGGCCGAAGAGTTAACGATTCGGGCTGATAAAAAGTTAGTTGGGTTTCGCTCCTGGTCGGAAGTAGTTGCTGTGTGTAGCCACACAAAAGAGACGTGATAGAGCGAAACACGGTGTCTGTGGATGAACTTATACTCTGTTATATTTTATATATATATATTATATATATATATATTATTACTAAAGCTGACCGATTCAATGTTTGTCTCCTGAAGTCTTTTTTAATTTAGTATAACTTTCGTGTCATTTAACTGATGACACAAAAGTTATACTAAAATAGCACTTAGTTTTAGAATTGAGTTGTGTTTGAAAAAAAATCCATTTTAATTGGTTCTTATTTGTCGTAATTATGTCAAAAACCGACCCGACTCTTACCCCACATTCTACCTGTCACTTTCCCTCTATCCATGTATATCTTGATTACCTACTCATTATATGTTAGTTTTCTCAGTGAGTGGAGAGAGAGAGAGAGAGAGAGAGAGAGAGAGGAGAGAGAGAGAGAGAGAGAGAGAAGAGAGAGATTGGAGAGTTTGAAACAGATTCGTATATTAAGTTCCCATAAGCAGCAACCCGGTCAACATCTTGGCGCGTAATAATTGTAAATTAGGCCAAACGTTCCCTTTTTTTAGAAATCTAACACAATTCTTAAATTCGTAGGCTGTATTTATTTAAAAAAAAAGATTAATTCGTTTGCAAACTCACATTTCCCTAATCCCAATTATCTACCGATAGCTCAATGTGTGTCCCAAAAGGTCACGTTTTGTCTAGTACATATATAAATCCAGTTGACTTTAAGCAGCTACAAGATATACCAAAATTAAATAGAATTCTAGCAAGTAACTTACCATCAGCTGTGCAGCCCATTGAGGATACCATCACAGACATATTGTAATTCTATGCAATCGAGTCCTTCCTTCTGAGAATTCTTCTTGTCACTCTCAAAATGGTGCTTGTCACATTGGATTATCTTAAGGGAACAAATATTTCTGAGGACAGTTTGGGTCTAAATGTGAATATAACAAAACTCCTCACATTCAGTTACAATCATGAAAAACCATTAACTTTTTTAAGAGAAAAAAATATATATATAAGGAACTGGTCTATTTTTGTTAACTTTTATGAAGATGAAAACTATATATAATCTGTCTTGGCGTGCAGCATCCCTACTGATTAATAAGGATGCATTAGAGTTTCAAATAGGTGTTTCGTCTTTTTAATGTTGTAGAATTTTTTCAAGTATTTGTCGCATACCCCACTTGTATGGACTGGCACCAAGGCCCTCCTTTAACGTGGGCCCACCCACAAGCCGAAAGCCTCATGGGTGAAAAGAACAAAAATTGCGTCGATCCCTTCGGCATTCCCCACAAGGGGCCGCCACAGGAATCGACGCTATTATTAAACGCTCAAACGAGTCCAGCGTCGAAGCTCGCTGGACCCCCCGGCGTCAACCGGAAAACCGAATGTGCAATGAGTTTATATAATAATAAAAAAGGATTCATTATCTACCAAGATAGTTTGTCAAACTTGTAGTTTACATATTATATACATGTCATTGTGTGAATCTGTGTATCACCAATTGGACGCCTAAGTAATTTGACTAAATAGTAGAGCTGAGTGAGCTCTTAATCCTTGGTAATGCAACCAGCCTAGGAGAAGGATCCCGGGTTAACCGAAAACCGGTGTGAAATGAGTTTTAAAAAAAAGATTTTTTCGAGTGTGGACGAGATTTCACTGCACATGATTTGTTACATCAATTTTGGTGGAAGTTCCCCTTTTAGTTTGAAGGTGTGAGTAAATCTAGTGGGCTATGCGTAACCAAGTAGTTTTCCTCTTTTCTTCTTACTAGGATATTCTTTCTATTTTAAAATGGGTTATGTGTGGTCGAGCTTGTGGGTATTTTTGTTTCGTAGCTGTTCCCATTTCTTTGTCAGAATTTGGCTGATTTTAGGTTTTATGTTTAGCTAACGCAACCCTTTATACTCAAACAAGAACAACAACCGCAGTGTGAAAAATGTCAAACATATTTGACTGTTACACACTTATTTATAGATTACGTGGTTTTTGCTTAAATCAGAAACCGTTATTTCAATGCAAAACAATATGAAAGATATATTTGAAAAAATCAACATAGAAACATTCTGTCCTTTTTGAAGGAAATAATATACCATAAAATATAGACATAACCTAATCAAATACCATACAACATGATCCCCAATGAGGCTAACACATTGTTAAAACTAATTTTGTACAAAGTGTAAATATTAGATACACAACATATATGTTATTCCTACCACTTGCATGAAATAATCCTGCCGGGTTGATATGCCGTTAAAATCAATCAAAACAAGCCTGACCTGGAGTTTTGGAACCTTTCCTACTCAGAATTGAAACACGTCCAGAAGTTCTGTGTCCCTCTTGTGTATGTGACTATACGGTTGATAGTTTTTAATGTCCGTTGGTTGGTCACGGCCTGAATTAAGAGTTCTTAAAGGCATAGCGTTCTGCGGCGGGTATTATTTTCAAGCGCTGTGCTGTAGTGCTGCATATCGTATTCTTTACTGTACGTCCATTGTATGAGGTTGTATATACGTTTGGTTATATTGATGGTGTGTTCTCTTGTGGTAATTGAAAGTTTTCTTATATTTAATAAATTGTTGATGGAGTTAGCCATCTAGTTTCTGTCAATTTCTAGTTCCGAATAAGAAATTATTGTGATATATGTATACATAGACAGACAGAAGTAGTTATCAGGTGGGGCCTGGTGTCAATGTAAGGCGTGCAGGGGAAGGGACACGCTGTTAGTTATGTGAGTTGCGGGCCACTTGTTGTCGCATTCTCGTCGAAACGATATTTGAGCACGATTATGCGCGCCGTGACGTATCAGTCTTAGTCATATTAGACCAGTCAGTGTTTATTTATACAAAAATTGTGTGCCGGTAGTAACGGGTGATCAAACCCTGGGTGACGCAGTGTCCTTCATCGCGCATCGAATCTGGAACACCACCCGATCCATATAGCACGTAATGCGCGCCAAGGTGATCTGAGCGGGGGGATTTGTGTGGAGAGGTATTAGAGCCAGATTTGATCTTATCTGTGCTGGTCCATGAGATTTGTCACTCACCTTGGTAGGCGCGGTCAAATCAGAGTACGATAATAGAACACGTAACGATAAGCATACTGCGATAAGCGGGAAGTACTCGACGCGTGTCCGCGCTGACTATGGATAGAAGAGGGGAAGCTCACGATATAGTATAGAAATAAAAAAAAATTAAAAAAAAAAAAAAAAGGCGAAAGTTAACCGATACCGAATACGTATATATATCGTAACTGATGCTGATGATAAGCCGCATTTCCTTAGGATGGAGATGCGGACGTAAGGCTAGCTCGAGCGAAATTAAATAGACCATGCATCCATGCCTGTCTTTCGTGACGATTCTCCTATCATAGAGAGCTATAATACTAATTAAGGTAGTTAGACTTCGTACAATGGATCTGTGCGACGGTGTGTCAATTGGTCCCCAAGAAAATGGGGAAATACTCTTTTAATCTTATGCTCCATTTGTAGGGATATTGCTGAGAGTGATTTTGGAGTTACACGATGAGAGGTGTTCCCACACGCAGAAGACGTTCTCAAAGGACTCTGTTGAGTGTTGTCGGCATCATAATATCGTCACTGCGAGTCTGAGTATGGTGGACACGAGCCGCTGATTGCATACAAGAGCACGGTACATCTGGGTCGTCTGTAGTTCCATAGATATGAGGAAACCTTGGTAGTTAGCTCCTGGGAGTGGTCTCTGCATTTATCTATGTAAGTCCTAAGTAACATGGCCTTAAATTGATTGTAACTTTAACTGGGATTAATAAAGCTGGGGCACATGGACCATAAAGATATGTAGCACTCGAGAGAATCATATTTACTGGGCAGTATTAACATTCTGTAAAGGCTAACCTGATAACTCTAGGTCTACCGACTCAGGAGGAGTTTGGTTGTAAAAGCAGCATAGGGTTACGCCGGGATTCTTGATATTTTAAGTTGTAATTTCACACACGAAGAAAACCCATCCGATTATCAGAAACTAAGGCTCAGCTAACTTACACTATGTTTTGACACTGCCAATTTACAGCCAAAGTCTCAGCTATCAAATCACCGAATGTTAGCTGAGATAGCCTGTTCAAAAATAAGAAAACTGTTCCATAGAGTTACAATGATCTGTGTTGAAGATAATTAAAATCCAATTACCGTCGAAACTGGGAAGACAAGGAACAAACGGCTGTGAACTTAAATAGTACAGCCCGGTAATAGTGCACTAGCCAGCGCTGGCAGAATGACAGGATATTATAAGAACTCCACAATGTCTTCATAATCAAAGCATCAGCAGCCAATCAAATCAAGGTAATGGCAATTACCCAAATCACCAATTCATGAAATGGGTCATTTTTGATTCCTATATATACCAACTGTCTGGACACACTGCTCAAGTTGTACTAGTTAGCTTGCTGTTATTAAACCAACATTTTTGTTAGACTTACTGTACTCAATAATGTGAAGTTCCAATTCTGGAGATCTGAGTGAATTGGAGTAACACCTTTATCACCATTACTCCCAGGTCGCACACTGATCTGGAATTGGTAGTACCTGCTAGGATACCATGTTATGGGTTGAATATAGACAAAAATGAAATTCTAAAAGATGTTTAAAATGAGTACCCATCAAGATGAATAAAACAAAAACGTATTATTGCATTATTCGGGATTAATGTCCTCATCTTCATTGTTATTTGTACACGTTTAGGGCTTCTTCAGATATTTCTATTCCGACTCGAGAACACTTTTTCGAAACTCGATCTTCTTGACGTAACCAGGAGCCATCTTGTCGTCAACGGGAGCCATCATCGGACTTTAAACGGCTAACCCTTTATTGCAGTCCATGGAGGTATCTGTTCTCATCCGTTAACCATAGCTGAGGTGGAGTGGTTAATCTGTGCTAATTATATTCTATTACTTCTGCCCTGGCCAGGATTGAACCTGCAAGTCCAGAGATAACTTCCACTTTAGAACTGTCATGAAACAAAACATATTTAGCATAAAATGACGTAAACCCAACAATCCAGTCCGATATTACATTCTCTTTCGGACTAATCCCTTAGGGAAAAGGTTGAACCCGTTTATCACCCGACAGCTATTGGTTAAATAGTATCACTATTGTTGTTGTACATAAGAATAACAGACGATTTGTGGGCCAAAATAAAATAAAGTATAAAGTTCACTTCTTTCTAATAGAAAAAAGGTTTAACTACAAAAGTCGAAAATAATGATTAGTTTCTATTTCTTCTGATGTTTGAGATGAGGCTTGAAGATTAGTATATCGCGCTTAATTCGGACTATTGTCCCCATCTTCAATTGTTATTTGTACAACGTTTTCTTTGCGATATATCCGTCTCCGGCTTTCTACAGTATTTCTTGTCGGAGCTCGAGTTCGAAAAGAAGGTTCCCGAGTGCCGAAAGGTTCCTGAGCCGACAAGAAATACTGAAAGAAAGGCCGGAGGGCATGATCGGCCGAAACGTTGTACAAATAACAATGAAGATGGGGACAAATAGTCCGATTAACAAGCAGATAATACTAATTTAAGTTTCGTAAATAAATTTCGAAAATAGCAACTAAATTTTTTTTTGCGGGGCGATTTATTGACAATATTTGAGTAAACAGATGGCAGAAACTTCGGTTAATGATATTGAGATAAGAAGCAAAGAGATAGAATACAAAAATAATCTATTACAATAAATAAAGAAGAAATAGACGTGTAATAAATTGAAAACATTTTTTAACCCATAAAATGAAATAATGTGATCAGGCAGCATTAATGGTGTTGTGTGTGTGTGTGGTGTGTGTGTGTGTGTGGAGAGAGAGGAGAGAGAGAGAGGGGGGGAGAGGAGAGAGGGAGAGGAGAGAGATTCTCCATTGAAAAGAAAGAGAAATATATCTAGATAGATAGAATAGAGAGTGAAAGAGAGTGAGGTGAGAAGGGTGGAGAGAGAGAGTGAGCGAGGGTAGGGATTGGAGAAGAAAGAAAGAAAGGAAAACCAAAAAAGAAAAAGAAAAGGGGGGGTTACTGGGGGTTTAGGGTTTTTAGACAGACAAGAATACATTAGTCCAAAAAAAGAAGGGGATATATAATTGTAGAGAGAGAAGAGAGAGAGAAGGAGAGAGAGAAGAGAGAGAGAGAGATGAGAGAAGG
>CM042152.1:44957807-44999223 GCA_023376005.1 Doryteuthis pealeii | reverse complement strand
TTAACATTTATACTTTGGTCAGCATATTCATTTAACTAAGTCATTCCACAGAACATTTTGTTTGCGCCGCATTTTGCATATACACTCCATCTCACATACGCATTCCCGTTTCATACATTTCCATCTACGCTCATCAGTATTGTAGGCTACTTACATACTCAGGATGGCCTTCAGGCTAGGTTCAAAATCTCGACCTGAATTGTCATCAGTACACAGCATACTTACAACGCATCGACATCCCATCTAGCTACATCCACATTTTAGAAATGTAATTTATTTGTTATAATCTTTTTTTTTTAACCTATTTCTAGTACAAGTAGTCTAGTTTGCTTCTATCTTCCGTATTGAAGTAGAGCTACTATTGGCATTAATACATATGTTTCTTATTTTTTTGTAGGCATATTGCATGGAAATTTATATCTTCTTCTTAATACTTATTTCATTTTTTTTTGTGTATATTACTATTTATATTATATATATTTTATATATATATATATATTATATATATTGGGAGTAGATATGGAATAATCCGACAATATTTAAGATATTTGAAAAAACAAAGTGTTCCAAAAAAAAGATGAATTTATTTTCGACGCTTAAACGTTTCGGTTTATTTAAACCTTCATCAGGATTGATTATGGATGAAGAAATTATGGATATTTTATAAAAAGTTTTTTTTTAATATTTTCTAACTCCTGTCATTTACAAAAATATCCATCAATTTCTTCATCCCCCATAATCAATCGCTGATGAAGGTTTAAAATAAACCGAAACGTTTAAGCGTCAATAAATAAATTCATCTTATTTTTGGAACACTTCGTTTTCAAATTTCGTCATATATATATATATATATATATATATATATATATATATATATATATATATATATTATATATATAGTAATTAAAACAAATAAACGAAAATCTACTGTACAATTACCATTAAAAATTGGCTGTCTTCTTGATAGCCAATGCCTAAGTGACTGTATTGTATACAAGGCTAGTATATCAAATTTATTTTGACAAAATGAATTTAAAAAAGGTTTTCTTGGGATCTACTCAAGATATGTTCAAAAAAGGTTTTGTAAAGATAGAAGCAATTTGTACATAGTAAATACATTCTCTAAACATGGCTTAGAACCTATCTTAAGTGGGCAATTGTTAAGAGACCTCGTAACTACATTTTGCTTTCGCTCTGTAGGAGTGAGAAGCTTGTCCATTTCCATGGCCACCAATGCTGAAGAATTGCTGAATTATTGAACGGATATAAGGCACAAAAATAACTGGCTGCTTAATCGTTAAGGTGTCTATTTATGTGTTTGGAGGTGCGTGGTGTAATGGATAGAGTCGAAGGAAAATGAACACTCGTCAACCCCGAGTTCAATTCCTGGGCGAAAGCTGTTTGCATTTGACATGACGCTAATACCTTGGAAAGGCATGAATCCATTTCTCCATCCAGCTATTGGATGAATAGCAGGACAATACTGGGTTCTTTAAGCATAGAGGGGTAGGTAACCATTCTAGGAGAAGGAAAATTCTGAAATTCAAAACCTGTTAAACTCCGCTTAAGAAATTGACCTTGTGTCGCATCCTGCTCGGGCGGAGGGGTTGGTAAATTATATTTACCGGTTTTGTTCCCCTTGTGTTCTCTTTTGTTTCGTTTGATTTGTTTGTATTGTGAAGAAAAAAAGACTTGCGTTGCGGACCAGTCCATATTTTCTATAGATGATAACGGAACTGTTGTGAATGCAGTGTATGTACAGATTCTCCAAACAACAATATTAAGCTGTGTCCTGGGTATGACATTAAACTGCAACTAATGCGAAGTTGTATCCCTGAAGCTCTGGAAAGTGATGGAGTATCCCTTCATCCCATTACTCCCAAGTTCCACGCCTGGCCCAAAGTGGTAGTACCTGCTAGGGTCCTATATCTGGGGCTAGAATAAAAGAAAATGAGTTAACAAAAATATGTTAAAATTGATTAAAAAATTTAATTCCAATCCAGAATGAAAAAAACAAAAAGAAAAGGTCCTCGGCTTAAAATAACCCAACTAGGGTTTGTTACATAGTCTATGCATACATTATTGTCAACACCCTGTATTTCTGAAGGGAAACCCCTTTTCATATCACGCGGCGGGACTTTCCATGGAATATTTCCAGAAAGTCCGCGAAGACGTGAAGTTACGTGGGACCTGGTTGGCTCTCAGTTTCAGCATGGACGTCAGGCAGAGAAGATGTAACTGCCTTAGCTGGGACTCACTGCACACGTGCACTATGTTAGTTAGGGAAATATGTTAGTTAAGTAAATAAAGGTTGAATAAATAATATGGTTTGTGGTTGATGAATGTCTTGGGCAAGCAAGACTGACCTAAAAGAAATGAAAGCGCGACGACCAACCAGCAAGAACGGAGAAAGACGAAATCCAGACGCTAAGAAGAACAACGTAAGATACCAAGATGAGCAGAAAGAATAATAGAAGTAAAGAAAGGGTATACAACAGGTTGACATGCCGTAAAATCCGAAAAAAGAAAAAAAAAGTCTTCGGTATAAAATAACCCAACAAGGATTGAAATGTCGTAATCTAAAGTTGTATAAAATAAAAAAAATCGACGGGGTGGCCTAATATCGGTATCAGCAAGACAACGAAGGGAATATATCCCCTTTTCACTTGCACTAGCCCAGGGAGATTGTTTTTGCTACACCTACCATCAGCTCACCACTTAACCGCACAGATCACTTTGTTACTCTTACGCTGAGTTGGCGAGGGGCCGTTATTAAACGCAGAACCTTGTGATTCCGAGCCGGTTACTCTACCGACTGAGTTAAGCCGGCCTCAATGAGGTAAGCCGGCCCCTAAAATCATAAACGAAAAAAAAAACCCAAGAAAAAAAGACTTGTGAATTAGAGTGTTTCCTTCCTATATCGATAAGTCTAGAAAGGGTAAAGATCTCAGTCTTCATCTGAATATTATAGGCATATCTAGTGGGGAGATTATTGTTGCCTTTCCCGAGGTCCATATGAGCGAAGTTAAACGGCAACAGCTTCAACCAGGATTTTGAACTTGGCTCGTCGACCCCAATTCTTACAACAATAACCGTAACGCTACCTCAGCCATCCATTATTGTAAATAATAAAGCATGTTGAAAGAATTAACAATTGCCATGAGATATATTGTGAATGACGTTTAATATTGCAATATTTCATAACCGAAGCAATGTGATATGTGTACATAAGTCATTAAACTTCCCCGGCGAATGCCTTCAAAATGTTCATTTTCACATGTTTGTTGTTGATTCATTTTTTTTTTATGTTCTCATGAAATTGACAACGAACAATCTTTGTTCATATTGTTCTGTGTTTGTTGGTTTGTTTTAATTCTGTGGACGGCATCAAAAAGTTTTCTTTTTTGGTTTGAATATTCAAGTCAACATTAACGTAAATTCAAAATGAAAGTGAAGATAAAAGTTGATTATATTAAACTAAGCAACAGAAAAACGCCCTCTCCGGGCGTGTAAAAATTATTTTTGAAAGACATTGACTGAGAGGGTGGGAGTTAAATATTCAATGTCAGAGGGTTTGTATCAAAAGTAAGCAAAATCCTATAATCTATTAAAGAGTGAAAAAAAAAAAAAAAAAAACAATTGAAGGAAAACTAAGCCCTGTCCCTCCAAAATATAAAATGTTGGCATGCATATATATCAAACACTTTTGAATATTTTCCGCACAAACGTAGGTATTTATTCATTTTTAAAACTTTTTAGTTAACTTCTTGTTATTGTAAAAAAAAAAAAAGGACGAGAGTAAAAAAACATTTTTAAAATTGCTTATCAAAATTTTGGGTGTATAATAGCATAAGAATATTGTGACGTAAGCTGTGACGTAAGAGCTATGACGTAGTTTTGTTACAGACAGAAATACAGACAATCTCCATTATTAATATATATATATATAGCATATAATATATATATATATATATATATATATATATATATGTGTGTGTGTGTGTGTGTGTGTGTGTGTGTGTGTATATATTATTAATATATATATATAAGTAAGAGTGAGGAAATGAATCCGACGGTAAAGTATATAGATAAAATGATATGAAAAACACAAAATGCTGTTAAGATGAAAATATTTTATATCATATTCAATGCTAATATTGAACAATATTCGATTTATAAAATCATCATCAGAGCTTTGTTTGAACGGCCGGACTCATCGAGAGAGAGCTGAAAATAATTTGAATTCAAAACGAAAACATATATATATTATAATATATATATATATATATATATATATTTTATAGGTTACCTCTGTACACTATATATATATAATATATATTAATATATAGTATATATATGATATATATATTATAAAGTGTACAGAAGTAACCTACTCGAATTTCCCAATAAGAATCTTCAGGGTTAAATCCACTGAATTAATCATGATATCGATTAATTACAGCTAACTGCAGGAGTTCAATGTTTTGTTATTACTATAACTACAACATGGATTCCTGCAGTTAGCTGTTATTAATCGATATCTTGATTAATACAGTGGATTTAACCTGAAATCCTTATGATGAAACTAGAGTTGGTATTTCTGTATACACTATAATAAATCCGCTCTAGTTACGTATTGGGTACTTTATATTTGTTATAACGCTGACTTATCCAGGTAAATCTTGTACCAACCAAATATTGAGACCAACCCAATATTTTCTCGGAGTAAGTCATTCCTTCACATACACACACACACACACACATATATATATATATTATTATAATAATTCATGAAAATTTGTCGGGTTTCGAACTGGTCGGGAGTGTGTCTGGCCACACTGATGAGACGTGAAACGTCGAAACAGGGTGTCCGAGGATGACTTATTATATGCTCCCAAAATCCGGTAGAGCTCTCTAGGAGCGATTTAAATTGACTTTTACCGCCAGCATAAAACAACAGATTTGATCTCTGGTGATTGTAAAATATATACACAGATGTATGTATTTAACAGTTAAAATCCTTCTCCTTAATATCAGCTGTCGATGGCCGAGAGGTTAACGATTCGGGCTGATAAAAGTTAGTTGGGTTTTCGCTCCTGTCGGAAGTAGTTGCTGTGTGGTAGCCACACAAAAGAGACGTGATAGAGGCGAAACACGGTGTCTGTGGATGACTTAATACTCTTTATATTTATATATATAAATTACTATATATATATATATTTATACTAAAAGCTGACCGATTCAAGTGTTTTGTCTCCTGAAGTCTTTTGTTAATTTAGTATAACTTTCGTGTCATTTAACTGATGACACAAAAGTTATACTAAATATAGCACTTAGTTTTAGAAGAGTTGTGTTTGAAAAAAAAATCCATTTTAATTGGTTCTTATTGTCGTAATTATGTCAAAAACCGACCCGACTCTTACCCCACATTCTAACCCCCCCTGTCACTTTCCTCCCTCTATCCATGTATATCTTGATTACCTAACTCATTATATTGTTAGTTTTCTCAGTGAGTGGAAGAGAGAGAGAGAGAGAGAGAGAGAGAGAGAGAGAGAGAGAGAGAGAGAGAGAGAGAGAGATTGGAGAGTTTGAAAACAGATTCGTATATTAATTCCATAAGTAAGCAGCAACCCGGTCAACATCTTGGGGCGCGTAATAATTGTAAATTAGGACCAAACGTTCCCTTTTTTTAGAAATCTACACAATTCTTAAATTCGTAGGCTGTATTTATTTATAAAAAAAAGATTAATTCGTTTGCAAACTCACATTTCCTTAATCCCAATTATTCTACCGATAGCTCAATGTGTGTCCCAAAAGGTCACGTTTTTGTCTAGTACATATATAAAATCCAGTTGACTTTAAGCAGCTACAAGATTACCATTATAGAATTCTAGCAAGTAACTTACCATCAGCTGTGGCAGCCCATTGAGGATACCATCACAGACATATTGTAATCTTATAATGCGAGTCCTTCCTTCTGAGAATTTTTGTCACTCTCAAAATGGTGCTTGTACATTGGATTATCTTAAGGGAACAAATTTTGGTTGGGTCTAAATGTGAATATAACAAAACTCCTCACATTGTTACAATTTGAAACCATTAACTTTTTTAAGAGAAATATATATATAAGGAACTGGTCTATTTTTGTTAACTTTTAGTGGCTATATCTTCTTGGCGTGAATCCCTACTGTTAAATAGGGATTAGAGTTTCAAATAGGTGTTTCGTTCTTTTTTATTTTTAGAATTTTTTCAAGTATATTTGTCGGCATACCCCACTTGTATGGACTGGGCACAAGGCCTCCTTTTAACGTGGGCCCACCCACAAGCCGAAGCTCATGGGTGAGAAAGAACAATTGCGTCGATCCCTTCGGCATTCCCACAAGGGGGCGCCACAGGAATCGACGCTTATTTAAACGCTCAACGAGTCCAGCGGTCGAAGCTCGCTGGACCCCCGGGCGTCAACCGGAAAACCGATGTGCAATGAGTTTATAATAATAATAAAAAAAGATTCATTATCTACCAACGAAGTTTGTCAAACTTTGTAGTTTACATATTATATACATGTCATTTGTGAATCTGTGTATCACCAATTGACGCCTAAGTAATTTGACTAAATAGTAGAGCTGAGTGAGCTCTTAATCCTTGGTAAGGCAACCAGCCTAGGAGAAGGATCCCCGGTGTTAACCGGAAAACCGAGTGTGCAATGAGTTTATAAAAAAAAAGATTTTTTCGAGTGTGGACGAGATTTCACTGCACATGATGTTCTACATCAAAATTTTGGTGGAAGTTCCCCTTTTAGTTTGAAGGTGTGAGTAAATCTAGTGTGGCTATGCGTAACCAAGTAGTTTTCCTCTTTTCTTCTTACTAGGATATTCTTTCTATTTTAAAATGGGTTATGTGTGGTCGAGCTTGTGGGTATTTTTGTTTCGTAGCTGTTCCCATTTCTTTGTCAGAATTTGGCTGATTTTAGGTTTTATGTTTAGCTAACGCAACCCTTTATACTCAAACAAGAACAACAACCGCAGTGTGAAAAATGTCAAACATATTTGACTGTTACACACTTATTTAGATTACGTGGTTTTTGCTTAAATCAGAAACCGTTATTTCAATGCAAAACAATATGAAAGATATATTTGAAAAATCATAGAAAACATTCTGTCCTTTTTTGAAGGAAATAAAATTATACCATAAAATATAGACATGAACCTAATCAATACCATACAACATGATCCCCAATGAGGCTAACACATTGTTAAAACTAATTTGTACAAAGTGTAAATATAGATACACAACATATATTATTCCTAACCACTTGCATGAAATAATCCCTGCCGGGTTGATATGCCGTTAAAATCAATCAAACAAGCCTGACCTGGAGTTTGGACCTTTCCTACTCAGAATTGAAACACGTCCAGAAGTTCTGTGTCCCTCTTGTGTATGTGACTATACGGTTGATAGTTTTTAATGTCCCGTTGGTTGGTGACTTTCAAGAATTGTTCTTCAAGGCGTTCTGCTTTTGGGTTTTATTTTGTTAAACGCTGTTCTTCGTAATTGGGTCGTATTCTTCTGTAGTCCCATTGTATGAGGGTTGTATTATACGTTTTGGTTATATTGATGGTGTGTTCTCTTGTGGGAATTGAAGAGTTTTCTTATATTTAAATTTTGTGGAGTTAGCCATTCTATTTCTATTCTTTCTAGTCGAATAAAATTATTTTTGGTTTCTATTGATTTTGAAGGGTGTTTAGATTGATCTGATAGTTTTAGCGGGTTTGTTTTTTATATTTTATTTGTTGATCTTATTTCCCGTGAGTCTTTCTTTCCAGTGTTTATTTCAAAAATGTGTGCCGTAGTACGGGTGATTCTTTTGTGTTTTTTTTTGTCAGCGATGAAACGGACATTATCACGTTTTACAATGCTCTTCCGAAGGGCAATGACAGATAGGGGTGGTTGGTGAGAGATTATCATAGATATCTGTGCTGCCAGAAGGGTATGATGATAATGATGATGATGATGGGTGTTTATTGTAGCTTTTTTGGTTTAGGTCGGGTTGCTGAATCTTTTTTGCGTCCCCTAAAACTTAGCCCAATCGCTCGTTCCCAGTTTGATAAACTTATCAAAAAGTGCTTTGTATTTGTCGGGTTCATTTAGGTTTTCATTGGTCCAAGAAAATGGAATATTACTTTTATATTTGGCTTCCATTTTTTTTTCTCTCTCTTCTTTTTTGTACATGCCACATAATCTTCATCTTCTTGGTAATTAGGGCGTTTATTTTCACTGGGATAATTTTCCTCCATGGGGTCAAAATCACTTTAGTCACACCTTCCACAGATCAGACGTCATCTACAGCTCTCCTTGTAGTGTCCATAATTTTGATATTTAGCTTCTTATCCTTTGTTCCTAGTAAATCGCCCTTAAATTATTTACTTAACTGATTATAAACTGGCACAAGGACATAAATATGTAGCACTCGATGAGAATCTAATTTACTGCAGTATTAACATTCTGTAAGGCTAACCTGATAACTACTAGTACTCACTCGAGAGTTTGTTGTTAAAAGCCAGCATAGGGTTACCCGGGATCTTAATTTAAGTGTAATTTTCACACACGAAAAAACCATCCGATTTATCAGAAACTAAGGCTCACTAACTTACACTATTTTTGACACTCCAATTTACAGTCAAATCTCACTATCAAATCACCGAATGTTAGCTGAGATGAGCCTGTTCAAATAAGAAAACGTTACCATAAGTTAATGTATCTGATGGTTGAAGAATAATTAAAATTCCAATTACCGTCGAACTGGGAAGACAAGGCAACAAACGGCTGTAACTTAAATACAAACCCGAATAGTCACTAAGTCTGCTGCAGAATGACAGGATATTTATAAGACTCCACAATGTCATTCAAATCAAGCAGTCAAGCAGCCAATCAGAACTCAAGGAATGGAATCACCCAAATCACCCAAATTCATGAATGGGTCATTTTTGATTTCTATATATACCAACTGTCTTGGACACTGCTCAAGTTGTACTTAGTTAGCTGCTGTTATTCAAACCAACAGTAGACTTACTGACTTCAATAATGGTGAAGTTCCAATTCTGGAGCTCTGAGGAATGTGGAGTACACCTTTATCACCATTACTCCCAGGTCCACACTGATCTGGATTGGTAGTACCTGCTAGGATCCCATTTATGGGTTGAATATAACAAAATGAATTCTAAAAGATGTGTTTTAAAAAATGAGTACCCATCAAGAATGAATAAAACAAAACGTATTATTTGCATTATTCGGATTATTGTCCTCATCTTCATTGTTATTTGTACAACGTTTAGGGCTTCTTCAGATATTTCTTTCCGGACTCGAGAACCTTCTTTTCGAACTCGGAAATCTTCTTGACGTAACCAGGAGCCATCTTGTCGTAATCGGGAGCCATCACGGAACTTTAAACCTAACCCTTTATTCAGTCCATGGAGGTATCCTGTTCTCATTCCGTTAACCATAGCTGAGGTGGAGGTGTTAATCTGTGCTAATTATTATTCTATTTACTTCTGCCCCTGGCCAGGATTGAACCTGCAGTCCAGAGATAACTGTCACTTAGAACTGTCATGAAACAAAACATATTTAGCATAAAATGACGTAAACTCCAACCAACCAGTTCCGATATTACATTCTCTTTCGGACTAATACCCTTGGGAAAGGTATGAACCCGTTTATCACCCACAGCTATTGGTTAAATAGTATCACTATTGTTGTTCCTGTACCATAAGAAAACAGACATTTGTGGGCCAAAATAAAATAAAGTAAAAGTTCACTTCTTTTTCTAATAGAAAAAAGGTTTAACTACAAAAGTCGAAATATATTAGTTTTATTTCTCTGAATGTTTGAGATGAGGGCTTGAAGATTAGTATTATCTGCGTTTATTCCGGACTATTGTCCCATTCATTGTTATTTTACAACGTTTCGGCCGATATACCCTCCGGCTTTCTACAGGTATTTCTTGTCGGACTCGAGTTCGAAAAGAAGGTTCCGAGTCGAGAAGGTTCCTGAGCCGACAAGAAATACCTGAGAAGGCCGAGGGCATATCGGCCGAAACGTTGTACAAATAAATGAAGATGGGGACAATAGTCGAATAACGCAGATAATACTAATATTAGTTTCGTAAATAATTCGTAAATAGCAACTAATTTTTTTTTTTTTGGCGGGGGGCATTTATTGACATATTGAGTAAAAGATGGCAGAAACGTTCGGTTAATGATATTGAGATAAAAGCAAAAGAGATAGAATACAAAAATAATCTATTACAAATAAATAAAGAAGTAAATAGACGTGTAAAAATGAAAACATTTTTAACCCAGATCATGCATGCATTAATGGTGTGTGTGTGTGTGTGTGTGTTGTGTGGTGTGTGTGAGAGAGAGAGAGAGAGAGAGGGGGGGAGGAGGAGAGAGGGGAGAGAGAGAGATCTCATTGAAAAAGAAAGAGAAATATACTCTAGATAGATAGATATAGAGAGTGAGAGAGAGTGAGTGAGAGAGGGTGGGGAGAGAGAGAGTGAGCGAGGGTAGGGATTGAGAAAGAAAGAAAGAAAGAAACAAAGAAAGAGGGTACTGGTAGTAGACAGACAAAGAAATACATTAGTCACGAAAAAAAGAAAGGGGAATATATATTTGAGAGAGAGAGAGAGAGAGAGAGAGAGAGAGAGAGAGAGAGAGAGAGAGAGAGAGGAGTGAGAGAGTGAGTGAGTGAGTGAGAGAGTGAGAGAGAGAAAGAGAGAGAGAGTGTGAGAGAGTGAGTGAGTTAGTGAGAGAGAACGAGGAGTGAGCGTGAGAGGGTGAGTGAGTGAGAGAGAGAGAGAGAGAGAAAGAGAGAGAGAGAGAGAGAAAGAGAAAGAGAAAGAGAGAGAGTGAGAGAGTGGATGAGTGAGAGAGAGACATAGAGAGACAGAAAGAGAGAGAAAGAGAGAGAAGAGAGAGAGTGAGTGTGTGAGTGAGAGAGGAAAGAGAAAGAGAAAGAGAGAGAGAGAGAGAGAGAGGAGAGATTAAGCTGCATAATAGAACCTGTGCAATTCCTCGGAGTGTGTTGGTTTACTTATGGTCTGACATCACTGTGTTGCCATAACAACAGATCAAACGCAGAATCCAATAATGGACAGCAAAGAAACGGAAAGAGAAATATGATGGCAAAAGAAGAAAACGTACTGAATCTATGAATAGACTCCGATGTCCGAGGTCCATTCATTAAACAAGGTGAATTTTACAATAAAACGTCTCAGATTTCACACAGCAACAAAAACTTAAGAACAACAGGCATTGTATAAGAAGTTCAAAGAGTATAAACTCCGGTTCTTATAAAGCATTGGGTTACTTAAAGGAGAATACCCGATGCAGAACATTTCAGTAAGATAACATAATCTATCCATATGTGTCAATTAGGTTCCCCAGGAAATACAACGTCCCAATTGTCAAAATCCACAAAGAAGTTTATGGAAAAACAAAAGAGGTGGAAACCACTTACAGTTTATGAGGTCTGGACCGAAAGGTATGCACCATGTGTGGTCTGGACCATATGGGGTCCATATGTACCATATGGGTCTGGACATATTTACTGAAAGGTAGGCACCATATGGGGGTCTGGACCGAAAGGTATGCACCATATGGGGGAACTGGTTCCCCAGGCCATACAACGTCCGAGTACATGAAGAAATGTATGGAAAGACAAAAGAGGTGGAAACCACTTACAGTTTATGAGGTCTGGACCGAAAGGTATGCACCATGTGTGGTGCTGAAGAGTAGTAACGAGTACGTCTGTCCTCGTCAAGCCAGCTTTGTAAAGAGAATGATATTTTGGTGTTCCTGTGTCTCATGACCAAAAAGGAACTCCTAACGCGGAATGGTTACTCAAACCCTGCGACAAGGGAGACTAGTACATTTAGTCCCCTAAAGTAGTATTTTGCTATGCAATTCTTGCGATTTAAAGCAACCACCAGGTATACCGACAACTATAGAGTTGTTTTTAGCAAGACTCTGTACATGAGCCATGAGCTTACAAATTTTCTATTTCAGTAGGGTAACAACAAATGTGTTAATTAAGGACGTACAACATTTAATCCATACATATCGGGGAACTAGGTTCCCCAGGCCATACAACGTCCGAGTACATATGGAAGTGTATGGAAAGACAAAAGAGGGGGTCTGGGCCGAAAGGCATGCACCATGTGGTGTTGAGGAGTAGTGACGAGAACGTCTGTCCTCGTCAAACCAACTTTGTAAAAGAGGCTGATATGTTGGGGTTCCTGTGTCTCGTTACCAAAAAGGGACTCCTGACACGTAAGAGTTTCTCAAACAAGAGGGAGTACCCCATTTAATCCCCTACATAAGCAAACAAATGCCCATGTGTCAGACTTAGCAAAACTTAGTAAATAATTTTGACCTCCGGCCACTGTTCCCCGTTCCATCACTGAAGTTAAGCAGTGATGATCCTAGTCAGTAATTCACTGGGTGATCACTTTGTAACAACAGGTGCTGTAAGCAAGATAGTAATGCCTATGTGCCAGACTAACCAAAGCTTAGTAAATACATTTTTATTTATTGTCAAGCCATAATGAAATCACTGGTCTGCGTTGTAGAGATTTGTGTAGACTGGCCAGTATTCAGCTGTGTTGCAAATTGAATTTGCTTTTGAGAATCCAGACTTTGCAAGTGGTTTAAATAGCAGATTGAGCCATATTACTTTGTGGCATGATCAATTCTATTTCTAGGAATTTGATTGGCTGGTGGTTTAGTGTGTGCATTTTAATCCACATATACTGAACACTTGACCATATCCTGTCAGTTGCTATAGTGTATTCGGTTATATTCTTTTTTTTTTTGTCTGGTGACTGGATGCCAGTCACAGCCTTCCTGTGAACGTGAGTATAATGACCCTTATACATCCGTTAGATAGGAAGCGCGTGGTGTAATGGTTAAAGTCTTTGGAAATGGACTCGTCGCCCCGAGTTCAAATACTGGACGTGGTAATTGCATTTCACTTAGCGCTAATATCCTTGGGAAAGGTATGAATCCTACTCTCTCTCCAGCTATGGGTAAATAGTAGGGCAGACTGGGCTTTTAAACCTTAGTTAGGCAACTTGTCTAGGAAAAGGAACACTCTGAATTCAAACCTGCTGAACTCCGCTTAAGAAATTGACCTTGTGTCGCATCCTGCTCGTGCGGAGGGGTTGGTAAATAATATACATCCGTTAGATCATCGAACTTAAGCAGCAATAATCTCGTTCAATTCTGAGATGGTAATGTTTAGTGAATAATTAGTTTGGGCTAATGTAACCCTGTTGACTTTGTTCAGAAGTAAACAAATCATATATCTAGTGTTGTTTATAAACTTTAATTTAGAAAAGCCCAGTCCTGTGTAGATTGAAAATAGATTAACTAATCGAATGAAATACAAATAGACTTACTTTATAAAATAAGCCTCTCGTTGTTTTATTTTCATCAAAATGTTCTAGCTACTGCTAGCCATTCTTTGCTGGCCACCTAGAAACTGACTATCAAACTAAACTCTCTCTCTCTCTCTCTTCTCTCTCTCTCTCTCTCTCTCTCTCTCTCTCTCTCTCTCTCTCTCTTCTCGAAAAAACTAATATATAATGAGTAGGTAATCAAGATATACATGGATAGAAGGAAAGTGAAGATAGAATGTGGAGTAAGAGTCGGGTCGGTTTTTGACATAATTATGGTATCAGACAGACAGCGAGGGAGTCTATCCCCTTTTCACTAGCGCTAAACCAAGGAGATTATTTTAGCATCTGAAGTGGAGCGCCACACCAGCTCTCCACTTTACCGCACAGATTCCTGTGCTACTGATACTAGTATCAACTCCATAGATATATACCTGAAGTCACACAACACACAGTCCTTTTAGTCACTCAATTAAGTACTGAATATGCTCATTGTTGCTTAACTTTGATGTTTTCAAAGTTACTTGACCGTAAGTTTCCCCCACGTCTCTGAGAGACTTTTATATAGTATATGTGATTACTGTTAAGGGTAGTATAAATTGTTCCCCTTTAAATGTATCTTTTAGGCAGAGAGTGATGGTATTTGCCTCTCATCCCACTAATGAGGGCATGACACAAGGACATTTTTAATTGGAGGGAGGAGAGTGAGAGAGAGGCCGTGACACAAGGACATTTTTATGTGGGCCACCCACAAGCGAAGTTCATGGCTGGTAGCACAAAAATGCGTTGCCTGGGGGGATAGTGCCTGGGATTAATGCTGTTCATTTACATTAACAACCAGGGCCCGAAAGGCCCGTGTTAATAGTACAATTTTTAGGCAGATATGAATGCTTTATTATTGTATAAAATCATTCATGAAACAAAAACTAATTTCGTATACCCGAAAGTATTTGCAATTAAATGTAAATGCACCAGTTAGTTCAAAACGATATCTTTTTAATACTAGCAAATATATGCACCCTCGGGTGCAACTATTTAAGTTTTAATGTATGAAATATCGTATTAAATTAGAGGCAGACAAAAAGATATGTAACAGAGTGGGGGTATAATAGAAAATAGAAATGAAACTTTACTCTTCTATCACTTCCGTCTTTCATTGCTGAATTTTACTTATTTAACTATTTAGTTAAATTAGGAAATAAAGAATAAATGTTATTTTTCTTGTTAATGGATTTCATTTTAATATTCATTGAAGAGATTTTTGCTTATATCCATTAAAATAAAACAAACAATTAGAAATCAATAATACTAAGCAATATTTAATAAAATCATTTTTAATATCAATATGCAAATTAGCCTTCCCATTCACACTGCAAACTATTTTTTTATATATAAATACAATTGCATGTTATTTGTATGTAGATATGGACAACATAATAAAAATAAATAAAGCAATTTTTATTAATAATTGAGGTTTAATATAAATAAAATCATTGAATGTGATGTAAATAACTATGTTAATTGTGACTCGATTTGTAAAATATAGTTTCGGTTACAGACAGAAAAACACACAATCTCCATTATAATAAGATGTATGGATTATTTATTTCTGTCCGAATTTTCGAAAGGAGAAATTACCATTTTTTCACATCGATTTTTTTTAGGATGTGTGGCTATTGTCCTCATCTTGATTCTTATATCACAATTGGAATGAGGAAAAATGAAAGAGTTGACTCAGCAGCCAAATCGGCTTTTAGATTTGACTATCGACTAATTTAAGATTCAATACTCATAAGAAATTAGAATTTGGTAGATAAGCAACACCAATAATCAGAATTTGATTTTGTGCATTACATCTGTGATAATTTAGACAGTCTCATTTTAAACCAGGGGATGTGGCAAGATGATAACGGCTGTTCGATTGAGGAATACGAGTATTGATATATAGATAGAAGGCATTACTTTTGGAGCATTTTGGAGCATTTTGTGAATAAATCTATTTGAAAAGACAGAGTTTTATAAGAAGTATTGTTAATCTCATTTTTATGTTTACAATGTTTCACAATGTTTTAATTCACATTGATTTATGCTTATCTTAAATCAACTTTTGTTGCTCTTTCATATTTAATCTGTAAAGATGTGGGTTTTTTTTTGGGGGGGGGTTTACACACAATACACACGCACACACAGAGAGGCATACAAATAAATCCATTGATATCATCGGAGATAAACATCCGCAAACCATGGTGATAATGTAAATGGGGATAAACATCTGGTTAATATGTTGTTTTGCTAAATAATAGAGACATTTACATTGTTAACAAAAATAATCAAAATATAAAAGGATTATGATTATATATATATATATATATATATATATATATATATATATTATATATATTATATATGCATACATATATATATATACATACATATATATAAATATATATACATATATATATCTATATAATATATACATATATAATATATATATACATATATACATACATATACATATATACATATACATATATATATACATATATATAATATTATATGTGTGTATTTGGGCAGCATTCTTTCATTTATACATGTAGAATTAAACAAAAGACACATCTCCTGTTTAACAATTTTAGTTTTGATCTTTTCGAGTTTTCTGGCCAATTTTTTAATTTTGGGTGAATTCGTGAATAAGTCTACCAAAGTTCAGGTCCTGAGTACTTTCGGCCTTCGAAGTGCATCATCAGGGTTGATGTGTTCTAGTTTTTTTTGGGTTTTTTTTTTTTAATTTAAAAATTATATGAATGTGGAGGCTGGAAGGAGAAGAATTGATGAGAAAGGTTGTTATAGCATTTTTAAAATGTGTGTACTGCATTAGAAGTTATTTTGTTTAAGGATGGTTTGTATTGTTTTATGTATAAGCTTCTAGTATTTGGAGTTTATGTTTTTTTTTCTTTGTGCAGAATGTGTGTATTTTCCGTTAGAATATTTCGGTAATTAGAGTGGGGGCATGAGTAATTTTAGGTGTTGTGAAATGGAGCTATTATCTGCTAAATGGAGGGTTTAGACGACGTGACAATGTGGTTGAGGTGAATCCAATGTATGTATTTTCATTTTCTGGGAGACTGCAATCTCCCGGGGACACTTAAATCTGTATACCTTACATTGGTCTCATTAAGCGACTTGTCTGGGAGAGAAATTGTTGCGAACAACGAGTTAGTTGTTTTTGAATTTTGTATAATATATATATATTATTATATATATATATATATATTATATTATATATATATATATAATCATCCTTTGCGGGATTTACTTGTCAGATTATTTTCTATAATTATCGAATTTTAATGCGATACATGCATTTAATAATTGCCTTCAGCAAAAATAAATAATAATTTTATTCACATTGCTTCTATATACAAAAACATCCAAAATCTTATTCACTTCGCGAGAGCTTACGGCCGGTTTGTTTACTAAATAAACGTCCACTTGCCTACTATGGCAGGGGCGTGTAATAGTATCATTTGACAAGGTTAATTTCGCAGGGATTGTTCGCTATGTACGGGCGCCGACGGATATGGTCTCTGACTATGCCTGTGAAGTCCCGGTTTCGATTCCTGTCGGAGGGGAGTCGTTAGTATACATCGCTGAAGAGACTTAATAAAGTCGAAACAGTCTGTACGGTGTTCTGCATAGCGAGCCATCCTTTGCGGGATTTACTTGTCAATTATTTTCTATAATTATCGAATTTTATGCGATACATGCATTTATAATTGCCTTCAAGCAAAAAATATAATAATATTTATTCAACATTGCTTCTATATAAACAAACATCCAAAAATCTTATTCACTTCGCCGAAGAACTTACGGCCGGGTTTGTTTACTAAATAAACGTCCACTTGCCTACTATGGCAGGGGCGTGTATTAGTATCATTTGACAAGGTTAATTTCGCAGGGATTGTTCGCTATGTACCGGCGGCCGAACGGATATGGTCTCTGACTATGCCTGTGAAGTCCCGGTTTCGATTCCTGTCGGAGGGGAGTCGTTAGTATACATCGCTGAAGAGACTTAATAAAGTCGAAACAGTCTGTACGGTGTTCTGCATAGCGAGCCATCCTTTGCGGGATTTACTTGTCAAGATTATTTTCTATAATTATCGAATTTTATGCGATACATGCATTTATAATTGCTTTCAAGCAAATATAATATATTTATATTATATGTATATATATACATATATATCATATACATACATATATATTACATATATATACATATACATACATATAATATACATATATATATATCACATATATATACATATACACCATACACACACACCACATATATATATATATATATATATATATATATATTATCTTATCTTTAATAACTAACCACTTACTTGCACCTCAAAAAAAATATAGACTCTTCAAAAAACAAAAAAAAAAAAACACAACAACACAACAACATAGATGAGAACTAAAACACATATATACCCATGATGACGACTGAAGAAGCAGTCGAAAGCTCGGGCTAACAGTATAGGAAATATCCTATTTAATTCGATCCAAAACCAGAAAGATCGCCAGACGACTCGAAAAGACATAAATATAAATAATGAAGAGAAGTACTCATGTTGTTCAATAACACATGCCTGAAAAAAATAATTATGGGATGGATTAGTGAGAAGAGTAAGGAAATAACTCCAGATATGAAAACACGATTATATATAGAGTGAGGGGAAACAGATTTTCGTACACATGCACTTTTTTAATTAATTGTATTTCTTATTATAATGGAGATTGTGTGTTTTTTTTGTCTGTAACCGAAACTATATTACTACTCAGTCACAATTCCCTTAGTTATTGACATCATATTCTCCATGATTTTATTTTAAAACTTTTTAATAATTAATAAAATTGGTTTCACATTATTAATACTGTTAACCATATCTACTACGAATACATGCAATTATATTTATATATATAACAAAATAGCGGTTTACAGTGTGAACTGGAAGGCTAATTTGCATATTGATATTAAAATCGAATTTAATAATATGTGCTCAGTGTTTTGATTTCTAACTATTTGGTTTTATTTTAATGAATATTAGCAAAAATCTCTTCAATGAATCTTAATGAAATCCATTAACAAGAAAAAAATAAATGTTAATTTATTCTTATTCCTATTTTAACTAAATACTTAATTTAGAAAAAATAGCAATGAAAGACGAGAGTGATGGAAGAGTAAGTTTTAGTTGTTCTATGTTTCAAATCTTTTGATCTGCATTCTTATTTAGTTTCATTAGCCTTTCTAATTTTATATAATTTTATTCATTCAACTTAATACTTGCACCCGGAGGGTGCATATATTTTGCTAGTCAATAACGAATAAACATACTTTTTCATATAATTAACTGTAAACAGGTCCGTAATAACTTAATGCTTATTTATAATGGAGATTGTGTATTTGTCTGTCTGTAACCGAACCTGTATCACTACTCAAGTCACACTTCCCTTAGTTATGACGTCATATTCTCATGATTTTTATTTTCACTTAAACCTTCATTATTAATAAAAGTTGTCTTGCATAATTAATTACTATTAGCCATATATAAAAAATTACATGCAATTATATTTATATATACAACAAATGGGCGGTTTACAGTGTGAACAGAATGGCTATTTGCATATTGATATTAAAAAAATGATTTTAATGATATGTGCTTGGTAATTATTGATTTCTAATTGTTTAGTTTTATCTTAATAAATATGAGCAAAAATCTTCGAGGATAAATCTTAAAGATTCTTATGCAAAAGAAATAATGCAATTTTATCATTTACTTCCTGCTTTAACTTAAATAGTTACATTTTTAAAAAAAATTAGCAATTAAATATTTTTCGATTATAGCCCCCATCTGGTTTAAAACTTTTTATCTGTTTTCTTATTTAGTTTCAATACCTTTCCAATTTTATTATATATTTAATTACATTAAAACTTAAATACTTGCACCCAGAGGTGCAATATATTTGCTAGTTGATTCAACAAAATATAAAATACAATAAATTTCGATACTTATTTTGACACACTTGTATATACATTAGTGAGTGAGTGGTGTGTGTGTGTGTGTGTGTGAGAGAAGGAGAGAAAGAGAGGAGAGCAGAGAGAGAAGAGAGAGGGAGGGAGGGAGGGGTGAGAGAGATGAACAAAAGTTATAAGACAATAGTGATATTTTGTTTGTAGCTTTATTTTCATTGTTCTCAACTAGTTTTGACTTCAGTTCATCCCACGGAGAAAAATAATGATGTAAAGAAACTTTTATGCAAAGAAAAGTTTATAAAATCTTTTCAAGAGTATATATGCTACGAAAGAAGCGAATTTGATTATGTGTCAACCCATATCTACCAAACTATTTCAAAGTGAGTTTTTGAGGATCGTTTAGTTTGATGTTAAAACCATTTGGGTCATCGTTTAGAGAGGTTTTAAGTCTTTATCTTTCGTGCTTCTATTCATTGCGTGATATTGTTCCACTATTTTTTTCGATCTTTCTATGATAGTGAACTTTATTTGGCTGTTAAATCATGAGGTTTCAGGGAAATGCTGTCCTACAATGGTTAGTTTGTTGTAATCCTATATTGATTGTGTCTATGTATTTAGTTCTAAGTATGGCATTACTGATTATATTTTATTGTTCATATCTATTCTTTCTATGATGATAATTTTTATTCCTCTTAAAACGTGATGGACCGTTTGAGCGGAAATGTTGTTCTTAAACAATATTAGTTTGTTGTATTCCTAGATTTGATTCTGGTCTATAGTCTAATTTTATTCTGTGTTTATAGTCTGAAATAAAATGGCCATTGACTTTCCAATGTATTGGTTCATATCTATTCTTTCTATGATGGTGACTTGGCTCTCTGTTACAAATTGTGCGGTTTCACAGAAACGCTGGTTCTACAGTATTTTTTGTTGATAATTCTAGATTTGATTTGTGTCTGTAGTTATTTAGTTTTAAAGTAAAATGGGAAATATGAATTTCCAATGTAATGTTTTGGGGCTGCATGTGCAATCAGTAATTAATTACATTTGCTTCTGCTATTAGATGTGTAGTATTAAAAATACTTTTTTGAATTAATCATTTGCCAACATACGATTACAAGATCCTTCTCTGTTTGCTCTACAACAGCATTCTTTATCTTATGATTTTGGCTATCTTGAACTGAAGATATGTAGTTTTTCTTTCAGTATAACCATTGGTTGTCCTTTCTGCATTGACTGGCTATTTTAGTTTCCTATTTGAGTTTTGGGGACGTTTATCATCAAATATATAACGAATGTTGGAATTCTATAGGAATAGGATGTATGCCAAATTGCAGTTATTAACTTCCAAGCATCAGCAGCCAGGAATTCTGGTAAAGATTGGTCATAGGAGTATACGAACGACATTTAAGATGTTGGTAATTGGTCTTAAAAATCAATTTCAAATTAAACTTTCTGCAGACCAGAGACGACGATTACAAGGAGAACTACTAATAATAACAGACTTCTTGTCGAAGGGGTATCTACTGAGACTAATCTTTTCTACCTGGATTCTCAAGGAATACTGCATACTTTTTGCACAAGGAGTATTCTCCTAGCATAAACTCTTTTCTAACCTGGAATCTCAAGGATAACCAAGACTTTCTGCCATGGAGTATCTACTGAGAGTACACTTTTTTCTAGCTGGGATCTCAGGGATACTACATACTTTCTAGCCATATGGGAGTATGTAGTGGACTAACTCTTTCTACCTTGGGATTCAAGGACTACTAAGACTTTCTGGCATATAGAGATATCTACTGAAGAGTAACTCTTTTCTAACACCTTGGATTTAAGGAATACGCATATTTTCTGCCATAGGGGAGTATCTCTTGAAGACTACACTCTTTTCTACCTGGGATGTCAGTAATACTATCAAGACTTTCCTTGCCATAAGGAGTATCTACTGGAGTAACTCTTTTCTACCCTGGGATGCTCAAGGAATACTGCATCATTTGCACAAGGAGTAAATCTACTGAGACTACAATCTTTTCTAATGATTCTCAAGGTACTCCAGACTTTCTGCATAAGGAGTATCTACTGAACCTACACTCTTTTTTTACTGGATTCTCAAGGAATAACAGACTTTCTGCATAAAGAGTATCTACTGAAACTAACTCTTTTTTTAACCTGGATCTCAAGGAATCTACAGACTTTCTGCCATAAGGAGTATTATTGAGATACACTCTTTTCTACCAATAATTTCAAAGAACACTACAAGACTGGCATTAACACTTGACCAAACTCAAGCGACTTGGAATTTAACAACTGAAGAATAAGTCGCAAAAATGGCAACCAAATTTAAACATGTCTATCTCTGAACTGTGAGGTATGTAGTTTCTTTCTGGGTATTAAATATTTATGGTCGTTACTGTCATACATAGTGGTATTTTTAGTCTCCATTTTTACTTTCGAGGGACGTGCATATGTTTTTTTCGTATTCATCATCCAAACATTCAGGTATGCGTATAGTTTCTTGAATTATTTATTCTGCGTGTACATCGTATGACTAATCACCCTGTTTCTAGACCATTTTTTCTTGATCAAACTAGATTTTTTTCTCCTTTTGATTTATCTTATGTAATGGGGCTTTGGGATCCACGTTAATTTAAACATTTCTCGAATTAATATCTTTATTCGGAAATTACATCGTTTGTGATCGTTATGCTGTTTTGCGCTTTATAAATTTTCTATTGTCAGTGTTTATTATTAATGCTGGTCTTGGCGCAGCAGTAACTGACTTCAATAGAATTTCCGAAGAAGATATATCGCCCGAAATACTCCTTCGTTAACTAAATAATCAACAAAATTCCAACACGTTTTGTTTTCACTTTGGTGAAGAGGAGGGGGAAGGAGTGTACGGTATTCTTGTTTTTTTAAACCGTTTTTTCTTTTATCATCTCTTTTTGCATGTTAAACTGCAGCTGATCACGGTGCCAACATCTGTAACAAGGATATCTTCGTGTTTTGGGCTTATTAGAAAAATTTGCAGTATTACTTACCTGCAGCGATGGATTTATGTAGATGCTGAGCTAGCATGAGGAACGATCAGATCTGGCATGGATAACAATGGGAATCTTATCTTTTCTATATTGTCTATTAGTTATTTAGCATAGCTTGGTTGTGCACAAGGTCAGAAGTAATTGATGAACGGCAGTGGAGAACCAGTTTGTTACCATTACACACACTTGTTTAAAACTAAGTGTACTCCGTGTTTTTACTGGAATTTTTCGCAGTGATTATTATACTTATCCTATTTATATTTCTTTGTTAGCGGTTTAGACCTTCTGTTTTTTTTTTTTTATAAATCTGAGCAAAACAAAACACCCTTGTCGGGTGTAAAAATAAATATTTTTAGAAAATATGCCTAGGAGTGTGGGAAAATAATAACAAAATAAAACACTTTATAGTTTTTAAAATTAATGACTTACCTTACAAAAGCATCATATTCATACTCTACTGGGATATTTGTTTTGTTTTAACGAGGACAGCAGGGATCCAAAACGCTTCTAAATATGATTTAATTTTTTATACTCTATCCTTTAGAGAATTTTAAAAATCGTTGAGTAATATATTTTTTTTCCAATTTTGAAATTGAATTAGCGGTGAAACGACCGCATAAGATATATATATCCCTATATATTTTAGGAAACTATTTTAACATAATTCTATATAGGTGATTAAAATTGTGAAAGTTGCAATTGATTTTTTCATAAGAATTTTATAAGAGAAATGTTTTTTTATAGAATTTCATAAGGGGATGGAGGACAGTGTGTCAACACATTTTGTTTTTACGTCTTCTTTTATTATCCATTGTTTATTTAAAATCTGCTGAGCAGTGTGCCCACTCTGTCCAAGGATCTCTTCATGTTTGCTTTATTTTTTAAAAATTGCAGTATTAACTTTACCTGTAGCGATGGATTTATGGATGCTGAGCTGCGTAAGGGAACTATCGATCTGGCATGGGTAACAAATGAGAAATTTATTTTTCTATATTGTCTTTTAGTTTTTAGCATTAGCTTGGTTGTTGCCAGGTCAGAAGTATTGTGCACCAGTGAGAACCCAGTTGTTAACCATTCACAATAGTTAAACTAATTTGTACTCCGTGTTTATTGATTTTCTCTGTGATTATCTGACTAATGTTATCTTTACTACGGTTTAAGAAACTCTGATTTTTCTTTATAATACTGCAAAAGACCAAACAAACCAACTCACTACGGAGTGGGCAAAGTAACATTTTTGAAGATTTCCGAGGGGTGTGGAAAGATTTGATAATAAAATAACGTTGATAGTTTTTTTTACATTACTTACTTAAAAAATTTCATATGCCTCCATTCACTGAGATGTTTTGTTTTGTTTGACGACCGTAGGGACCTCCAAAATGTTTTTCTGATTTAATTATTCAGCTTATCTTAGGGAGAAAATCTAAAATTCACACGAAGTAATATATTTTTGGTTCGGAATTTTAAAATTTAAACAAGGGGAATGTGACCCGTAAACATATTTCTCTATATATTTCAGAAAAACTATTTTAACATAATTCATATAAAGGTGAATAAGTTTTGAAATTTTGGTGAAAATTTGACAATTATTGATTTTCATAGAATTTTAATATTTTTAATGGCAGTAATGTACGGACTATAGTTTAATATTTAAAATTCACAACGCAGTAAAATATATTTTGTCGGATTTCATAAAATTTAAACAAGGGAATGTCGACCGGTAAAACATATTTTCCTAATATATTCAGACAAAAAACTATTTTAAACATAATTCATATAAAGGTGAATAAGTTTCGAAATTTTCCGTGGAAATTTGACATTAATTCGATTTCATAGAATTTAATATTTTTTATGCAGTATGATACGGACTATAGTTTAAATCTCACATATTTAAAATTCCACGAGTAATATATTTTGTTCGGATTTCATAAAATTACAAGGGAATGGTCGACCTTCGTTAAACATATTTCTCCTAATATATTCAAGAAAAAAATATTTTAACTAAATTCATATAAAGGTGATGTTTCGAAATTTTGGAAATTTGACATTAATTGATTTTTCATAGAATTTTAATATTTTTATGCAGTAATGATACGGCTAATAAGATTAAATCACTCATTTAAATTACAGTCGAGGTAAATATATATTTTGTTCGGATTTCAATAAAATTAAAAAGGGAATGTGACCCGTAAAACATATTTCTCGCTAATATTTTCAGAAAAAACTATCTTTAAACGTAAATTCATTAAAGGTGAATTAAGTTTCGAAATTTTTCCCCGTGAATTTGGACAATTATTGATTTTTCATAGTTTTTTAATATTTATATTTATAATGATACTGGGGATATAATAAATACTTATTGTAACTACTTAATTCTGAAATTTACTTTAACGTAAGCACTGAGTAGTTTTGGTTACAGTAACAGAGACCGAATTTCTATTATTAATAGATTTGCCAACGCGTTCGTACGAGCAGGATGTGACACAAGGTTAGTTTTTTTTTTTTTTTTTTTTGAAGCGGAGTTTAAAAGGGTTTTGGAATTCAGAGTTTTGCCTCTAGCTATTTACCTCTGCAGTTTAAAGAGCAGTCTGCCTATTTTTACCCATAGCTGGAGGGAGAGTTTTTGGATGAATACCTCCGGGTCATTTCCATACCACTCTAACATTACATTCACATATATAATAAATTGCTAATGATGCATAACAATTTCGCTACACACCTGACGGCAATATAATGCGCGTGATCAACCTCATCCAATAAAAATACCTTGTTACGAGGATTAAATAATACAGTTGAGTCAGCACACTTTTCTTGGGTATCTATTTTCTAAAACTTACCTATATTATATATATACCTATATATATATACATATATATATATAAATTATATATATATCTTAATATAATACCTATATTATATTATATATTATTATATTATATTATTATATTATATATATATTTATATAGGTAGTTGGTAGAGTCCGTGAAAAATGGGACTTCGTCGATTCGGTTCAATTCTAGACGAGCTGTTGGATTTCACATACGTTTATACCTTGGAAAGGTATGAATCCAATATATTTCTCTGGGTTAAATAGTAGGGCGACTGGGTCCTTCAGCATTAGGTAGGTACAGTCTAGAGAGGGATAACTCTGATTCAAATTCTGAGGTCGGTCGTTGATTGGGTTTTGTGGGCACCTTGATGCACGCAATTCTTTCTATGCTGTGGCCAAAAAGTGCGGATGGTCAAACAAAGCCTTACACTAAAACAAAATCACTGGGTGTGGATGTGTTCTTGTATGAACACTAATCGTCCGATCACGGAAGAGTCCATCATATTATATTACCTTATTGGTATACTACATATATAACCTTTTATATATCTATATACCTTATATGTATATGTATATTATATTATTACTTATATATATATATATATATATATAACTATTGTCATGCACAGACACGTGCTTCGACTTATCAAGTTCTTAGTGTGGTAGGCATTTGTAAGTCTACTCTGCCGGGATGAATAGATCGATTCAGCATCAGTAGGAAGCTAACCGCTCGCTTACATAATGAATGACATCTTTGCATATATAACTGTAAAACAGATCCATAATAACTTGATCTTATTATAATGGAGATACTGTATTGTCTGCCTGTAACCAAAACTTATATCATACTCAGTCACACTTCCTAGTTATTTACATCATATTTTCATGATTTTATTTTTCATTTAAACCTCCATTATTAATAAAATTGCGAAGGGGATTTTTAAAACTGTTTTAATACATACATCTGTTGTAAGTAAGAGGCACATTGAGTGTCATCCCATTCATGGAGTTGCGTTGCGTTTACGCTTGCTTTTATTATATATATATATATATATATATATTATATATATGTATCTTATTAAATAATGGAAGATTGGTGTGTTTTTCTGTCTGTAAGAAACTATATTACTATCTATGGTTAAAAAGTCACAATTGCCCATTATTATGTACGGTCAAATTCTCCATGATTTATACTTTTAAACTTCAGTTATTAATAATTCGTTTTCATTATTAATACTGTTGACATATCAAACATAACTATAATGCAATTGTATTTATATATACAACAAAATAGGGTTTAACAGTTTGGAACGAGAAAGGCTAATTTGCATATTGATATTTAAAATGTTATTTTAATAAATATGTGCTTGGTATTATTGATTTCTAATTGTTTGGTTTTCTTAGAAATATAAACAAAATCCGTGGATATCTTAAAGCAATTTATTTAGCAAAGAAGAATAACTGTCATACCCCGTTCCTTTACTTCTATTTAACTAAATGTTAATTAGGAAAATTTACCAATGAAAGAGGGGAGTAATGGAAATGATGGAATTAGTTAGTTTCAAAGTTGTTTTTTTTCGATTATAGAATAATATCCCCGTGAACTAATCTCTTATTTTGTCGTGATATAAAGAAAAAAATGAATATTATATTATACTAGCAATAATATGCACCTCCGGGTGCAGTATTTAGTTTGAGTATAATCAAATATCAATAATTAAATTAGAAGGCTAATGAACTGCTAGAATGCAGATAAAAAGATTGTAAATCTACATGACTAGCTCTGTGCGGATACTGGATGCTGTGCAAGAAGACGTCCGAGGGCATGAATGATTTTGGCGGTTGGGTAAATAGTAAGGCAGAAAAGATCTGCAACAGATCTTTTTATTGCATTCTTAGTCCGTTTCATTAGCCTTTAATTAATTTAATATGATATTTTTATTATATCAAACTTAAATACTTGCCCCGAGGGTGCATATATTTTGCTAGTAATATATAATATTCTATTTTTTCTTTTTATATCACGACAAAATAAGAGGGATTTTATTCACTATACTTATTCTATAATCGAAAAAATAGACAACTTTGAAACAACTCTTCTCATTTTCGCTTACTCCCCTCTTTCATTGGTAAATTTTCGCTAATTTAACTATTTAGTTAAATAGGAAGTAAAGGATAAATATTAGTTATTTCTTCTTTGTAAATAAATTTCTTTAAGATTATGCCACGAGATTTTTGTTTATATTTCGTAAGATAAACCAACAATTAGAATCATAATACCAAGCAATATTTATTAAATAAATTTTAAATATCAATATGCAAATTAGCCTTCTGTTCAAACTGTAAACGTAATTTTGTTGTATATATAAATACAATTGCATGTTATTAGTATTGTTGATATGGTCAACAGTATTATAATGTAAAACAATTTTTATTAAACTGAAGTTTAAAAGATCCAATCCATGGGATTTGACGTACTAATTAAGGGATTGTGACATAAGTAGTAATATAGTTTGGTCAGACGAAAAACAGAACATCTCCATTATAATATAGATACATATATATTATATATATATATATATATATATATAATATTAAGCAGCTAACACGCAACGCACTCTATGGATGGGATGCGAGCACTCAATGGTGGCCTTTACTTACATACAGATGTATGATTAAACAGTTAAATCCCTCGCTTTTTTATTCATATGGAGGTTTAAACTGAAAATAAAATCATGGAAAATCTGATGTAAATCTAAGGAAGTGTACTTGAGTAGTGATATAGTTTTTGGTTACATGGCAGACAGTAAGTATCATTATAATAAGATAGTTATTATGGATCTGTTTAAGTTAATTATTGCAAAGTATGTTCATATCATTATGGTAGCCGAGCGGGTTAGCTGTCCTACTGATGCTGAAATGTCGATTCAATCCGGCAGTAGGTAGTTACAAATGCCTAGCACATGAAAGAGGCCTTGATAAGTCGAAGCACGTGTTGTGGATGACTATTTAATATATATATATATATATATATAAGGTATATATTATATACATATACATATAAGGTTATTATGTATATATAAAGGTTATATGTATCGTATACATTAAGGTATATATATATATGATGGACTCTTCCGTTGATCGACGTATGAGTGTTCATACATTGAACATCACAAGTGATTTGTTTGTATGGTGAAGGCTTGTGTTGGACATCCGCATTTTTTGGCACAGTGATAGGACAGAATTGGGTGCATTCAAGGGTTGGCCACAAACAATCAACGACGACTCAGGAATTTTGAATTCAGAGTTATGCCCTCTCGCTGAGCTGGTTACCTACCTAAGGCTGACGGCCCAGTCTGCCGCTACTATTTACCAGGAGAGAAATTATGGATTCATACGCTTTCCCAAGGGTCATTAACGCTATGTGAATGCCAACAGCTTCGTCTAGGAATTGACTCGATCGACGAGTCCTTTTTAAGGACTCTAACCACTAGCCATATATATAATATATATATTATTATATTTAATTTATATATTATATATATATATAATATGAGGTAGTTATATATAATATATTATATATATATATATATCTATTATATGTACTATATATATTGTATATATATACTATATATGAGGTAGTTTTAGAATAGTGACGCCAAGAAAAGTGTGCTGCATGCATGTTTATTTACATCCTCTTGTACAAGGTATTTTTTTATTGGTCTGGATGAGGTTGAGTCCACGTGCATTATTTATTGCTTGTCTCAGGGTGTATGCACATTGTTTATTTGGATCATTAGCAATTGTTTTATATTGTTGTAAATGTAATGGTTAAGAGTGGTATGGGAAATGGACCGGGGTATTAATCCAAGAACTCTCTCCAGCTTGGGTAATAATAGGGCAGACTTGGGCTCTTTAAACTTGCATAAGGTAAACTAGTTAGAAGGAACTCTGAATTCAAACCTTTAACTCCGCTATCAAAAAAAAAAAAAAAAAACTAACCTATGTGTACATCTGTTTTCGTAGAACGGGTTGGGCAATCTATTAATAATGAATTCGGTCTCTGTTTATCTGTAACACACTACGTCATTTTGTGCTTACGTTAAGTAATTTAAGAAATTAGTAATTTACCAAATAAGTATATTTAATTTATAGTCAGTATCCTATAAATATTAATTATTCAAACTAATGAAAAATCAATTAATTTTGTCAAATTTCACGAAAATTTGAACTTATTCACCTTTTATTGAATTTACGTTTAAAATAGTTTTTTTCTGCAATATATTCAGGAGAAAATATGTTACGGGGTCGATCATTCCTTGGTTTATTTTATGAAATCCGAACAAATATATTTTACTCGTGTGAATTTTAATTGAGTATTTAATCTATAGTGCGTATCATTACTGGCATAGATATTTAAATTCTTAAAAATCCTTAATTGTCAATTTTTTCCCGAACATTTCGAACTTATTCCTTTATATGAATTTATGTTTAAATAGTTTTTTTCTGAATTATATTAGGAGAAATATGTTTTACGGGGTGACTTCTTGTTTAATTTTTGAATCGAACACAATATATTTTCTCGTGGTGAATTTTAATGAGTATTAATCTATACGTCGTATCATTACTGCATAAAATATTAAAATTCTATGAAAAATCAATTATTGTCAATTTTCACGAAAATTTACGAAACTTATTCACCTTTATATGAATTTATGTTTTAAAATAGTTTTTTTGCTGAATAATTTGGAGAATATGTTTAGGGGTCGACATTCCCTTGTTTTAATTTATGAAATCCGGAAACAAAATATATTTCTCGTGTGAATTTTAAATGAGTATTTAATCTATAGTCCGTATCATTACTGCATAAAAATATTAATTCCTATTTGAAAATCAATTAATTGTCAATTTTCACGAAATTTCAAAACTTTATTCACCTTTATATGATTTATGTTTAAAATAGTTTTTTTCTGAAATTATTAGGAGAAATATGTTTTCTACGGGGTCGACATTCCCTTGTTTATTTTTATGAAATCGAACAATAATATTATTTTACCTCGTGTGAATTTTAAGATTTTTCTCCTAGATAGAGTCTGAATAATTAACTCAGAAAACATTTTGGAGGTCCCTACGGTCGTCAAACAACAACATTCAGTGAATGGAGGCAATATGATAATTTTTTAAGTAGTAATTAAAAAAAAACTTCAAGGTTTTATTTTTATATTCTAATCTTTCAACACCCCTGGGAGATATCTTAAATGCTACTTTTGCACTGTCCCGTAGGGTGTTTTTGGTTTTTGTTTGGTCTTTTGCTAGTCATTTATAAAAGAATTCAGAATGTTCTAACGTAGTAAGATAAATATAGTCAGATATCAGAGAATATTCAATAAGACACGGAGTACCATAGTTTTAACTAGTTGTGTAATGTTACAAATTGGTTCTCATGGGTTGTCACAATACTATCTGAACCTTGTGCAACCACCAAGCTAAGCTAAATAACTAATAGACAATATTAGAAAAGCTAAGATTCTCATTTGTATCATGCCAGATATGATAGTTCCTTAGCTAGCTAGCATCATAATCATCGGCTTACAGGTAAGTATACGGCAATTTTTTAAAATAAGCTAAACATGAAGAGATCCTTGGACAGAGTGGGGCACACTGCCTCAGCAGTTTTTAATAAACACTTGGATAATAAAAGAGACGGTAAAAACAAAATGTGGTTAAACCTCTTCCTCCATCCCTTATGAATTCTATGAAAAACTTCCTCTATAAAATTCTATGAAAATCATTGTAACTTTTCACGAATTTTTTTATTTCACCTATATATGATTTATTGTTTAAAATAGTTTTTCTAAAATTATTTAGGAGATAATATATATGCTTATGGGGGTCGTTTCCACCGCTCATTTCATTTCATAATTGGAACAAATATATTTTTTACTCGAACGATTTTTAAAATTTCTCTAAAGATAAGAGTATAAATAATTAAATCATATTTTAGAAGCGGCATTTTGGAGGTCCCTGCTGTCGTAAACAAAACAAATATCCCGTAGAGTGGAGTAGAATATGATGCTTTCTTAAGGTAAGTATTAATTTCTTTAAAACTATTAAAGGTTTTATTTTGTTTATTATCAATTTGTTCCAACCTAGGCAATATTTTCCTAAAAATTTATTTTTTCACCGCGAAGGTGTTTTTGTGTTTGTAGTATTTATAAAGGAAAAAAAAACAGAATGTTCTTAACCGTAACAAAGATTATTAATACGGATAAAGTTAATAATCACTGAGAAATATTCAGTAAAACACGGAGTACACTTAGTTTTAACAGTGGTGTGTAATGGTTAACAACTGGTTCTCACTGGTTGGCACAATACTTCTGACCTTGTTGCAACAACCAAGCTATGCTACAATAACTACATAGACAATATACGAAAGATAATGAATTTCCCCATTTGTATCCATGCAGATCTGATGTTCCTCATGCTAGCTCAGCATCTACATAAAATATCGCTTGCAGGTAAGTATACTGCATTTTTTCTTTAATAGGCCAAACGAAGATATCCTTGTACAGAGTTTGGCACGTATCAGCTGCAAGTTTACATGCAAAAGGATGATAAAGAACAACGGTAAACCAACAGAATATACCTACCCTCCTTCTCCCTATTCTTCCACCAAAGTGTGAAACAAACGTGTTGGGAATTTTGTTTGATATTAGTTACGAGTATTTGCAGATATATTTCTCGAAATTCTATTGAATGTCAGTTACTGCTTGCGCCAAGACCATGCATAAAGTAATAAACACTGACAATAGAAATTTATTAAGCGCAAACAGCTAACGATCACCGATGGTAATTTCCGTAAATAAAGTATGAATTGAGAAATGTTTAAGATTAACGTGGTATCCAAAGCCGCATTAACATAAGAATAACTGCAGAAAGAGGAGATAAAATCTAGTTTTGGATCAAGAAAAAATGCTGAGAAACGGTGTTACTAGGTCATACGATGTACATGCAAATAAAATACAATGAAACTATTACTGCATTACTTGATATGTTTGGATGATGAACGAAAAACATATGCAGTCCTCGAAGTAAAATGGGGAACTAAAAATATCACTATATGACAGAAGCGACCATAATATGTTTATAACCAGAGAGAAGCTACATAGCTCACAGTTCAGAGATAGACAATGTTAAAGTTTTTGGTTGCCATTTTTGGCGGCTTAGTTCTTCAGTTGGTAAATCCAAGTCGGTCTTGAGTTTGGGTCAGTTGATTAATCCTAGTGCTTGTAGTGTTCTTTTTGAATTATTGGTAGAAAGGTGTAGTCTCAATAGATACTCCATTATGGCAGAAAGTCTTAGTATTTCCTTGAGATCCAGGTAAAAAAAGAGTGTAGTTTCAGTAGATACTCTTTATTGGAAGAAGTCTGTGGTATTCTTGAGAATCCAGGATAGAAAGAGTGTTAGTTTCAGTAGAATACTCCTTATGGCAGAAGTCTGTAGTATTCTTGAGAATCCAGGTAGAAAAGGTGTAGTATAGTAGATACTCTTGTGGCAAAATGTATGCAAGTATTCTTGAGATACGCAGGTAGAAAAGAGTGTCACTCTCAGTAGATACTCCTTAATGGCAGAAAGTCTGTCGTATTACTTGACATCCCCGGTAGAATAAGATGTAGTTCAGTGATACTCCCTATGCAGAAAGTATGCAGTATTCCTTGAAATCCAAGGTAGAACGAGTGTACTCTCAGTAGATACTTCTTATGCCAGAAGTCTGTAGTATTCCTTGAGATCCAGGTATGAAACGAGTGGTAGGTCCCAGTTGATACTCCTCTGGCAGAAAGTATGTAGTATTCCTGAGATCCAGCTAGAAAAAAGTGTACTCTCGTAGAACTCCTTATGGCAGAAGTCTGTGGTATTCTTGAGATTCAGTAGAAAAGAGTGGTAAAGTTGGCCTAGGAGATACTCCTTGTGGCAAAAAGTATGAAAAGTATTCCTTGAGAAATCCAGGTTAGAAAGAGTGTGGTCTAAGTAGATACCCCTTGCGAAAGAAGTCTGTATTATTAGTAGTTCTCCTTGTAATCGTCGTCTGGTTTGCAGAAATTTATTTGAAATTGATTTTAGCACAATAACAACGATCTTAATGCGTTATCGTATAACGTTTGCCTATTGACAATCTTTACCAGAAGTTCTGGATGCTGATGCCTTGGAACTGTTAATGAATGCAAATTTTGGCATACAATCCTATTCTATAGCTATTCCAACCTTCGTTTGATATATTTTGGAATGATGAACGTCCCGCAAACTCAAATAGGGAACTAAAGATGTCCAGTCTAATGGAGAAGTGACAACCAAGTTGTTAATACTGAGAAGAAAACTACATATATTTAGTTCAAAGATAGCCATAATCATAAAGATAAAAAAATTGCTGTTTTTAGATGTCAGAACAAGAGAAGATCTTGTTATCGTATTGTTGGCCATGATTAATTTCAAAAAGTATTTTTTTTAAATACTACACTCTAATAGCACGAAGCAAAATGTAATTATGTATGGTTGCACATGCTGCCCAAAACTTACATTGGAAATTCATTATTTCATTTTTTACTTTAAACTAAATAACTACAGACACAGAATCAAATCTATGAATCTCAACAAATAATACTTGTAGACAGGCGGTTCTGGTGAAACGGTCACAATTGTAACAGAGATGCACAGTTCCACCATCATTAGAAAAATGATATGAACAATCATTGGAAAGTCAAGTGGCATTTTATTTCAGACTATCAAACAGCTGAATAAAATTTAGCTATAGACAAGAATTCAAATCTATGAATTACAACAAACTAATATTCTGTAGAACAACATTTTCCCGTCAACGGTCGCACCTTTTAAGCGGGAATAAAAGTTATATCATAGAAAGAATGATATGAACAATAAATTGTTTATAAGTCAGAATGGCCATTTTACACTTTAGACTAAATGACTATAGACAGAATTTCAATATATGGATTAACAACAAACTAACTTTTGTAGGACAGCATTTCCTGAACGTCATGATTTTACCAGCAAAGTAAGTGTTCACTAATCATCGAAAGAATCGAAAAAAATGCAGTGGACAATATCACGGCAAATAATAGAAGCACGGGAAGATAAATGACTAAAACCTCTCTAAACGATGTTGCTCCAAATGGTCTTTAACATAACTAAACGATTAAAAACTCACTTTGAATAGTTTGGGTGATATGGTTGACAATAATAAATTCGCTTCTTCGTAGCATATAATCCTCTTTGAAAAGACTTTTATAACTTTTCTTTGGCATAAAAGTTTTATTTTACAATTCATATTTTTCTCCGTGGGATGACTGAAGTCAAAACTAGTTGAAGAACAATGAAATAAAGTCTACACAAATATCACTATTTGTCTTATAACTTTTGTTCATCTCTTCTCAAAACAGCCCTCCCTCCTCCCCATCTCTCTCTCTTCTTCTCTCTCTCTCCTCTCTCTCTCTCTCACACAACACACACACACAACACTCACTCATATATGTTTATTAGCAAGGTGTGTCAATAAGATGCGAAATTTATTGTATTTTATTATTTTTTGAATCAACTAGCAAATATATGCCCTTCTGGGTGCAGTATTTAAGTTTTAATGTAATTAAATATCATATAATCTGGAAAGGTATTGAATAAATTAGAAAACAGATAAAAGTTTTAAACGCAGATGGGGGCTATAATCGAAAACTATTTATTGCTAATTTTTTTTAAAAATGTAACTATTTAGTTAAAGCAGGAAAGTAATGATAAATGCAGTTATTTTCTTTTTGCTATAAGAATTCTTTAGATTTATCCTCGAGATTTTGCTCATATTTATTAGATAAAACTAAACAATTAGAAATAATATACAAGCACATATTCATTAAAAATCATTTTTTTAATATCAATATGCAATTAGCTCATTCTGTTCACACTGTAAACCGCATTTTGTTGTAAATTAAATATAATTGCATGTATTGTTTTATATAGGCTAATAGTATTAATTATGCAAGACACTTTATTAATAATGAAGGTTTAAGTGAATAAAATATGGAGAATCTGACGTCAATCTAAGGGGTGTGACTTGAGTATGATACGTTTCGGTTACAGCAGACAAATACACAATCTTCATTATAATAAGATTAAGTTATTTACGGACCCTGTTTAGTTATTATATGAAAAGTATGTTTATTCGTTATTTGGATCAGCAAATTAATGCACCCTCCGGGTGCAAGTCACTTTAAGTTTCGAATGTAATAAGATATTATATTAATTAGAAAGGCTAATGAACTAAATAAGAATGCAGATCAAAGATTTGACATAGAACAACTAAAACTTACTCTTCCATCCAATTCGTTTTCATTTGCTATTTTTTCTAATTAAGTTTTAGTTATAAAATGGAAGTAAGAATAAACTTACAGTTATTTTTTCTTGTTATGGATTTCATTAAGATTCATTGAAGAGATTTTTGGTTATATTCATTAAAATAAACCAAATATGTCTAGAAATCAATAAACTGAGCACATAATTTATTAATTCGATTTTTTAATTCATATGCATTAGCTTCAGTTCATACACTGTAAACCGTATTTTGTTATATATAATAAATATATTGGGCATGTTATTCGTATGTAGATATGGTTAAAGTATTAATATGTGAAACAATTTTATTAATTATTAAAAGTTTAAATAATGATGGAGGAATATGATGTAATAATAAGGAATTGTGCTTGAGTAGTAAATTTAGTTTCGGTCAGGCAAAAAAAACAACACAATCTCCATTATAATAAGAATCAATTATTAAAAATGTGGCATGTGGTCGAAATCTGTTTCCCTCACTCTATATATAATCGTGTTTTCATATCTGGAGTTTAATTTCCTTACTCTTCGTTGCACTAATCATCCCATAATTAATTTTTTTTCAAGGCTGTGTTATTGAACAACATGAGTACTTCTTCTTCATTATTTATATTTATGTCCTTTTCGAGTCGTCTGCGTCTTTCTGGTGGTTTGGTCGTAATCTAAATAGGATATTTTCATATACTGTTGCCCGAGTGCTTTCGACTGCTTCTTGTAGTCGTCATCATGGGGTATATACTGTGTTTTAGTTCTTTATCTATGTTGTTTGTGGTTGTTGTGTTTTTTTTTTTGTTTTTGTTTTTTGAAGGTACTTATATTTTTTTTTGAGGGTTGCAAGTTTAAGTGTGTTAGTTTTAAAGTAAGGTAATATATATATTATATTTATATATATATATGTGTTGTGTGTGTGTGTGTATATGTATATATATGTGTTATATATAATATGTATATATTATATGTATGTTATGTATATTATGGTATATACTATATGTATGTATATGGTATATCTATGTATATATATAATTATATATATATTATTTTATTTTTTGCTTTGAAGGCCATTATAAATGCATTATCGATAAATTCGAAAATTATAGGTTAAAATATCTTGAAGTAATCCCGCAAGGAGGCTCGCTATGCAGAAACCGTACAGAACTGTTTCGACTTTATTAAGTCTCTCTCAGCGATAGTATACTACGACTCCTCGACAGGATCGAACCGGGACTTTCACAGGCATAGTCAAGACATATCCGTTGGCGCCGGTACATAGCGAACATCCATGCGATTACCTTGTCAAATGATACTAATACACGCCCTGCATAGTAGGCAAGTGGACGTTTATTTAGTAAACAAACCGGCGTAAGTTCTTCGGCGAGTGAATAGATTTTGGAATTTTGTTTATATAGAAGCATGTTGAATAATTATTATTTAATATTTTTGCTTGAAGGCAATCTATAAATGCATGTATCGCTATAAAAATTGATAATTATAGAATGATCTTGACAAAGTAAATCCGCTAAGGATGGCTCGCTATGCAGAAACAACGTACAGACTGTTTCGACTTCTATTAAGTCTCTTCAGCCGATGTATTAAACGACTCTCGACGGATGAACCGGGACTTCACAGCATGTGCGCCGCAGACCATATCCGTTCGGCCGCCGGTCACATAGCGAACAATCCCTGCGAAATTAACGCTTGTCAAAATGATACTATTACACGCCCTGCCATAGTAGGCAAGTGGACGTTTATTTAGTAAACAAACCCGGCGTAAGCTCTTCGGCGAGTGAATAGATTTTTTGGATGTTTGTTATATAGAGCAATGTTGAATAATTATTATTTATATTTTTGCTTGAAGGCAATTACTAAATGCATGTATCGCATAAAATTCGATAATTATAGCAAAATAATTTGACAAGTAAATCCGCGCAAAAGGATGGATATATATTATATATTATATATATTATATATATATATATATATATATATATATTATACAAAATTCAAAACAACTAACTCGTTGTTTCGCAACAATTCTTCTCCAGACAAGTCGGCTTAATGAGCACCAAATCGTAGTATACGATTTAAGTGTCCCCGAGGAGATTGAGTCTCCCAGAAAATGAAAATACATACATGGATTCAGCCTCAACCACTTGTCACGTCGTCTAACCCTCCATTTAGCAGATAATAGCTCCATTTTCACAACACCCTAAAATTACGTTCATGGGGGGGGCGGGCCCGTGCCGAGGTGGGGGTGGTCGGCGGTGGGCGTTGGTGCGGGCTGCGCTGGGCTGCGCGGTGGGGGGGGGGTGGAGGGTTGGCGGGTCGGCGGCCAGGAGGCCGGCGGGGCGGCGGGGGGGCGGGGCGCGGTGCCACTCTAATTACGATATTCTAACGGAAACAATACACACATTCTGCACAAGAAAAAATCAAACATAACTCCAAATACTAGAAAGCTTTTACAATAAAACAATACAAACCATGGCCTTAAACCAAAATTAACTTCTAATGCAGTACACCATTTTTAAATGCCTATAACACCTTTCTCTCAATTCTTCTCGTCCAGCCTCCACATTCATATAATTTTTAAATAAAAAAAACCCAAAAAAACTACGAACAGCACAACCCTGATGATGGACTTTTCGAGTGGCGAAAGTCTAGGACTGACTTTTGGTAGACTTATTCCGAATTCCCCAATACTTAAAAGTTGGCCAGAAACTTCGAAAAGATCAAAATAAATTGTTATAACAGGAGATGTGGTCTTTTGTTTAATTCTACATGTATAAATGAAAGAATGCTGCCAAATAACACTATATATATGTATATATGAATGTTATATATATGTTAATGTAATATATGTTATGTATATAATGTATATATATATGTTTATATTGTATGTATAATATATATATATGTTTATATATGTACTATATATTATGTATATATATGTTATGTATATATATATATTATGCATACATATATATTATATATATATATATATATATATATATATATATATATTATATATAATATAATGCTTTTATATTTTTGATTTTATTTGTTAACAATGTAAATGTCTCTATTTTATTAGCAAAACAACATTCTAACCAGTGTTTATCCCATTTACATTATCACCATGGTTTGCGATGTTTATCCTCCGATGATTCAATGGATTTATTTGTATGCTCTCTGTGTGTGCGTGTGTATGTGTGTAAAAGCCCCCCCCCCAAAAAAAAAACCACATTTTAAGATTTAAATATGAAAGAGCAACAAAAGTTGATTAAAGATAAGCATAAATAATGTGAACGTTAAAACATTGTGAAATCTTGTAAAATAAAATGAGATATCAATACTTTTATAAAACTCTGTCTTTTCAAATAGATTTATTCACAAAAATTGCTCTCCAAAATGTCGCACAAGTAATGCTTCTATCTATACTATTCAATAACTCGTATTCTCATCGAACAGCGTTATCATCTTGCAATCCCCTGGTTACAAAATGAGACTGTCTAAATTATCACAGTGTATATGCACAAACTCTAAAATTTGATTATCTGGTGTTGGCTTATCTACCAAATTCTAAATTTCTTATGAGTATTGATCTTAAATTAGTCCGATTAGTCAAATCCTAAAGCCCGATTTGGCTGCTGAGTCAACTCTTTCCATTTTTCCTCATTCCATTGTGATTATAAGAATCAAGATGAGGACAATAGCCACACATCCTACAAAAATCGATGTGAATAATGGTAATTTCTCCTTTTCCGAAATTCGGACAGAAATAACATAATTCCCATATCATCTTATTATAATGGAATTGTGTGTTTTTACTGTTGTAACCGAAACTATATTACAATCGGTCACAATTAACATAGTTTATTTACATACATTTCAATGTTTTATTTTATATTTAAACTCAATTATTATAAATTGCTTTATTTATTTTTATTAGTGTTGTCCATATCTACATACCAATAACATGCAATTGTTACTTTATATAATACAAAATAGTGGTATTTGCAGTGTGAATGGAAGGCTAATTTGCCTATTGATATTAAAAATGTGGATTGTAATTAAATATGTGCTTAGTTTTGATTTCTAATTGTTTGGTTTATTTTAATGTTAAGCCAATCTCTTTCATGATATTAAATGAAATCATTTACAAGAAAAAATAACATTTTATTCTTTATTTCCTAATTTTAACTAAATAGTTAATAAGTAAAATTCACAATGAAAAGACGGAAGTGATAGAAGAGTAAGGTTTCATTTCTATTTTCTATTAATTACGCCACTCTGTTACATATCTTTTTGTCTGCTCTATTCTAATACGATATTTATTAACATTAAAACTTAATAGTTTGCCCGGAGGGTGCATATAATTTGCTAGTATTAAAACAGATATCGTTTTGAACTAACTGGTGCGATTTACATTTAATTGCAATACTTTCGGTATAGAGAATTAGTTTTTGTTTCAATGGAATGCATTTTTATAGCAATAATAAAGCATTCAATATCATGCTAACAATGTACTATTAAACACGGGCCTTTTCGGGCCTGTGGTTTGGTTATGTAAATGATAAGCATAATCCAGGGCACTATCCCAGGCAACGCATATTTTGTGCCTACAGCCATGAACTTGGCTTGTTGGGTGGGCCACATAAAAAATGTTCCTTGTGTCACGGCCTCTTCTCACTCTCCTCCTCCAATAAAAATGTCCTTGTGTCATGCCCTCATTAGTGGGATGAGAGGCAAATCATACACTCTCTGCCTAAAAGATTACATTTAAAGGGGAAAATTATATACCTTAAAGTAAATCAATATACTATATAAAAGTCTCTAGAGACGTTGGGGGGAATTACGGGTCAAGTAACTTTGAAACATGCAAAGTTAAGCCAACATGAGCATACTTCAGTACTTAATTGCAGTTGACTAAAACGGAATGTGTGTGTGTGACTTCAGGTATATATCTATGGAGTTGAATACTAGTATCAGTAGACAGGATCTGTGCGGTAAAAGTGGAGAGCTTGTGTGGCGCTCCACTTCAGATCGCTAAATATTTCCTTGGTTTAGCGCTATGAAAGGGGATAGACTCCTCTGCTGTCTGTCTGATACATAATTATGTCAAAACGCCCGACTCTTAGCTCACATTCTATCTTGTCACTTTCCTTCTATCATGTTATATCTTGATTCTATCATTATATATTAGTTTTTCAGAGAGCGAGGAGGAGAGAGAGGAGAGAGAGAGAGAGAGAGAGAGAGAAGAGAGAGAGAGAGAGAGAGTTTAGTTGATAGTCAGTTTTTAGGTGGCCAGCAAGAATGGGATAGAGTTGCTAAACATTTTGATGAAATAATAACAACGAGAGGCTTATTTTATAAAGTAAGTCTATTTGTATTTTTCATTGCGATTGTTAATTATTTCAATCTACACAGGACTGGGCTTTTCTAAATTAAGTTTATAAACAACACTAGATATTTTTATGATTTGTTTTACTTCTGCAACAAGTAACAGGTGGGTTACATTAGCCCACTAAATTATTCCTAAACATATTACATCTAGAAATTGAACGAGATTATTGCTGCTTAATGTTGATGATCTACGGATGTATACTTATTTACCCCCCATCCGCACGAGCAGGATGCGACAACAAGGCATTTCTTTAAGG
>CM042152.1:44931204-44957707 GCA_023376005.1 Doryteuthis pealeii | reverse complement strand
CCCCATGGGGCACTGTTGGCCGTGGGTTGGCACCGTGATGCTTAAGGATGAAAGCCAGTGAATCGAGCACACTCATGCATCGCACCGCCTTGCAATCCGCATCTCCACTATTGTAGCCTATATCTAATGTAGGTATATCTTAGATCAGGGATATGATGTCGGTAGAGGCACTCTCGATAATTAGGGTATATATATATATATATATATAGATATATCAATTCACGTACATAGCGTAGAACTATATGATATGCCAAACTATAACTATTAGCCTTATGGCATGTGCGCCTCAGACTTCGGCTTTTTGTATATGATATAGCGTTGTGTTGATAGGATATTTAATGGGCGGTGGCTAGTCGTTGGTTATCTATCTATGCCTCCGTAGTGTGGGAGAGTATTGCCACACATGACAGACGTATATAATCTAAAAAACTTGAATCTGACTGGTCTGGTCGTTCCATTCATATATGTGATGAGCGTATACTGGGGAATATTGGATGGCACTGGAACACCTGCAATATGGAACGACGAATAACTTGTCGATGATCTAATAATCAAAGCACATACGGATACGACTTAACTTATGATTGCGTTCGTACACGGCATCGTAGAATCTCTGGACGCTCGTAGATAATCCTGCAGTAAAAAGTGGTTAGGAGGCCGCTCAGCTATTGATAGATTCTAGAAGTAGATATAAAAATCACTGACGCTGTTACATAAGCAAAATAGGTATGTATTCCAGTCCATTGGTAGAATATGGTAGATGTTATTTCACGTTTGCCAACAGTGTGATCGATTGCAAAGGACCCCGGAACTCTATAGACCGAAGCTCTGACCTACTATTCTGGGAAAAGAAAAATGGTAATTCGGCAGATGAGAAACTTATTTACAGACTAAACAAACCAGTACATCTTAATAGTGTGTGTTTCAGTCCTAAGTTTCTACGCCATAGTATAACTCTGACCGTAATAGAGCGAGCACCTATGGATTTTTTAAGGGTGTGATGGCTGTCTGTTGAGAGACAAGTACAGCACTTACGGTGTGTACGAGTACTTGTCGGCGTCTAACCATTAAAGCGCAGGAAATCGACCAGACATTAAGGTAGTTTTTGGAGACCCTTTTCTTCGCAGTTCTGAGAGGACTGAGACTGAGATGCCGCCAATGGCGTTATTTTCAGTGAAAACTTGTTGAAGTAGTGTAATGTAAGCGTGCAGTTTGAATTTCTTTATAATCCATAATTTTGTAATTAAGCCAAGCACATCTTTTCTTTCCCTTATAAAAACTTGTTCCACAGGTGGTCTTCCCGAACACCCTCATACTACTACTTAGATATAATTACTATATAATAGTGAGATAATAGTAATATATATATACTAGTACATATAATTATTAGAAGTCATTTGAAGGCGATATATATAGTAGTCAAAGTTAATAGTTCTGAAACACATATTTAAATTATTTTCTCTATATTATCTTTTATGTATTCCCTTAATTCATTGTTCAGGCTGTGATCATAGGCTATCAGAGAGTTACAGAAATTTATCTTATAATTTACATCTGTATTTGTTAAACTCAACTGTGATGTTAATCCGTTGAATGTTTTAATGTAATATGTCACATACGTGTCGGCAAAGAATTGTACAAACAGTTGAGTTCTACTCTGGAAATGATAGTAAAAGTTGCGTTAAGGTTCCTCCGATGCTAAGACGTGCATGTTATAGATGGGAATTGTGATATTTTGAATATCATGTCAGTATATAGGTTGCAATATATAATATTTTTTAATCTTTATATATAATCTAAATACATATTAAGAATAATTATTACATCATATATACTATATCTATTATATATATATATATATTATATATTTATTTAACATCGAACATATTGGGTAAAATCCTTTAAAAGATTTTATTATCACCTTGACCACATAGTTACAGACGATTGTTAGTGAGTTGATTTCTCCTAGTTACCCGTCATTTTCCAATCCTCAGCTCAGTAATAGCACAAATACTCAGACTCTGAGTGTCCTCACGGACTGTAATGATTCCAAGCTAGACTGGCAATAATAATCGTTAGTAGTTGATTCTTCTCACTGGGTGATCTAACTTCTGATCTTGTAACATAACTCTTTTAGTAAATAACGAACTAATTGCAACTTTGTAACATCAAAGACATTTATTTATTAATTCAATTTATACTAACAGGATCTGTGGATCTACTACAGTATGATAATTTGATTATTCAACGTTTGATAATGTTTACTTAAGTTGCTATTGCTATGTATAATAATCTTGATTGAACTCTCTTCTTCTTCTCTCTCTCTCTCTCTCTTCTTCTCTCTCTCTCTCTCTTTCATTTTTTTCTTTCTTTCTCCTTTTAATCTTTTCAATGTGTTCGATTGAAAACAGGTTTGGTTTGGTTTGGTTTGATTTGTTTTTACGCCATATCAACCTCAGTGGGTCATTTAATCCCGACAAAGTTGTGAAATAAATTAATTCTTAATGCATAATACAATTTTGTTATAAAACTCATGTTTTTCTATTCAACCCATAGATGGGAACCCTAATAGGTACTACCATTCCGGGTCAGAGGGACCAGGGAACAATGGTGATGAAGGGGTGCTCCACATTCCCAAACCCCAGAACTGGAACCTCACATCAGATAGAGTTTTAGTCATTCCGAGGACATGTAAACCCTCAGCCACCGCCTTCTAGCACCCATATGAAAAGAAGGAATTGGGGGTTGCCATAATGGCAATAGGTTGGGCAATCATAATAGGTGCTAGGGCTTGACGTAGCAAGCGATTGATCGGAGGGGCTCAACGAACACCGTCTAGCCCAAGAAAAGCCTAAAGTGGAATATTCCAAGTCATGAACTGCTCAGTCACCTGTGTTCTAATCTTAAGCACCCACGGGTCGCCACCCACGGCCCAACAGGTTATCCCATTTGGGGGAGTCTTACCCCTCTTTAGAGGTGCAGTCTGTGCATTCTAACGCCTCAGCACAGGGCGGTCGATTGAAACAGATTTAGCATCACCCCCCGCGCTCGCCCTTCTCTCTATATATCACCTACTTTCTTTAGATTTTTTTTGGACGGTCTCATTTTTTAACCAGAGGGTATTGCAGGATGATAACGGTCGGAATATTCAGGAACAAGCGTACAATATATCAAATGTTCCCGAATCCGAGAGGTTTCGAGTCCGCGACAAGAAATATCTGAAGAAGGCCGGAGGGCACACCGGCCGAAACGTTGTGATGAACAATGAAGAAATCAAATAATATTGATTATCAAGCCTCATCTAAAAAAATTCAGAGAAATTGGTTTGATTTTGATATTAAATAAACCAACAAGGGTTGACATGCCGTAAAAACCTACTAAAAAACCAACAGTTTATGTTAGGCTGGTGACGATCTTATAGGGTAAATATCTTCTACTACAGCAATTTTCTTATATGGGCTTTTTTATTTTTTTCATTGACGCTAACATTTGTACACCCTTTTATCAGATGATAATTTCGTGAGCAAAACGGTTATTAGAGATTCCTAGATTCTTTTGGCTTTTGCTCTTTCTTTTTCCGCAATCATGCAAAAATTTTGATTTTTGCCAAAGAAGCCAAAACTGGCTATAGTTTCAGGTTTGATGTGTTAATTGTCAAAAGTGTCTTGGTTACTGAATAGGAATAATAAAAAAACAACTGATACATCAAATGACAGAGAGAAAAGATATATCGTGAATAGATATGAGGATTACACACAACACCACACAATACACAATACATTCACACTTACAAAAACGCGTACATGGGTTATTAATACATTAGACTGGATATATATATATATATAATATATATATATATATATATATTATATATATATATATTTGGAGAATATGCTGCTTTTTTTTATTTTAGTCAGACCTAATTTTTGAAAGTTAATTCCTTTATGTTTAATTAGGCGGATTTAAACTACTAAATTTCGGCACAAAGGGTTCAAGTCACCGCTAGGCGTCCTCGTATCTATAACTCTGCTGATGAGACTAATAGGTCGAAATATATATTCAGAGATTGATTTTTCTCGATTTGTTTAGCTTCACTTTAAGTAGTTTAAATCCCGCCTAATTAACATAAATGAATTAACTTTCAAAATTAGGTCTGACTAAAATTAAAAAAGCACATATTCTCCCAAATATACTGTCGGGCTGAAAAATAGCTAAAGTAGTTTCATATTATCTATATATGTATGTATATATATATATATATATATTATATATAGAGAGGAGAGAGAAGAGAGAGAATATATGTATATATATATATATATATATATATATATATGTATATATATATAATATATATATATATAAATAAGTAAGTTATATCTATATCTCTATCTATTTCTCTCTCTCTCTCTCTTCTCTCTCTCTCTCCCTCTCTCTCTCTCTCTCTCTCTCTCTATCTAGATAGATAGATAGATAGATAGTTAGATAGATAGATATAGATTTAGATTTAGATATTTAGATATATGGTTATTTCCTATGACTAACATAAACAAGGGGAACCACCCTTGACTGATAACTTTATTTATCATTTTCCCATTAAACTAACCCTAAACACTACACCTAACCCTAAACCCTAACCCTAACCCTAAACCCTTAAACTTAACACCGTTCTTTTTCCTAGTAGATTCAAATAATAATAAATAATTCATCAGTCACAGTGGTTCCCGTTGTTTTATGTTAAGTTATAGACATAACGATAATCTTTATTTCTATATTTATTTATATTTTATTTATATTTTTATGAATGTGCATGGTTGGCCACTTCACACTTGAGGAAGCAGTAGTGAGCCAACGTACATTATTAGAAGAGTGCTCAGTATCTATGAAAGAGGCGATAATATAATAAATAGATTAATAATAAACATATATTTTGGTATATGATTTTTGAAAATAATAAAAGTTTTATTTTAAAAAAAGAAGAAATACTTAAGTTTGACATAAAGGTTTCCATCGTTCATAGACATCTGTGTTTGTTTTCTTTAAAAGATTTCTCCCAATACTGTCGGATTGATTTTTAACTTACATATATATATATATATATATATATATTTATATTATAATTATATAGTAATGAACAAAAGGTGATAAGACAAACAGGAATAATTTCTTATATGTTATTTATTCTCAACTAGTTTTCGAACCTTAGATCAGCGTCAGGAGATGATTTCTTGTCTGAAGAAATTGTTTCTAGAGAGTTTTTTGAAAGGGGCAATATTAGAAAGAACTATAGAAGTTGAAGTATTTTTTGAGGGTTTGGCATGCCATTAAATTCGGGTAGAGGAGTGTGTTAGTGGTAGCAAGTCCATCTGTTATATATATATATATATATATATATATATATATTAGTATGAACAAAAAGTAATAAGATAAACAGGAATATTTCTTATATGTTATTTAATCTCAATTAGTTTCGACCTTAGGTCATCGTCAGGAGAAGATTTCTTGTTTGAAGAAATTGTTTTTACAGAGTTTTTTTTAGGGAGAATTATAAAAGAATCATTAAAATTGAAATATTTTTTAGTGTTTGACATGCTATTATAACCCGGATAGAGTTGTGTATTAGTAGTAGCAAGTCCATCTGTTCCGCGAAAAAAAATAATTACTTTTTTGACCACTAAGGTGAAAAAATCTGAATGAAAACCTGTTAAATTCCGCTTAAGAAACTGACCTTATGTCACATCCTGCCTTTGGAGGGGTGTGTGTATTTTGTTTTAAACTTAAACTTTGTATCACGAGAAGTCCAGTCTTTTTAATGTTATTCACCCCATTAGGCACCATAGTTGAATATCCGAAATTGTCGCTCACAAACGCATATTAAGCGGACATTACTCTTTGTCTTTAAGTGAGATATTTGCGAAGATTAGCATTTTGCGGTTTAAACAATTTCTCGCTGTTGAGAACAACATTTCAATTTGTGTCAAATCATCGGAGCTTTTTAGACTCAACTCACATTACATTTCTAAAAACCGTTGACAGTGTTGTCAGAAGTTATTAAGAATTCATATGAGTGGAAAACAATATAATTGGACAAAATTCTCAAGAGGGTTTTACAGAATTCTTCATATGTACATACACAAATATAGTTCTAAAGCTTTACCTCAAATCGGTATATATGAGCTCAAGTATGACACAAGGCTAAACGATGATCTCTCTCTAATAGTAATATTAATACGCTTGTTCTTAAAGCTTCCGTCCGTTATCATCCTGCAATACCCTCTGGTTGAAAATGAGACTGTCAAAAATATAAGAAAGAAAGAAATTAGTAGAAATATAGAGAGAAGGCTGAGCGCGCGCAGCGATGATGCTAATCTGTTTCAATCGAACATAAGAAAAGATTAAAAGAAGAAAGAAAGAAAAAACGAGAGAGCGAGAGAGAGGGGGGATAGAGAGTTCAATCAAGATTATTTATACATAGAAATAGCACTTAAGTAAACATATCAGTAAACATATGTCCAGACTATCTAGTGTCGCTTAATCGCAGATTTCTTTTTTGTCCCATTTTATTTCCCCCAATTTTTAAAATGAAACATTCTAAATGGTCCTGTGACGCTTAAATGCCCAATGGAGAATTAAAATGGCCAGTATCGAATCAAGAACCTTGTGATTCCTAACCAAACGCTCTACCGACTGAGTGATTTGAAAAGTGGTACGTCAACCAAGGGAGACAACCACCTACCTTAGATATATTTTATAAACAGTAAATTTCCACAAACGATATATGATTTCAAGTATTCATATCTAATACTAATAAGTTGCACTGATTTATATAGTTTCCTTAATACTAACAATTTTCAAACATATCTATTTGAGCTATAGGTAATAACCACCGGGTCAGAGTGAACCTGGGAGTAGTTATTTTCTGACATCCTTCCCATGTCGATGACACAAAAGCCCGATTTACGTGGGAAACCACGCACAAACCAAAGGTCATGCCGTGTCCAATGTTAGAATTGCGTGTATCCCTTTTGAAACCCAAGCCAGCCTCTTTAAATCGAAGGGAAGAAAGTGTTGCCGGGGGGGGGGGCTTGATATTCTGGCTGATATTATATAACTTACAGTCAAGGAGCTGAAGCCTCTATATCAAGGTAAAAGAAACTGGGAAAAATATTGAAGAATAGGAACCTCTTTTGGATTATTGTTGTATATATATTATATATATATATATGAATGTAGTCAAACATATGTTTGAAATGGAGAAGGCCGACATTTTGTGGGAGATTATGTGCTTAATTAAGTCATACCTAATTTCTAATTGTTAATTAATTAATTATAATTAAATGAATTAGGCGTGCATATCGGTTTAAATGTAAAGCGTAAACAAATCGAGAAAAAGTCGATCTCTGTATGTACATTTCAGCCCATTAGGCCTCATCAGCAGAGCTATAGACAGGGCAGTGCTCTGTGCGTGATTCGAACCCTACCTGTCAGGCTGACAGGCGGACATCCTAACCACTACACTACCAACCCCTCCGCACGTGCAGGATGTGACACAAGGTCAATTTCTTAAGCGGAGTTCAATAGGTTTGAATTCAGAGTTTTCCTTCTCCTAGACCGGTTGCCTAACCAAGGTTAAAGAGTCTAGTCTGCCCTAATATTTATCCATAGTAGGATTCATAGGATTATTGTAATATATAAGGTGTGCTACAATGCACCGCTTAAATTTATAGACTGGGCGAAGTCACGTTGTCTATTCCTCCGCAAATCAACAGCCATAATGCGTGGCTGATTGACTACTTAATAGCTGATACTGAACAGACGTCCATTTGCAATAATTAACGAAGGAACTTACAACCAGCGGTTTCTTTACCAAGGATTTCCACTGGACAAGCGCTCTTGCTTGAAGACTAAGGGATGGCCCATAAAATCGTAACAACCTCACCACCGGTTACAGGATATGCTATTTGAGGAAGAGATTCATTTTTTTGTTTGCCATTGATACAGTCGCCATATTCTAATCCCCGGAATGAGGATTACTTTTCAAAAGATCGGAAAAGAAGTCTGCAGAACAAGAGACTTAATTAAGGTTTCTTCGAAAGAATCCAATTTGGGTCTTAAATATCCTGAAAAGGTTAAAATTCCTTGAATTTCGAAGGTTAAATTTAACATGTGCTTTTTTTAAAAAATCTGTTTAAATAAAAAAAAATTAAAAAATCGTGGTATCGTGACAAGTGAAATAGAAACCTATTTTCATATTTTGACCTTCTTTTTTTGTTTCTTTTCATTTAACTTTCTTTTGGGTAGGTCGCATTACATTTCTTTTGAATCTTTTAAATTGACATTTATTCACATGTTTTCCATCCTCCGAGTCATAATGGCGCAATAGATAACATAATGTAAGCATATATTAATGCATATTAATACTATCTATCTATATACATCTCTCTCCATCTGTCCATCTCTCTCTCTCTCTCTCTCTATATTATATATATATTATATATATTATATATATATTATATATATATATTAAAAGCGAGACAAAGAAACATTCCACCAGTTCCACACCTGATGATGGCACAAAAGACGTACAGAAAGCGCTCGTGATAAAACCTTTGGTGGATTCATACACCAATTCCACCCGGATATTAAAAAGATGGACAGCCAGTTAGAAAGAAATCGAACAAAAACTCGTCTGACAAGAATTGTCAGTAGAGTTTAACAAAACACACACACACACACAACACACACACACACACCCATATATATATATATATACATATTATATATATGTATATATAACACACGTGCGCACATATATATATATATGTATATATATATATATATAGAGAGAGACAGACAGACAGACAGAGAGACAGACAGAGAGTGAGAGGGGGAGGGGCGTATTATAACTGTTAGAGTCTAACCATTATGGGAAATGGACTCTTCCACGAGATCAAAATCTGAAGGAAGCTGTTTGCTGTAAATAACCCATGGGAAAGGTATGAATCCAAGTACTCACTCCCCAGCTATGGTAATTAGTAGGCGGACTGGCTCTTAACCTTGCCTAGGTAACCAGTCTAGGAAAGGGAAAACTCTGAATTCAAACCAGTTAAACTCTGCTTAAGAAATCGACCTTGTGTCACAGCCTGTTTTGTGTGGAGAGGAGGATATATATATATATATATATATATATATATATATATATATATATAAATTTATTGTGTATAAATTGTTTATTGTTTTTTTTTGGGGGGGGGTATTATGAAGCATGGAAAAAACAGAACAAAAACAAAAAGACAGAACAAAAAATCAGAGTTTTATTATCCAGCTGTTGTTCTGTTCCTGGTTTGATTAATTCTGATATTTCAGGTCAATATTCACCCTTTGTCAAGATATAAAGACTGTGTGAGGGAAAGTGAAATCCAGTATATGAGAGAGGAAAAATGAAGTGAAAGGAGTTGGCGTTGTTTAGCCGTTATTTTACTTTCGAAATAATATATACTAGCAAATATATGCACCCTCCGGGTGCAAGTATTTAAGTTTTAATGTAATAAAATATTGTATTAAATTAGAAAGGCTAATGAAACTAAATAAGAATACAGATAAAAAGATTTGAAACAGAGAGTATAATAAAAGATTTGAAACAGGGGGAGTATAATAAAAAATGGAACAACTGAAACTTACTCTTCCATCACTCTCGTCTTTCATTGTTATTTTTTCTAATTTAAGTATTTAGTTATAAGAGGCAGTAAAGAATAAAATGACAGTTATTTTATCTTGTTAATGGATTTCATTAAGATTCATTGAAGAGATTTTTGCTTATATTCATTAAAAATAAAAACCAAACAGTTAGAAATCAATAATACTAAGCACATATTTATTAAATTCGATTTTTAAATATTAATATGCAAATTAGCCTTCCCATTCACATTGTAAAAGCGCTATTTTTGTTGTATATATAAATATAATTGCATGGTGTTAGTATGTAGACATAGCTAACAGTATTAATAATGTAAGACATTTTTATTAATAATTGAGGTTTAGATAAAAATAAAATCCTGGAGAATGTGATGTCAATAACTAAGAGAATTGTGACTGAGTAGGAATATAGTTTCGGTTACAGACAGAAAACACACAATCTCCATTATAATAAGATATATATATATATATATATATATATATATATATATACCAACAACGTCAGTTGAACCCGGAACCTTGTGATTCATGGGTGGATGCTTTACCGACTGAGCTAAACCAGAACCTTAACACTGGATAAAATTTAGATGCGGATGGATTTTAAGCTCTTATTCTCCAGGGGTTGCATATTTTATGTAAAGATCGTGTGCGGTGGCTTTGTGCTATCAAATAATCTTTCGAATGGTCCTTTTTTAATGTTTATAGGGTAGCAGTTTAGATAAGTTTGACTGTAAATTATTGACTTAAGGGAATGTTCACCTATCAGTTTACCGTCTGGAGAATTGGTAGTTATCAGTTCTTTTGTTCCATTTGGCATTGGCTATTCTTGTTGATGTCTCTGTCTGTCTGTCTGTCTGTCTGTCTCAGTCTCTCTCTCTCTCTCTCTCTCTCTCTCTCTCTCTCTCTCTCTCTCTCTCTCTCTCTCTCTATCTCTCCGCAGGAGAGCAGTCTTTTGTTGAATCACAGGGGAGTACTTGATATTGCAACACCTCAAATAGTCAGAGCTAGATAAGTGTATTCACTTGTTGCCTCATCGCCATTTCAAAATATTTTTTCTTTTGTTTTGATATTTACGAAGCTGGGTTTACAATGGCGGGCACAAGACGCAATGGCCAAATAGAAGGAAGTTTAAATTGCATCTTTAATCTATTCTTGAAGGGCCCACCAGCTTAAAAAAATCATAGATTGTAGTCTTAATTTTACTTGTAGTTCGAACGCTGATGGGCGTGTTATATAACTCATCTTATCAAGCAGGCTGAGGCTTTATCTTATTTATCACACACACGAGGATATAATATATATATATATATATTATATATATATTATATATATAATGTGTGTGTGTGTGTGTGTGTGTGTTGTGTGTGCGCGTGTGTGTGGTTGTGTGCATAGATAGATAGAATAACATGAACAGATATAGATAGATAGATTGACATGACAGAGATAGATAGGTAGATGGATAGATAGATGATAGACATGAACAGAGATAGATAGAAAAAACGTGATAGATAGATAGATAGATAGATAGATATGAACAGAGATAGATAAATAGAAATCGACTGATAGATAGACTGATAGACATGAACAGAGATAGATAGATAGATAGATAGATAGATAGATAGATATGAACAGAGATAGATAGATAGATATATTGATAGACATGAACTGAGATAGATAGATAGATAGATAGATAGATAGATAGATAGATAGATAGACATGAAAAGAGATAGATAGATAAATAGAAGCCGTCTGACAGATAGACAGCCATGAACATAGATAGATAGATAGATAGATAGATATGTTAGAAAATAAAACGAGCTCTTTCTGAGTATTTTCTGTGCTTTGGCTCATGAACATAGATAGATAGATAGATAGATATGAACAGAGATATATAGATAGAAATCGACTGTGATAGATTGATAGATAGATATATTGATAGACATGAACAGAGATAGATAGATAGATAGATAGATAGATAGATAGATAGATAGACATGAAAAGAGATAGATAGATAAAATGGAAACGACTGTGATAGATAGACAGCCATGAACATAGATAGATAGATAGATAGATAGATATGAACAGAGATATATAGATAGAAATCGACTGTGATAGATAGATAGATAGATAGATAGATAGATAGATAGATAGATAGATAGATGTTAGATAATAAAACGAGCTTTTCTGAGTATTTTCTGTATCGTAGCTCACTTTTACATCTGACGACGACTGAAATATATTTTGAATATCAGTGGAGTTGAATACGGAGCGACTAACAGTAACTTTGAGATAAACTGTCTGCACGCACGGACCATACCGCGTTGGGGTGATGTTCTTGTGGTTGGGGCGTAACGACTCTAAAGATGGTTGGTTTTACGCCCGTTTAATGCCAATGTCAGTCTTTTTAATTTTAAATTCGAATTTTCTCAAAGCAAATTATATGGTTTCAAATAACTAATGATAATAATTATTTGTAACCAATTATAGCTTCCAATATCCATATATCAAAACTCTTGGTCCTAAATCTTCCGTTCGTTATCATCTTGCAACACTCTCTGGTTAAAAATGATACTGTCCAAATTGTTCAAGATGCAATAGAATAATATAAATTCAGATTATCTTGTGTTGCTTATCGTAGATTTCTTATTTGTTCCATTTTATTTAACCGCATTTTGAAAATGAAATATTCTAAATGGTCTTGTGTCGCTTAAATGCCTAACGTAAAATTAAAATGAATTGAAAATAAAAAGAAGTTACATGTTTGTTTTGTTGAGAATTTGGTCATATAAGGTGTGTGATGGATCCCCGTTCCTACTTATAGACTAGGCCGGAATCATGTGATCTAACTCTTGGCCAATCACTGGCAGTACTCTGAGGTTGATACAATACTTAACCCCGACCCTACTGGTCATAATTACATTGACACTCTTTGACGACGGACATAGGATTAAATCACTGGACCTTTACCAATACGCAGGATAGGACTTATACGCTTACCAAAGGATTCCATAACACAGGACTTTCTTTAAGCCCTTTTCAACTGACCAAGGATGGCATTTAAAAACTTTACATGTTTTATTTGTAATACTGAAATTGTGAATTACGGAAGATATTTTGGTTATTTCGATCTTGTTGTTCCGGCCTCTTGCCTTAATGTACTCTATGTTTTAACGAGCCAGCCTCAGGCGAATTTCCTGCCCAACTTAGATATTTTCCGAGTCGGGTTTTTGTCACTTTTTATCGACAAATCAACGTAAATATTTTATAAGAACTCTGAACAGATTTCTTTTATTGGCTAATCAGTATAGATATTTTACCACCCACTTTTAAGAAAGTGTGTGAGAGAGTTAAATCAATATTATTATACTTTTTACATATTAAACGGGCCGGGTTAGCTCAGTCGGTAGAGCGTTCGGCTAGAAACCACAAGGTTCTTAGTTCGATACCGGTCCTCGCCAACTCAGCGTCTGAGTAGCACCGGGATCTGTGCGGTAAAATAAGGAGCTGATGGTAGGTGTGGCGCTCCACCTCAGATGCTAAAAACAATCTCCTTGGTCTAGTGCTATTGAAAAGGGGATAGACTCCCTTGCTGACTGGCTGATACCGACTTTAGACCGCCCTGACGACTTTACTTACATATTAAACTATACGCAATAGCCCTGAAATAAACATATCATCATACTGTGGTATATCCACAGGTCCTGCTAGTCTATCAATGTAAATAATTTATATACAATTAAATCGTTTCAAGTAACATTTCTTTTTTAAATAAAAATAAATATAAAATATTTTTAAATAATAATTTATTTGTACCGTTTAAAATATTTTTAAATAATAATTTTTAAATAATAATAATAATTTTTAAATAATAATTTATTTGCACCGTTAAAATATTTTTAAATAATAATTTATTTTTACCGTTTTATTGTTTGGACTCTGCTGGTGAAGTAACGATGAACTCGTAAGCGACGTCCGCCAGCGGAAACCAGCATATGGACACGCTAGTGTGGGTCGTCGAGCAAGGATATACATAGACCAGCTCAATGCAGATACTGGATGCTGTGCGGAAGACTTACCAGGGACAATGAGTGACTGGGATGGTTGGCGAGAGGTTGTCATGGATATCCTTGCCGCTGGCACGACATGATGATGATAATTCTAACATAACTTGTTATTCATTGGATTTTGCTGTTCCGGTGGATCAATGAGAAAAAACGAAAGAAAGATAAAATATAGATAAACACTTGGACCTTGTGTAGCGTGACCTGAAGCAGATACACTGGCCACTGCACTACCGAAGGCAGTACGTAATACAATCGTATACAAGGAGGGCACAACGATTTTGCTGACCAAAGCAAACTTCTTCCATTCTTCTGTTAGGAGGCAGCGACGAGGACTACTCTATTTGGGCGATATTCAGTTACGGTAGGCAGAGAAGAACGAAGGTCACGAGATGTCAGGGGGCACGCTTCGTCGTCACGGTCAATTTATTTAAGTTAACAGATTTTCTTTTTGTTTAGCTATCGTTTTGGCTTGGGATAAACAGATATTTGTTTTGTTTTCATCTAAAAGCTGGAACGTCACATTCATTCATAAACTTATAGTGACAAAATCTAGTAAACGGGAGTTTCTTTTCTCTTCAACTAATCTATTATCTCTGCAGTTTTTTTTTTCGGGAGTGAGGAGAATCTTATTCGGTTTGTTTACTCTGACCTCAAATTAATTTCCGTCCGTTCTCTACCGGTGCCTCAGCTCGACCCTCCCAGCTCGACCCTCCCAGCTCAACTCACTTACCCCAACTAACTCCAGACTTTTTAGGGCAGCTGCTTAAATACTTTTTCCGTTTAGAACATTCCATAACCTTCTATAGAATTCTTCAAGATTCTCAAACCCCCAAACACGAGTTTAATCTTGCGTCACACCTAAAACATCTGGCGAGCCAGATCAAAGAAACTAATCCCTTTTTCAGTCGCCATTGAATCTCGTTTTTGGTGGAATTATTTATCCAAGAAAACTTTTGTTTGTAAACAAAAACATATGATCCCAAGTTGGATCCCATGTCTTTGTTTATTCCTAGCTAGTAATGGGAATTTAATTATCTCCCTCGGATTGCCGGGGGTCACCGGTTTTGACCCCTGGTCATCCTGGGATATCATATTTTTTTCAGGTTTTGAAACACCTGCATAGTGAGTATCTAATTACATTACACTTGCCATTGAACTGATAAGCGACTGTGATACCAATTGTAGGCTGTCCTTCGAATGGTCCCCGAAAGCCCAGAAAAAAAGATTGGAGGAAATATAAACCAGAGAAGGAATCAGAGGAAAGTATCCAGAGACAATAGTATTGTTGTGATTGGCTAGAATACTCAGAAAGACTACTGGAGACCTTAATATGTGAAGCGAATATATTGCTCGTGGGTTATACGTATATAATTCTTCAATGGTATTTACAGCTGATTTTAAAATAATATACGTAGCAATGTAATCGTAGACATAAAGGTGTGTCAAAAAGTATGTAGGTTTTTTGTGCTTTTTGACACCCCGTGTATTCTGAGATAAATAATGTTTCCATTTATTATTTTTTTGCAGAATAAAAGGTGTTTCAAAAAAGTATGGAGGTTTTTTTGTACTTTTTGACACACTTTTATTCTGAAAAAAATAACGTTCCATTCATTATTTTTTGCAGAATAAAAAGTGTGTCAAAAAAAGTATGGAGGTGTTTGTACTTTTTGACACAACTTCCTACAACGGTCAATGGTAAAGTTTGCTAAACTTACAGACATAATTCGTAGGCTACGCACGAATTATGTAACAAACGAGTTCCAAATCAACGGAAGTAATGAATATTTATTAGAACCATAAATTTCTTTAAAAGGAGACTTCGGCATTAAATAAGTCAGCAAATATTGAAATACCGTATGATCACCTAATTAAAAATTAAAATAGCTTGAGAATAGTGTTACATTATGAGGGGCCTGTGATAATTAAGGGTCGAAAATGGATAAGTTTTAGGTGGAATAATTTTTTAGTAAAAATAAGTTATGATGGAAGAAGAAGGAAAGAAATGTTTGAAAAAATATTTTGAAAGAAAAATGTATTTAGATGCGTGCTGTTTATAATGTTTTTGTTGAAAATCCCATCAGAGATGTTCGTGGGTCGGGTTAGAGATTTTCGTGGGTTAGAGATTTTCGGGGGAAAACTATAAACATTAGAAGAGGAATGTCATATTGTTGTAGGCTAAAGAATTCCAGTGTGGAAATTTGACAATAGACTATAGAACTAAAAATATGACATAAGAAAGTAATCAGCTGATTAGCGTTACGTAATAATTAGTTGATTATTTTGTAATTATAAAAGATGGGGTGAATAGAGAACTAGGAAGAACTAGTGGGGATGAGAGAACAAAAGGGACACCACGACGCGACATAAACATTAGCCAATAGAGCTTCTTCTCTTGCCATCTGTCTGTCAACATCTCTTATCACCAGTGACAGGCAAACGACAAGCTTTAGCATATCGAATATAAGCAACTCTGTCATTTGGACTTTCTTCTCTCTCTCTTCTCTCTCTCTCTCTCTCTCTCTCTCTCACTCCTCTCTCTCTCTCTCCTCTTTGTCTGTCGGTCTGTCTGTCTCTCTCTCTGTCACCGATACTAGGATTTTGTATCACGGGCAACAATAAACATTCGTTAAAAAGAAGTGGAGGCTTTTTTGTTACTCAAACAAAAGACACGTAAAGTAACATTAGTTATCTAAAACACTTGTGTATTTTTACGCTGCAACTGTCTGTCTGTCTGTCTGTTTCTCTCTCTGTCTCTGTCTCTGTCTGTCTGTCTGTCTGTCTGTCTGTCTCTCTCTCTCTCTCTCTCTCTCTGTCACCGACTACTAGGATTTTGTATCAGGGCCAACAATAAACATAAACAAGGTAATCTAAATAGTGATTTTCTTGGCAGGTTTCTTGTAAAAGTTGTGCATCATAAAACTACAATCTATTGATTCCTTGTGTTGCATAGGGCGGCAGTTCCACTCTCCCTCCAGATGCCAGCGGCAACATCACATAATACTGAAGAAACACGAGCAAACACCGGAAGTTTGGTTAAATAGAATAATGAGTCCAGAAAATAATCCAAAAGTCATACAATAAACTAAAACGAAACAAAAACAAATAATTAAAAAAGACCAACACAATAATTATACATTGTTATCGCAGAAGGGAACTAAAGGTTAAAAATTGTTGAAAATACTCCATTATTGAAAAATAGTTTCAGAGTCATGACCGTTTGACTATTTTCCCAGAGTTCACGGTTGACAGTTAAGCAAAGACAATTGCAATTTTTTTATAATCCGTGTTCACATTTCATAACTGTAGGAATGATGAAATTATTAGTAATCCCATTAAACAGGTTTTTCATCTCAAATCAACCTGTTTTACCCGCTCCCAAACATTATCTAAATAATTCAACATCTGATTGGAACGGCAATTAATTGGGAATTGACATAGTGATGACAAATAAATAAGGATGCAATGTCTTTACATGTTTGAAGTCAGAGCCACTAAAACGAATAGATCATTATTTGGTCTAGATCTATATGTGATGAAACCATGTAGTAATGTAATATTATGATACGAAATTGACATTTGTTACGTTATGGTTCTCATTTTGAAATGGATGATGACGTGCTGATAGTAGTAATAAATAATTGTACTAGTATATATATGCACCCTCCATGTGCACGTATTTAATTTTTAATTATATTAAATTAGAAAGTATTTAAGTTTTAATTATATTAAATTAGAAAAGACTAATGAAACTGAATACCGTATTTCGAAATTTTGGCTCAAAAAATTGCCCTGCATCTTATACATCATAGGTGAGTTTGAGACTCCTTGTAGTTCTTAGATTAATCTTCTCTGTGATGCTCACTAACCCAGCTTCCGCTCAGTACTTTTACTACCCTAACTCTATGCATCCTTATTTTATTGCTGGCATTGTTGTAAGGTTAACAGGAGCGTATGGTGGCAAATAAAAAAAAAGCACACTAAAAACTTTTTTCCTGAATCTGACCTGCTTGAAATGGCTGCTTCTTATATGCCGTCAAAATACGGGTAAGTATGTAAATAAAAAGATTTGAAACAGAACAACTGAAACTTACATTTCCATCACTCTCGTCATTCAATTGCTACATTTTCCTAATTTAAATATTTAGTTAAACTAGAAAGTAAAGAATAAATGGGTTATTTCTTCTTTGTTTAATGGCTTTCTATTAAGATTTATACCCAAGATTTTTGGCTCATATTTATTAAGATAAAAACCAAACAATCAGAATCAATAATATTAAGTACATATTTATTAAAATCAAATTTTTTAATATCAAATATGCAAATTAACCTTCCCGTTCATACTGTAAACCACATTTTATTGAATATATACATACAGTTGCATATTATCAATATATAGATAAGAGTAACAATGTTAATAACGTCAAACAATTTTGTTAATAATTGAGGTTTAAATAAAAAATAAAATCATGAAGAATGTGACGTAAATAATCAAGGACGTTGTGACTGGAATTATAATATATTTTTGGTAACAAACAGACAAACACATAATCTCCATTACAATGAGATACTTATCTCGTGTTCTGTGATACGTGGCGAGGTTCAAATCCGGTTGCTGGACTGATGTTCAGTTGGCTGAAAATTCCTGGACGTTTGGAGTCTGGAAGACCAGCTTGGGATGCTGGAAGAAATCTTGCCTTGTGCCATTCATAGTTTTTAGTAATAACACAAGTCCCCTTCTTTTTCCCTTAGTCACAACTGCCGAAAGAAGGAGCCCATGTCTTGCTCTCAACGCATCGTACCAGAATCACCCACATTCTCATCTCTCACTATTCGCCTCTCTCATTTCGCCAGTCTCACTCTTCGACATTAGAAAATATGTTGTATGGCCTTATGATGATTCATCCTTAAACCTTTCCATTCATTGGCCGGTTTAGCTCAGTCGGGAGAATGTCCGAATAGTGTCCTGTATTAACTTCAGTTAGGAAAGGGTTTGACTGTAGATTGTATGTTGTCATCATAGAAAACCTGCATGAGCCATCCAATTCACGTGTTATTAATATTTATGAGCAATTACGGGGTCCATGGAAAATTACCCGACTGTCGTTGACGGATAATAACCGTTTACTTGACCCCCTAAGAAAGCGCGCAATTAGACGCGTGACAATAAGCATCAGATGCGACGCAGTTTTCAGAGGAGGCGGACGCTAGGTCATCGCTCTGATGTCGTTTCTCACCGCGGTGGATGAATATGGGCAGGGTTGCAAAATAGAGTTTTATCTTAAAAAAAACACCAAGTCTTGTTTGTCAATTTAATATTAAAAGCAATGACCAGCCCAGCACGAAGAAGAATCAATAAAGAAGAATCAACCCCCAGCAGAAAAGTAAGCCCAACCAGAGAAGATGGTGGACGAAGTAGAAGCAGAAGAATAACAAGTAAGATCATCATTATCATCATACCATATATCAATCAACTATCATCTCTAATTTGTCTGTCTCTCTCCCCGTTTATATATCCGATGTTGTATAATGACTATATAACACATGAAGGTTAAGAGGTATAAGCTGAAAGAATACGGTAAGCATGTGCAAAACGTCACAGACTTGTCAACTGCCATTTTTACTCGATGACGTTGCACATATTGTTTTGACACGTCAGTGTATAATGTGTTCTTTTCTAATCATGGAAAACAAGGCAATTTAAGTTAGAATTTAAAAAAGGAATAATCGTAATTTTCAGCGGGAAGATAATAGTTGTACTTGGAGATTTAATCATGCTGACTTAATTTACTAAAAAAAAATGCTGTGATCCAATCATGAACAAATGTTAAAACTTAAAAGAAAAAAATTATTTGTTCTTTTTAGCTAATGTCATTTTTGAAAGAGAGAGAGAGAGAGAGAGAGAGAGAGAGAGAGAGAGAGAGAGAGAGAGAGAGAGATTGTATTTTTAGCTAATTTCTTGAGTTTTCTGAAAGAGGAGACAAACAGTGAGATGGGGTGGAAGAGATAGATATATAAAATAGATAGATAGATAGAGAGAGAGAGAGAGAGAGAGAGAGAGAGAGGAGATACAAAGACTGTTCTTTTAGCTAATGTCTTGCGTTTCTGAAAGAGAGAGAGACAACAGAGAGAGAGATGGGGGATATATATATATATATATATATAATAGAGAGGAAGAGAGAAGAGAGAGAGAGAGAGAGAGAGAAAGAAGAGAGAGAGAGAAAGAAAGAAGAGAGAGAGAGAAAGAGAGGGAGAGACTGTTCATTTAGCTAATGTCTTGCGTTTCTGAAAGAGAGAGACAAACAGAGAGAGAGAGAAGATGGGGGGAAAGTGATATATATATATATATATATATATATATATATATATATAAAGAGAGAGAGAGAGAGAGAGATAGCGGGAGAGAGAGAAAGAGAAAGAGAGAAAGAGATAGATAGAGAGATACTAAGACTGTTCTTTTAGCTAATGTCTTGCGTTTCTGATAGAGAGAGACAAATAGAGAGAGTGAGAGGGAGAGAGAGAGAGGGGGAGAGATAGATAGATAATTAGAGATACGAAGATTGTTCTTTTAGAGAGAGAAATTAAGATTGTTCTTGCGTTTCTGAAAGAGACAGAAACACACACACACACACACACAGATACTAAGACTGTTCTTTTAGCTAACGTCTTACGTTTCTGAAAGAGAGAGAGAGAGAGAGAGAGAGAGGAGAGAGAGTTATACTAAGACTAATATCGTTAATAACTGCGTTGACGTCATGCAAATTAACTTTTCGCCGAAAGAAATGATTACGAAAAGATTAAATTCAGTTTTGTATAAAGTAATAAAGTTTCTTAACCAGACTAAGCGTCTTTTCGGATTACTAAAATAATATTAACTTCTTTCAGACTAACCGAACATCTCGAAAACACCGGATGTTGCAGAAATTTATCTAATTTTTATATGTGACATCCTTTGACTATCCTAACTTTTCTGGGTAATTTATGAGGAAGTGCGTCCCGGTCTCCTGCTCAAAAATTGCTACCCGGTGACTACTAAAATAACGACCCAGCTCAGTCTATTCAAAACTATCCATCTTCATATCTATCTATCTATCTATCTATCTATCTCAATTTGTTCATATTTATCTATATTACTTTAAATACTAAGATTTTTTTTTATTCATGTTTGTTTAATGTCTTGTTTTTAGTTTAAATAAACAAGAATTACGAAAAAAAAAAAGATGCGACCCCCCCAAATACATTTACTTCCGAAAATATCTATCTATCTCCATTTGTTCATATCTATCTATATTATTTTGTTTGTTTATCTATCTATCTATCTCAGTCTATTCCAAACTATATATCCATCTTCATATCTAACAAGAATTACGACAAATTACGATAAATAAACAAGAATTACGACGAGCTGAGGTTGTTATTTTGATAGTCACGGGTAGCAATTTTTGAGGCAGGAGACCGGGACGTACTTCCTCATAAATGACCTTTTTCTGAAAAAAAGCCTATACAGTAGTACCTTAAATAACGTCCAAATGATCCAAGATGAAGTCAAAATGTAATCCTGATTATCTGGTGTTGATTATCCGCCGAATTCTTATTTTTTTATGAGTGTCGTCCTTAAGCTAAATAATGGACGACCATTCGCTTTTATTATGAGGAAGAAGGAAGGAAAAAGATCATGCTACACAGAAAAAACATAATAAGAAAGAAAAAAGAAAGAAAGAAAGACAGTAGGGAAGATAGAGAGAGGAAATGAGCGCGCTGAAGCGACAATGCTAATCGGTTTCAATCGAACATAATGAAAAGACGAAAAGAAGTTTTTAAAAAATAAAATAAAAAGAGCACGAGAGAGTTAAATCAAGATTATTATACTTTTATGTATTGAACTATTTCACAATAGCTCTTAAGTAAACATATCAAACGTTGTAATAATTAGATTATCATACTGGGGTATATACACAGGTTCTACTCGTTACATTTTTTCTGGAGTTATTTTACAACAAAACATGTGAGTTTAATCTTTTGTATTTTCTTTCATCTCTTATACCATGTATTTCTTATCCCAAATCTTACTACTATTATATAAACACACACTAAGCGACTAGAGAATAAACTAGATGGGAGCTGCACAAGAATGCTGCGGATGATCCTGAATAAGACGTGGAAACAACACCCTACGAGAAAACAGCTATACGGCCACCTGCCACATATCACCCAAACCATCCGAGTAAGACGGACAAGACACGCGGGACACTGCTGGAGAAGCAAGGACGAACTCATAAGCGACGTCCTGCTTTGGAAGCCAGTACATGGACAAGCCAGTGTGGGCCGACCAGCAAAAAACGTACGTTGATCAGCTCTGTGCGGATGCAGGATGCTGCATAGAGGACCTCCGAGAATGTGAGCGGATAGGGACGGATGGAGAGAGATTGTCATGGATATCCGCGGCTGAAAGCGCGACATGATGATAATGATGACGATGATGATGATATATATATATATACATATACATAAACATTATGTATAAAACACATATGTGAGGAAAAAGTGGAAGGGAATCCGACAGTATGTAATATTATGAAAATTGAAAACACAGTTTATAAAACACACACATGCACACCACACACACACGTGCACACACATACACACACGCACAACACACACACTCATATTTTCACTTCACATAAATCTATTAATACAAAATAAATTTAATAAATATCTTATTATAATGGAGATTGTGTGTTTTTCTGTCTGTAACCGAAACTATATTACTACTCAAGTCACAATTCCCTTAATTATTTACGTCAAATTCTCCATGATTTCATTCTTTTAAACCTTCAGTTATTAATAAAAATTGTTTTACATTATTAATACTGTTGACATATCTATGTACTAATAAATGCAATTGTATTTATATATACAACAAAATAGCGGTTTACAGTTTGAACGAGAAGGCTAATTTGCATATTGATATTTAAAATTTTATTTTTGATAAATATGTGCTTGGTATTATTGATTTCTAATTGTTTTGGTTTTATCTTAGAAAATATAAACAAAAATCTCGTGGATAAATCTTAAAAGAAATTTATTTACAAGAAGAAATAACTGTATATTATCCTTTACTTCTATTTTAACTAAATAGTTAAATTAGGAAAATTTACCAATGAAAGTAATGGAAAATAATGGAATAGTTAGTTTCAAAGTTGTTCTATTTTTCGATTATACCCCTCTGTTGCAGATCTTTTTTCTGCATTCTTAGTCAGTTTCATTAGGCCTTTCTAATTTAATATGATATTTTATTATATCAAATTAAATACTTGCACCGGAGGGTGCATATATATAATAATAAATGTAATAATTACTAATAATTTTCACATACACACACACACTCATACCACATCACGTAATCAAACGTTTTGTAAAAAATATACTGTATTAATAAAATATTTTTTATTTAAGAATAAAATAAACATTAAATAAGATTACGTAATTGATTACGCGTAACACACACACTCACACCTCTCATCGGGTAGTTAAAAAATACTTTATGAATGAAAATAAAAATAAAATAAACATTAAATAAACTTTCACTCACCACCATGATTTTCAACGTCGTGTATAATATAGATGCCTATATATTTTCATTAAAGAAAGAAAGAAGAAAGAAAAAAGGAAATGAAAGAAAAAATAATATTTATAGTATTTGCTTTGTTATGGTTAATACTTTTTTTAATGTTTAAATCTTTGCATAAATCCTGGAATACCAAATAAATGAATAATATTATGATAATAATGTAGTGATTTCACACACACAACACACACACACACACACACACACAGACACACACATGCCTTACATATCAGCTGTTTGAGTAACGTCTGTTGACATTTTTGAAATCTACAACATACAAATCCATGAACGCTCCGTTTTCATCAACAATTTCAAATAGATCAACGGACCACAAAACAGGAGGGTCTCGAAGATTTCTTATTTTCTATCAAACTAATGAAAGCCCTGATGAAGATCTATTGAAACAGATCGAAACTGCAGGGTAGGCGAAATAAACATTACTCGTTTATAAACTTGTGTTTCAATTTTGTTCACAATATAAATATACATACATATATATACATATATACATATACACACACACATATATAATATATATATATATATATAATATATATATATATATAATATATATAACTTTCAAAGAAAGAAAAACTTAACAAATTGTTCTGTATATTATTTAATTTATTGATTATTATACATTGAGCTCTTTTTAGGGATTTATAAAAAATCCTTGTGGGAATATATATGTTTGCACCTACAAGAGAATATAGTGTGGTTCTACAGTGAGATTTTGATGATCCCAGATGGAATCATCCTTTACTTACCAGTCATTTGGATTACCTTACACACACACACACACACACACACATATATATATATATATATATATATATTATCATAAAGGTACACTGTAATAACCTACTCGAGTTTCACCATAAGGATATTCAGGGTTAAATCCACTGGATTAATCAAGATATTGATTAATTGCAGTCGATTTCACGTGTATGTTTTTTCGCGATAAACGGTTGATTATAGGTCCGCGGTCGAAGAACGCTGGTTTGAAATTCAAAAATTTGAAAAGAGCGGAAGTTGCATTTTTTTTCAAAGGATCAAAATATAAACATTGTTAGAAATCCGCTTTTAAAAGTTTACGACAATGATGAGGATTGTCTATATTGTTATAGAGTCTGCAGTGATTAAACGTAGTTTTAATAATGTATAATGTACCTTTATGAAAATGCATTTGCTCTACTAACGTATTGAGCACTTTATATTTATTATATCGATGCTTTATCATTGTGAAACTTGAATTAACTAACGACTGTGACCATTTTCACCGGTAAGTCACTTTTTCCACAAATACCATATATATATATATATATATATATATTATTAATTTTCTTTATAAGAAAGATTGAGGGTTTTATGTTAAAAGTTCTGAGGCATTATTTGCTATTTGCTAACTGGTAAAATGTTTTCGAATTTCTTGAACAGATTAGTCTTTGATATTGTTTGATTCCAATGTGGGTTTTTTACCAACTGCGACACAACATAATGCTTTTTGTGTATAAAAGATTTCAGTAGATTGTAGAGAACACTATCTTCTCTGTGTGTGTATTGTATTATTGTTTGTGGATCTTTCTTAGATTTTGTTCTCTGAGAAATCGAAGGAAAATAGGATACCTTGAAGATTGCCAAACTGGTGCGCCCTATGCACAAGGAATATGAAATCTTTTGATTCATTTTCGTGGAACTCTTTCTGAACGAATTCCGGTTGAAAATGGTGGTCCAACAGTGAAATGTTTTTTGCACCAATTCTATTTACAATCTGCTGTTTGTCTGTCTAGTTATTTTAAGAATAAAGAAGATGGTATCTTCATAAAATATCTGATGTCTTTAAAACATTTTCCCATCTCAATAGATTTTAACTAAAACAACCAATGTTCTCTTGTCATAGTTGTATTTTTTCCTCCCTATGAAACATTTCATCTAGAACATAATAGATAAGGCTAAAGTGGTTTTATAGGGATTTGTTACGCATAATTCCTTCTTTTTTTCTTTTTTTTCTCTCTTGCCTCTTCTCTCTTTCTTCTTCTTTTTCTTTCTTTCTTCTTTCTTTTTCTTTCTTTAGTTTCTTTGTTTCTTTCTTCTTTTTATTATTCTTCTTCTCTTTTTCTTTCTTCTTTTTTTCTTCTTTTCTTCTTCTTCTTTTCTTTCTTCTTCTTCTTCTTTCTTCTTTCTTCTTCTTTTCTTCTTTTTTCTTTCATCTATTTCTTTCTTTCTTCTTCTTTTCCTCTCTTCTTTCTTCTTTTTTCTTCTTATTTTTCTCTTCTCTCTGTCTTTTCTTTCTTTCTTCTCTTTCTTTCTTTTTCTGTCTTTCTTTCTCTTCTTCTTCTTTCTTCTTTCTTTCTTCTTTTTCTCTTTCTCTCTTCTTCTTCTCTTTCTCTCTCTTTTTCTTCTTCTTCTTCTTCTTTTTCTTCTCTCTTTCTTTTCTCTTTTCTCTTTCTTCTCTCTTTCTTTCTTCTCTTTCTTCTTCTTCCTTCTTTTCTTCTTCTTCTCTTTTATCTGACTTCTTTAAAAATTTCAATCTCATTAGATTTTACAAAAAACATCACCAAGAATGAATATTCCATTTGTTTGTTGGCAGTTTTATTCTGGCAGACACAGTAACGGTGCCAAGCACAGAGTTAATGTTTTCTCAATGGCTGGCGCATTCATTCTATCTTTGCACAAAAAATATGTAGAGCTTTTTTTAAGAGGCTTCTCTTAAATTCCATTATTCGCAACAAAATATGTTGTTGTTTTTATTAAATATTCCTATCTGAACGAATAAATAATATATAAATTAAACATTTAAACATTTAAACAAAGTATCTAATAAAACGTTGAAACATTTTTAGAGACACAGACGAACGATGTCTTATTTATTATTTCTCAATTTTGGTTAAATATTTATATTGTACGGCCAAGACTTTTGTTCCAATCTCTCTTGGAAGAGTTGTAGTTTTTTTTCCTCTGGAAAAACATTTCTTTTAGAATAATAGTTAATACTAGTGTTTTAAGATGGTGTAACATAATCATGTTTTTTCTTTCTTCTTCCTCTTCTTCTCTCTATCTCTTCTTTTTCTCTCTCTCTCTTTCTCTGAAGAGAGAGAAAGAAAGTATATGTATATGACTG
>CM042152.1:44873184-44931104 GCA_023376005.1 Doryteuthis pealeii | reverse complement strand
GATATAGAAGAGGATGCGTCTGAGGTGGAGTGCCACACTTATCATAGCTCACACTTGTCCGCACAGATCACTTTGTTACTCTTACGCTCAGTTTGCGAAAGGCGCCGTTATTGCACACCGGAACTTGCTGATTCCGAGCCGGTTGTGCTCTAGGACCGACCTGAGTTACAGCCGGCCCCTCGACGAGCTAATCCAGCCCTAACCATCCATAAATGAAAAAGAAACCCAAAGAAAAAAGACTAGTGAAGCTTTTGAATTTAGCAGTGTTTCCTTAATCCTAAGTATCCGATAATCATGAGGATGAGGGGTAAACGATCTCAGTCTTCACCCTAATATGTTAGCCATATCTGGTGGGCGGACACTCAATTCGTCTGCCTTTCCGACGGTCCATCATGAAGAAAGTTAAACGGCATCAGAATCGACCAGGCTTTCCGAACCTCCGGCTCGACGAGCTCATTTCGTTTCACCATAACCGTAACGCTAACTCAGCATCACTTATTGTAATAAATAAGCACTCGCTCTGACGAACTTAACCACATTCTGCCGATATACTTTAGTCGACTCTGACGCTCTACATACTCTTCAATGATTTCAACTAACCGGAAGCAAATGTGATATGTGTAATCAGTCATTCACCACTCTCCCGGGGCGAATGCCTTTCAAAATGGCCTTCATTTTACATGTTTCCGTTGTTTGGAATTTATTTTTTTTTATGTCTCAATAGACATTGCCAAAAACAGCACACATCTGTGTTCATATTCGTTCTGTGTTTGTTGGTTTCGTTTTCATTTCGCTGACGCATCCAAAAAGCTCTCTTCTTCCAATTCTCTGTTCTTCGAATATCAAGCTACCATCCTCACAAGCTTTCAAATTCAACAATGACACACGTCGGAAGAAAAAGTTGACCTTATATAAACCTAGCAACAGAAACACGCCCCCGTCGGGCGTCGTAACATCCTATTGTTTGAAAGACCAATTGACTGAGAGGGTGGGACGTAAAAATTCAAGTGTCAGAGGGTTTTTGTATGCCAAAAGTACAGCCCACACCTAATAATATTAAAGAGTGAAAAACCAAAAACAGTTTGAAATGAAACTGACGCCCATCCCTTCCTCACATAAACACCGCTTCGCACTCGCCATCGCACCTCACTACCATCAAACAACCTCTCTCTTGTCAACTATCTTCACCACCTAAATTCCACCCCACACTTGTACCAGCCTATCTTTATTTACTCTTCGCTAACACTCTTCTTCAGTTAACCCTTCTTGCTCTAGCTAAAAAAAAGGAACGAGAGTAAAAAACATTCTTAACAATCATGCCTTACTCAAACTTCCCTGGGTCGTCATATAGCATACGACATCCATTTTGACCGTCACACCTGCGCTGCCTCGACGTAAAGAGCTATGATCGTAGTTTTTTGTTACATCACAGAAATACCAGACAATCTCCATCTAATCTATTATATACTAGTATATATATATACATAATCTAATATATATATACTAATACAGTTAGAGTAAGGAAATGAATCCGACGGTATACAGTATAGATAAAGGATATGAAAAACACACAATGCCCTGTTTTAAAATGAAGATATTTTGTAATCATATTCTTAAGCTATATTGAACAAATATTTCGATTTAAATAAAATCATCATCAGAGCTTGGTTTTTAAACCGGACTCATCGAGAGAGAAGCTGAAAATAATTTGGAATTCAAAACGAAAACACACACACACATACACCATACACACACACATTGATATTAATCACACACACCAAATATATATATATATATCTGACTATACTATTAGTATAACTTATATATTTACTATAGTGTACAGAAGTAACCTATTCAATTATCCCAATAATTGTTTATTACTATACTACAACATGAACCCCTGCAGTTAGTGTAATTAATCGATATGTGATTATACAGTGGAGTTTAACCCTGAAAGATCCTTACTGAATCGAAACTAGAGTTGTTATTTCTGTTATACACTATATATAAAATCAGCTGCTACTTACGTATTGAGTACTTTATATTTGTTATAGTACAGCTGACTTAATCCAAGAAAAACTTGTAGCAACCAAATATTGAAGACCAACCGCAATAATTTTCCTCGGTTAAATCATTGCCTTCAACACACACCGTTACACACACACACACACACAGTTGGATGACGTGCGTCATCTCACAATCTCGCATCGATATATATAGTGTCGTCTAGCGCTTGATCTACCGGTTACTTTGTAGTTGGTATAGGCGGTTAGTTACTAGTACATATATATAATCTAGTTGATACTGAGTATAATACCGTATATATTATCTATTATACTATATGCTTATAGTATAGATCATAAAAGGAGTTCCGTCGGTTTTCCGCAGCGATGCCCGACGTCGGAGGTAGTATTGCTAGTGGTCTAGCCACGCCACAGCTGGATGAGGCGTGAAAAAGTCGAAACACGGTGTCCCGATGGGATGACTTATGTATTATGCTGGCCAAAACTCGCGGTAGACGCTCCTCTAAGGTCCGAGTTTTTTCTAGGATATTGACTTTTACCGCCCAGCATAAACATGATTCCGGTGTTCTGTGCTTAACAGATTGATCTCTGGTGAGTTGTAAATAGTATAGCATGTCAGATGTATGATTTAACAGGTTAAAATCCCTCTCCTTAATATCAGCTGTCGACATGAAACCGATCGTCGATGGCGAATGGTTAACGATTCGCGGCTGATAAAAAGTTAGTTGGGCTTTCCGCTCCTGATCGGAAGTAGTCTGCGTGTGTAAGCCACCACCTCGATGAGACCCGTGATACGAGCGAAACACGGTGTCTGGTGGATGAATCATAATTTTATATATATAGAGACTATATACTAAAGCTGACCGATTCAATATTTGTCTGCCTGAAAGTTTTTTTAATTTAGTATAACTTACTTCGTGTCATGTTAACTATGACACGAAAAGTTGTACTAAATTAATCACTTAGTTTTAGAATTGAAGTTTCGTGTTTGAAAAATCCATTCTTAATTGGCTCTTATCTAGTCGGTGAATTCATATCAAAAAACGACCCGACTCTTAACTTCAACCATTCTATACTGTCACTTTCCCTCTATCCATGTATATATTGAATTACCTACTCATTATATATTAGTTTTTCTCCAGTGAGCTGGAAGAGAGAGAGAGAGACGAGAGACGAGAAGAAGAGAGAGAGAGAGTAGAGAGAGAGAGAGAGAAGAGAGATCAGAAAAAGGGGGGAGAGATTGAGAAGTTTGAAACGATTCGTATGTTAAGCTTCCATAAGCAGCCAGCCCGGCCAACATCTTTGGCGCGTAATAATTTTAAATTTAAAGTCAAAGGTTCACTTTTTTTTAGAAATCTATAAAATTCTTAAATTCGTAGGCTGTATTTATTTAAAAAAAATTAATTCGCTTTGCAAACTCACTTTTCCCTAATCCCAATTATCTACCGAGAGCTCAATGTGTGTCCCAACAGGTCACGTTTTGTCTAGTACATATATAAATCCAGTTGACTTTAAGCAGCTACAAGATATACCAAAATTAAAAAGAATTCTAGCAAGTAACTTACCATCAGCTGTGCAGCCCATTGGGGATACCATCACAGACATATTGTAATTCTATACAATCGAGTCCTTCCTTCTGAGAATTCGTCTTGTCACTCTCAAAATGGTGCTTGTCACATTGGATTATCTTAAGGGAACAAATATTTCTGAGGACAGTTTGGGTCTAAATGTGAATATAACTAAACTCCTCTCATTCAGTTACAATCATGAAATACCATTAACTTTTTTAAGAGAAAAAAAATATATATAAGGAACTGGTCTATTTTTGTTAACTTTTATGAAGATGAAAACTATATATAATCTGTCTTGGCGTGCAGCATCCCTACTGATTAATAAGGATGCATTAGAGTTTCAAATAGGTGTTTCGTCTTTTTATGTTGTAGAATTTTTGGAGTATATTTGTCGCATACCCCACTTGTATGGACTGGGCACAAGGCCTCCTTTTAACGTGGGCCCACCCACAAGCCGAAGCTCATGGGTGAGAAAGAACAAAAATTGCGTCGATCCCTTCGGCATTCCCCCACAAGGGGGCGCCACAGGAATCGACGCTATTATTAAACGCTCGACGAGTCCAGCGGTCGAAGCTCGCTGGACCCCCCGGCGTCAACCGGAAAATCGAATGTGCAATGAGTTTATAATAATAATAAAAAAAGATTCATTTTCTACCGACGAAGTTTGTCAAACTTTGTAGTTTACATATTATATACATGTCATCTGTGAATCTGTGTATCACCAATTGACGCCTAAGTAATTTGACTAAATAGTAAAGCTGAGTGAGCTCTTAATCCTTGGTAAGGCAACCAGCCTAGGAGAAGGACCCCCGGTGTTAACGGGAACACCGAATGTGCAATGAGTTTATTAAAAAAAAAGATAGAATTTTTTCGAGTGTGGACGAGATTTCACTGCACATGATGTTCCACATAAACATTTTGGTGGAAGTTTCCGTTTTAGTTTGAAGGTGTGAGTAAATCTAGTGTGGCCTATGCGTAACCGAGTAGTTTTCCTCTTTTCTTCTTACTAGGATATTCTTTCTATTTTAAAATGGGTTATGTGTGGTCGAGCTTGTGGGTATTTTTCTTTCGTAGCTGTTCCCATTTCTTTGTCAGAATTTGGCTGATTTTAGGTTTTAGGTTTAGCTAACGCATCCCTTTATACTCAAACAAGAACAACAACCGCAGTGTGAAAAATGTTAAACATATTTGACTGTTAAACACTTATCTATAGAATACGTGGTTTTTGCTTACATCAGAAACCGTTATTTCAATGCAAAACAACATGAAAGATATATTTGAAAAATTCAACATAGAAAACATTCTGTCCTTTTTTAAGGAAATAAAATTATACCATAAAATATAGACATGAACCTAATCAATACCATAACAACATGATCCCCAATGAGGCTAACACATTGTTAAAACTAATTTGTACCAAAGTGTAAATATAGATACACAACATATATATTCCTAACCACTTGCATGAAATAATCCCTGCCGGTTGATATTGGCGTTAAAAATCAATCAAACAAGCCTGACCTGGAGTTTGGACCTTTCTACTCAGAATTGAAACACTCCAGAAGTTCTGTGTCCCTCTTGTGTTATGTGACTATACGGTTGATAGTTTTTAATGTCCCGTTGGTTGGTGACTTTCAGAATTTTCTTCAAGGCGTTCCTGCTTTTGGTTTTATTTTGTTTAAACGCTGTCTTCGTAATTTGGTCGTAATTCTTCTTTAGTCCCATTGTATGAGGGTTGTAATTTACGTTTTGGTTATATTGACTGTGTGTTCTCTTGTGGGAATTGAAGAGTTTTCTTATATTTGAATTTTGTGGAGTTAGCCATTCTATTTCTATTCTTTCTAGTAGATTAAAATTATTTTTGGTTTCCATTGATTTTGAAGGATCTTTAGATTGATCTGATAGTTTTTTAGCCGGGTTTGTTTTTTTTATATTTTTTATTGTTGATCTTGTTTCCCGTGAGTCTTTCTTCCAGTGTTTATTTCAAAAAAATGTGTGCCGTAACTACGGGTGATTCTTTTTTTTTTGTCAGCGATAAAACGGACATTACCACGTTTTACAATGCTCTTCTGAAGGGCAATGACAGATAGGGGTGGTTGGTGAGAGATTGTCATGGATATCTGTGCTGCCAGAAGGGTATGCTGATAATGATGATGATGGGTGTTTATTGTAGCTTTTTCTGGCTTAGGTTGGGTTGCTGAATCTTTTTTGCGTCCCCTAAAACTTAGGCCAATCGCTCGTCCCCAGTTTTATAAACCTATCAAAAAGTGCTTTGTATTTGTCGGGTTTATTTAGGTTTTCATTGGTCTAAGAAAATACAGTTCACTACGGAAAAAGAACAAGACAACAAATTTTCCTTCCTAGATGTGTTAATAACTCGCACAGAGCAAGGATTCAGTTCATCCGTATATCGTAAGCCTACCTTCACTGGAAAGTATCTCAACTTCAATTCCCACCATCCATATAATGTAAAGAAAGGTATCGTCCGTTGCTTACAACATCGATCAAAAGCCATCAGCAGTGATGAAGTATACCAGAAGGAAATGGACAGCTTAAGGAAGACCCTCTGTCGTAAGAATTATCCTGAGAGCATAACATCGGCTATGAGAAATCTGGATCGCAGGACAGAGGATGATACCCGAAAACTCACCACAGTCTGTTTGCCCTATGTCAAAGGCTTGGCTGAAAAGATTCAAAAGATATGTCATTTTTTCTCTCCCTCTTCTTTTTTGTACATGCCACACAATCTCATCTTCTTGGTAATTAGGGCGTTTATTTTTCACTGGGATAATTTTCCTCCATGAAGTCAAAATCACTTTAGTCACACCTTCCACAGATCAGACGTCAACTACAGCTCTCCTTGTGGTGTCCATACTTTTGACATTTAGCTTCTTATCCTTTGTTCCTAGTAAATCGCCATTAAATTATTTACTTAACTGATTATAGACTGGCACAAGGACATAAATATCTAGCACTCGGTGAGAATCTAATTTACTGCAGTATTAGCATTCTGTAAGGATAACCTGATAACTACTAGTACTCACTCGAGTTTGTTGTTAAAAGCCAGCACAGGGTTACCCGGGATCTTAATTTAAGTGTCGTTTTCACACCATCCAATTTATCAGAAACGAAAGCTCACTAACTTACACTATTTTTGACACTCCAATTTACAGTCAAATCTCACTATCAGATCACCGAATGTTAGCTGAGATGAGCCTGTTCAAATAAGAAAACGTTACCATAAGTTAATCTATCTGATAGTTGAAGAATAATTAAAGTTCTAATTACCGTCGAACTGGGAAGACAAGGCAACAAACGGTTGTAATTTAAATACAAACCCGAATAGTCACTAAGTCTGCTGCAGAATGACAGGATATTTATAAGACTCCATAATGTCATTCAAATCAAGCAGTCAAGTAGCCAATCAGAACTCAAGGAATTGAATCACCCGAATCACCCAAATCACTCAAATTCAGGAATGGGTCATTCTTGATTTCTATATATACCAACTGTCTTGGACACTGCTTAAGTTGTACTTAGTTAGCTGCTGTTATTCAAACCAACAGTAGACTTACTGACTTCAATAATGGTGAAGTTCCAATTCTGGAGCTCTGAGGAATGTGGAGTAGACCTTTATCACCATTACTCCCTGGTCCACACTGATCTGGAGTGGTAGTACTGCTAGGATCCCATTTATGGGTTGAATAAAACAAAATGAATTCTAAAAGATGTGTTTAAAAATGAGTACCCATCAAGAATGAAATACAAAACTTATTATTTGCATTATTCGGATTATTGTCCGCATCTTTCATTGTTTTCTGTACAACGTTTAGGCCTTCTTCACGTATTGCCTTTCGGACTCGGGAACCTACTTTTCGAACTCCGGAACCTTCTTTTCGAACTCGGGAACCTTCTTTTCGAACTCCGGAACCTACTTTTCGAACTCGGGAAACTTCTTTTCGAACTCGGAACCTTCTTTTGAACCCTTGAACGCTTTTTGAACCACGGAAACTTTGACCTAACCCTTTATTTCAGTCCACGGGGGTATCCTGTTCTCATTCCGTTAACCATAGCTGAGGTGGAAGCGTTAAACTGTGCTAATTATTATTCTATTTACTTCTGCCCCTGGCCAGGATTGAACCTGGAGTCCAGAGAGAACTGTCACTTAGAACTGTCACAACTTAACATAAGTGAAATAAAACAAAACATATTTAGCATAAAATGACTCAATAGGTTGACATGTCGTAAAGTCCAACCAACCAGTTCCGATATTACATTCTCTTTCGGACTAATACCCTTGGGAAAGGTATGAACCCGTTTATCACCCACAGCTATTAGTTAAATAGTAATCACTATTGTGTTACTGTACCATAAGAAAACAGACACCTCTGGGCCAAAATAAAATAAAGTAAAATTTCACTTCTTTTTCTGATAGAAAAAAGGTTTAACTACATAAGTCGAAAATAATATTAGTTTCTATTTCTCTGAATGTTTAAGATGAGGCTTGAAGATTAGTATTATCTGCGTTGATCGGACTATTGTCCCCATCTTCATTGTTATTTGTACAACGTTTCGGCCGATATACCCTCCGGCTTTCTACAGGTATTTCTTGTCGGACTCGAGTTCGAAAAGAAGGTTCCCGAGTCCGAGAAGGTTCCGCGATCGACAAAAATACCCGAAGAAGGCCGGAGGGCATATCGGCCGAAACGTTGTACAAATAACAAATGAAGATGGACAATAGCCGAATAACGCAGATAATACTAATATTAGTTTCGTAAATAAATTCGTAAATAGCACTAATTTTTTTTTGGCGGGGGCATTTATTGACAATATTGAGTAAAAGATGGCAGAAACGTTCGGTTAATGATATTGAGATAAAAGCAAAAGAGATAGAATACAAAAATAATCTATTACAAATAAATAAAGAAGTAAATAGACGTGTAAAAATGAAAACATTTTAAACCCAGATCATGCCATGCATTAATGGCGGTGTGTGTGTGCGAGAGAGAGGAGAGAGAGAGAGAGAGAGAGAGAGAGAGAGAGAGAGGAGAGAGAGAAGAGAGAGGATGGATTGAGAAAATAAAGAGAGAGAGAGTGAGCGAGGGTAGGGATTGAGAGAGAAATTAGCGAGGGTAGGGATTGAGAAAGAAAGAGAGAGAGTGAGCGAGGGTAGGAATTGTGAAAGAAAGAAAGAAAGAAAGAAAGAAAGAAAGAAAGAGGGTGCTGGTAGTAGACAGACAGAGAAATACATTAGTCACGAAAAAAAAAGAAAGGGATATTATAATTAGAGAGAGAGAGAGAGAGAGAGAGAGAGAGAGAGAGAGAGAGAGAGAGAGATTCTCCATTGAAAAAGAAAGAGAAATATAACTCTAGGTAGATAGATATAGAGTGAGAGAGAGTGAGTGAGAGAGGGTGGAGAGAGAGAGGGAAGAGAGTGAGCGAAGGTAGGAATTGTGAAAGAAAGAAAGAAAGAAAGAAAGAAAGAAAGAAAGAAAGAAAGCGGGTGCTGGTAGTAGACAGACAGAGAAATACATTAGTCACGAAAAAAAGAAAAGGGATATATAATTGAGAGAGAGAGAGAGAGAGAGAGAGAGAGAGAGAGAGGAGAGAGAGAGAGAAGAGAGAGGTGAGTGAGTGAGTGAGAGAAAAACAGAGAGAGAGAGTGAGTGAGTGAGTGAGAGAGAGAAAGAGAGAGAGTGTGAGAGAGTGGGTGAGTTAGTGAGAGAAAGAGAGAGAGAGAGTGTGAGAGAGTGGAGTGAGTTAGTGAGAGAGAACGAGAGAGTGAGAGTGAGAGGGTGAGTTGAGTGAAGAGAGAGAGAGAGAAAGAGAGAGAGAAAGAGAAGAGAAAGGAGAGAGAGTGAGAGAGTGGATGAGTGAGAGAGAGACATAGAGAGACAGAGAAAAGAGAGAGAAAGAGAAAGAGAGAGAGAGTGAGTGTGTGAGTGAGAGAGAAAGAGAGAAAGAGAAAGAGAGAGAAAGAGAGAGAGAGCAAGAGAGAGAGAGTGAGTGTGTGAGTGAGAGAGAGAGAGAGAGAGAGAGAGAGAAGAGAGAGAGGGTGAGTGAGTGAAGTGAGAGAAAAACAGAGAGTGAGAGTGAGTTGAGTGAGAGAGAGAAAGAGAAAAGAGAGAGAGAGAGAGAGAGAGAGAGAGAGAGAGAGAGAGAGAGAGAGAGATTAAGCTGCATAGAACCCTGTGCAATTCCTTGGAGTGCGTTGGTTTTACTTATAGGTCTGACATCACTGTGTTGCCATAACAACAGATCAAACACAGAATCCAATAATGGACAGCAATGAAACGGAAAGAGAAATATGATGGCAAAAGAAGAAAACGTACTGAATCTATGAATAGACTCCGATGTCCGAGGTCCATTCATTAAACAAGGTGAATTTTACAATAAAACGTCTCAGATTTCACACAGCAACAAAAACTTAAGAACAACAGGCATTGTATAAGAAGTTCAAAGAGTATAAACTCCGGTTCTTATAAAGCATTGGGTTACTTAAAGGAGAATACCCAATGCAGAACATTTCGGTAGGATAACAACAGCCAGCGGACAATATTTTATTATCAGCAGGTGCTGGTATATGGACAGTTCTGCAAATTGGGTGATTTTGGCTTAATTAATTAATTATATCCCTTAATTAGTAAAAATCAATAACCAAATTTGACGAGTTTCTTAGTTAGAAGAATATTAATCTATATACAAGATTTCAAATATGAGTGACTTCTCTTTTCTGTGTTATAGATCGACACGTACATATCAAAAACTTACTCCTATAATATATATATATATATATATATATATATATATATATATATTATATAATTATATATATATATAATGGACAGCCGATAGTTAACGTAGGAGATTTAGTAAATGAAGTATATGACATGACTAATTTTCACATTCTAACTCAATTCTCTGGGGAGAGGTTTTGTTAAACTTCTTCATAGCTTTGTGGTATAAGAAGTTCAAAGAGTATAAACTCCAGTTCTTATAAACTATTGGGTTACTTGTAGGAGAATACCCAATGCAGAACATTTCAGTAAGATAACATAATCTATACATATGGAAGAACTAGGTTCCCCAGGCAATACAACGTCACAATTGTCCAAGTACATGAAGAAGTGTATGGAAAGACAAAAGAGGTGGAAACCACTTACAGTTTATGAGGTCTGGACCGAAAGGTATGCACCATGTGTGGTGCTGAAGAGTTGTAACGAGCACGTCTATCCTCGTCAAGCCAGCTTTGTAAAGAGAATGATATTTTGGTGTTCCTTTCTCTCGTGACCAAAAAGGAACTCCTAACGCGGAAGGGTTACTCAAACCCTGCGACAATGGAGACTAGTACATTTAGTCCCCTACAGTAGTATTTTGCTATGCAATTCTTGCTATTTGAAGCAACCATCAGGTATACCGACAACTATAGAGTTGTTTTTAGCAAGACTCCGTACCTGAGCCATGAGCTTCCAAATTTTCTATTTCAGTAGGGTAACAACAAACGTGTTAATTAAGGACGTACAACATTTAATCCATACACATGGGAGAACTAGGTTCCCCAGGCCATACAAATCTCCGAGTACATATAGAAGTGTATGGAAAGACAAAAGAGGGGGTCTGGGCCGAAAGGCATGCACCATGTGGTGTTGAGGAGTAGTGACGAGAACGTCTGTCCTCGTCAAACCAACTTTGTAAAAGAGGCTGATATGTTGGGGTTCCTGTGTCTCGTTACCAAAAAGGGACTCCTGACACGTAAGAGTTTCTCAAACAAGAGGGAGTACCCCATTTAATCCCCTACATAAGCAAACAAATGCCCATGTGTCAGACTTAGCAAAACTTAGTAAATAATTTTGACCTCCGGCCACTGTTCCCCGTTCCATCACTGAAGTTAAGCAGTGATGATCCTGGTTAGTAATTAAGTGGATGATCGCTTTGTAACAACAGGTGCTGTAAGCAAGATGGTAATGCCTATGTGCCAGACTAACCAAAGCTTAGTAAATACATTTTTATTTATTGTCAAGCCATAATGAAATCACTGGTCTGCGTTGTAGAGATTTGTGTAGACTGGCCAGTATTCAGCTGTGTTGCAAATTGAATTTGCTTTTGAGAATCCAGACTTTGCAAGTGGTTTAAATAGCAGATTGAGCTATATTACTTTGTGGCATGATCAATTCTATTTCTAGGAATTTGATTGGCTGGTGGTTTTAGTGTGTGTATTTTAATCCATATATACTGAACTCTTGACCATATCCTGTCAGTTGCTATAGTGTATTCGGTTACATTCTGTTTTTTTTTTGTCTGGTGACTGGACGCCAGTCACAGCCTTCCTGTGAACGTGAGTATAATGACCCTTATACGTCCGTTAGATAGGAAGCGCGTGGTGTAATGGTTAAAGTCTTTGGAAATGGACTCGTTGCCCCAAGTTCAAACACTGGACGTGGTAATTGCATTTCACTTAGCGCTAATATCCTTGGGAAAGGTATGAATCCTACTCTCTCTCCAGCTATGGGTAAATAGTAGGACAGACTGGGCTCTTTAACCTTGGTTAGGCAACCGGTCTAGGAGAAGGAAAACTCTGAATTCAAACCTGTTGAACTCCGCTTAAGAAATTGACCTTGTGTCGCATCCTGCTCGTGCGGAGGGGTTGATAAATAATATACATCCGTTAGATCATCGAACTTAAGCAGCAATAATCTCGTTCAATTCTGAGATGGTAATGTTTAGTAAAATAATTAGTTGGGCTAATGTAACCCACCTGTTGACTTTGTTGCAGAAGTAAACAAATCATAAAATATCTAGTGTTGTTTATAAACTTTAATTTAGAAAAGCCCAGTCCTGTGTAGATTGAAAATAGATTAACTAATCGAATGAAAATACAAATAGACTTACTTTATAAAATAAGCCTCTCGTTGTTTTATTTTCATCAAAATGTTCTAGCCATTCTTTGCGGGCCACCTAGAAACTGACTATCAAACTAAACTCTCTCTCTCTCTCTCTCTCTCTCTCTCTCTCTCTCTGAGAAAACTAATATATAATGAGTAGGTAATCAAGATATACATGGATAGAAGGAAAGTGACAGATAGATTGTGAAGTAAGAGTCGGATCGGTTTTTGACATAATTATGGTATCAGACAGACAGCGAGGGAGTCTATCCCCTTTTCACTAGCGCTAAACCAAGGAGATTATTTTAGCATCTGAAGTGGAGCGCCACACCAGCTCTCCACTTTACCGCACAGATTCCTGTACTACTGATACTAGTATCAACTCCATAGATATATACCTGAAGTCACACACACACAGTCCTTTTAGTCACTCAATTAAGTACTGAATATGCTCATTGTTGCTTAACTTTGATGTTTTCAAAGTTACTTGACCGTAAGTTCCCCCAACGTCTCTGAGAGACTTTTATATAGTATATGTGATTACTGTTAAGGGTAGTATAAATTGTTCCCCTTTAAATGTATCTTTTAGGCAGAGAGTGATGGTATTTGCCTCTCATCCCACTAATGAGGGCATGACACAAGGACATTTTTATTGGAGGAGGAGAGTGAGAGAGAGGCCGTGACACAAGGACATTTTTATGTGGGCCCACCCACAAGCCGAAGTTCATGGCTGGTAGGCACAAAAATGCGTTGCCTGGGGGGATAGTGCCCTGGGATTAACGCTGTTCATTTACATTAACAAACACAGGGCCCGAAAGGCCCGTGTTAATAGTACATTTTTAGGCAGATATTGAATGCTTTATTATTGTATAAAATCATTCATGAAACAAAAACTAATTTCGTATACCCGAAAGTATTTGCAATTAAATGTAAATCGCACCAGTTAGTTCAAAACGATATCTTTTTAATACTAGCAAATATATGCACCCTCCGGGTGCAACTATTTAAGTTTTAATGTAATGAAATATCGTATTAAATTAGAGGCAGACAAAAAGATATGTAACAGAGTGGGGGTATAATAGAAAAATAGAAATGAAACTTACTCTTCTATCACTTCCGTCTTTCATTGCTGAATTTTACTTATTTAACTATTTAGTTAAATTAGGAAATAAAGAATAAAATGTTATTTTTTCTTGTTAATGGATTTCATTTAATATTCATTGAAGAGATTTTTGCTTATATCCATTAAAATAAAACCAAACAATTAGAAATCAATAATACTAAGCACATATTTAATAAAATCACATTTTTAATATCAATATGCAAATTAGCCTTCCCATTCACACTGCAAACCACTATTTTTTGTATATATAAATACAATTGCATGTTATTTGTATGTAGATATGGACAACACTAATAAAAATAAATAAAGCAATTTTATTAATAATTGAGGTTTAAATATAAATAAAATCATTGAATGTGATGTAAATAACTATGTTAATTGTGACTCGATTTGTAATATAGTTTCGGTTACAGACAGAAAAACACACAATCTCCATTATAATAAGATGTATGGGAATATTTATTTCTGTCCGAATTTTCGAAAGGAGAAATTACCATTATTTCACATCGATTTTTTTTAGGATGTGTGGCTATTGTCCTCATCTTGATTCTTATAATCACAATTGGAATGAGGAAAAATGAAAGAGTTGACTCAGCAGCCAAATCGGCTTTAGATTTGACTATCGACTAATTTAAGATTCAATACTCATAAGAAATTAGAATTTGGTAGATAAGCAACACCAGATAATCAGAATTTAGATTTTGTGCATTACATCTGTGATAATTTAGACAGTCTCATTTTTAACCAGGGGATGTGGCAAGATGATAACGGCTGTTCGATTGAGGAATACGAGTATTGATATATAGATAGAAGGCATTACTTTTGGAGCATTTTGGAGCATTTTTGTGAATAAATCTATTTGAAAAGACAGAGTTTTATAAGAAGTATTGTATATCTCATTTTTATGTTTACAATGTTTCACAATGTTTTAATTCACATTGATTTATGCTTATCTTTAAATCAACTTTTGTTGCTCTTTCATATTTAATCTGTAAAGATGTGGGTTTTTTTTTTGGGGGGGGGGCTTTACACACATACACACGCACACACAGAGAGGCATACAAATAAATCCATTGATATCATCGGAGATAAACATCCGCAAACCATGGTGATAATGTAAATGGGGATAAACATCTGGTTAATATGTTGTTTGCTAATAAATAGAGACATTTACATTGTTAACAAAATAATCAAAATATAAAGGATTATGATTATATATATATATATATATATATATATATAATAATATAATATATATATATGTATGCATACATATATATATATACATACATATATATACATAAATATATATATACATATATATATACATATATATATATATACATACATATATACATATATATATACATATATACATATACATATATACATATACATATATATATACATATATATACATATATATATGTGTGTATTTGGGCAGCATTCTTTCATTTATACATGTAGAATTAAACAAAAGACACATCTCCTGTTTAACAATTTTAGTTTTGATCTTTTCGAGTTTTCTGGCCAACTTTTTAATATTTGGGTGAATTCGTGAATAAGTCTACCAAAGTTCAGGTCCTGAGTACTTTCGGCACTTGCCATCATCAGGGTTGATGTGTTCTAGTTTTTTTTTTTTTTTTTAATTTAAAAATTATATGAATGTGGAGGCTGGAAGGAGAAGAATTGATGAGAAAGGTGTTATAGGCATTTTAAAATGTGTGTACTGCATTAGAAGTTAATTTTGTTTAAGGATGGTTTGTATTGTTTTATGTATAAGCTTCTAGTATTTGGAGTTTATGTTTATTTTTTCTTTGTGCAGAATGTGTGTATTTTCCGTTAGAATATTTCGGTAATTAGAGTGGGGGCATGAACGTAATTTTAGGTGTTGTGAAATGGAGCTATTATCTGCTAAATGGAGGGTTAGACGACGTGACAATGTGGTTGAGGTGAATCCAATGTATGTATTTTCATTTTCTGGGAGACTGCAATCTCCTCGGGGACACTTAAATCTGTATACTACATTGGTCTCATTAAGCCGACTTGTCTGGGGAGAGAAATTGTTGCGAACAACGAGGTTAGTTGTTTTGAATTTTGTATAATATATATAATATATATATATATATATATAATATATATATATATATATATATATCCATCCTTTGCGGGATTTACTTGTCAAGATTATTTTCTATAATTATCGAATTTTATGCGATACATGCATTTATAATTGCCTTCAAGCAAAAATATAAATAATAATTTATTCAACATTGCTTCTATAAACAAACACAAAATCTTCACTTCGCCGAAGAGCTTACGGCCGGTTTGTTTACTAAATAAACGTCCACTTGCCTACTATGGCAGGGGCGTGTAATAGTATCATTTGACAAGGTTAATTTCGCAGGGATTGTTCGCTATGTACCGGCGGCCGAACGGATATGGTCTCTGACTATGCCTGTGAAGTCCGGTTTCGATTCCTGTCGGAGGGGAGTCGTTAGTATACATCGCTGAAGAGACTTAATAAAGTCGAAACAGTCTGTACGGTGTTCTGCATAGCGAGCCATCCTTTGCGGGATTTACTTGTCAAGATTATTTTCTATAATTATCGAATTTTATGCGATACATGCATTTATAATTGCCTTCAAGCAAAAATATAAATAATAATTTATTCAACATTGCTTCTATATAAACAAACATCAAAAATCTTATTCACTTCGCCGAAGAACTTACGGCGGGTTTGTTTACTAAATAAACGTCCACTTGCCTACTATGGCAGGGGCGTGTATTAGTATCATTTGACAAGGTTAATTTCGCAGGGATTGTTCGCTATGTACCGGCGGCGAACGGATATGGTCTCTGACTATGCCTGTGAAGTCCCGGTTTCGATTCCTGTCGGAGGGGAGTCGTTAGTATACATCGCTGAAGAGACTTAATAAAGTCGAAACAGTCTGTACGGTGTTCTGCATAGCGAGCCATCCTTTGCGGGATTTACTTGTCAAGATTATTTTCTATAATTATCGAATTTATGCGATACATGCATTTAATAATTGCCTTCAAGCAAAAATATAAATATATATATATATATATGTATATATATACATATATATACATATACATACATATATATATACATATATATACATATACATACATATATATATACATATATATATATACACATATATACATATACACACACACACACACACACATATATATATATATATATATATATATATATATTATCCTTATCTTTAATAACTAACACACTTAACTTGCAACCCTAAAAAAATATAGACTCTTCAAAAAACAAAAACAAAAAAACACAACAACCACAACAACATAGATAAGAGAACTAAAACACATATATACCCCATGATGACGACTGAAGAAGCAGTCGAAAGCACTCGGGCTAACAGTATAGGAAATATCCTATTTAGATTCGATCCAAACACCAGAAAGATCGCCAGACGACTCGAAAAGACACAAATATAAATAATGAAGAAGAAGTACTCCATGTTGTTCAATAACACATGCCTGAAAAAAAGAATTATGGGATGGATTAGTGAATAAAGAGTAAGGAAATAAACTCCAGATATGAAAACACGATTATATATAGAGTGAGGGGAAACAGATTTTCGTACACATGCACATTTTTAATTAATTGTATTTCTTATTATAATGGAGATTGTGTGTTTTTTGTCTGTAACCGAAACTATATTACTACTCAAGTCACAATTCCCTTAGTTATTGACATCATATTCTCCATGATTTTATTTTAAACTTTTTAATAATTAATAAAATTGTTTCACATTATTAATACTGTTAACCATATCTACATACGAATAACATGCAATTATATTTATATATATAACAAAATAGCGGTTTACAGTGTGAACTGGAAGGCTAATTTGCATATTGATATTAAAAAATCGAATTTAATAAATATGTGCTCAGTGTTATTGATTTCTAACTATTTGGTTTTATTTTAATGAATATAAGCAAAAATTTTACTTCCTATTTTAACTAAATACTTAATTTAGAAAAAATAGCAATGAAAGACGAGAGTGATGGAAGAGTAAGTTTTAGTTGTTCTATGTTTCAAATCTTTTGATCTGAATTCTTATTTAGTTTCATTAGCCTTTCTAATTTTATATAATATCTTATTACATTCAAACTTAAATACTTGCACCCGGAGGGTGCATATATTTGCTAGTCCAAATAACGAATAAACATACTTTTCATATAATTAACTGTAAACAGGTCCGTAATAACTTAATCTTATTATAATGGAGATTGTGTATTTGTCTGTCTGTAACCGAAACTGTATCACTACTCAAGTCACACTTCCCTTAGTTATTGACGTCATATTCTCCATGATTTTATTTTCACTTAAACCTTCATTATTAATAAAAGTTGTCTTGCATAATTAATACTATTAGCCATATATAAAAACAAATTACATGCAATTATATTTATATATACAACAAAATGGCGGTTTACAGTGTGAACAGAATGGCTAATTTGCATATTGATATTAAAAAAATGATTTTAATGAATATGTGCTTGGTATTATTGATTTCTAATTGTTTAGTTTTATCTTAATAAATATGAGCAAAAATCTCGAGGATAAATCTTAAAGAATTCTTATAGCAAAAGAAATAACTGCAATTTTATCATTTACTTCCTGCTTTAACTAAATAGTTACATTTTTTAAAAAAATTAGCAATTAAATATTTTTCGATTATAGCCCCCATCTGGTTTAAAACTTTTTATCTGCTTTCTTATTTAGTTTCAATACCTTTCCAATTTTATATGATATTTAATTACATTAAAACTTAAATACTTGCACCCAGAAGGTGCATATATTTGCTAGTTTGATTCAAAAAATATAAAATACAATAAATTTCGATACTTATTTGACACACCTTGTATATACATATAGTGAGTGAGTGTGTGTGTGTGTGTGTGTGTGAGAGAGAGAGAGAGAGAGAGAGAGAGAGAGAGAGAGAGAGAGAGAGGGAGGGAGGGAGGGGTAGAGAGATGAACAAAAGTTATAAAACAAATAGTGATATTTTGTTGTAGCTTTATTTTCATTGTTCTCAACTAGTTTTGACTTCAGTTCATCCCACGGAGAAAAATAATGAATGTAAAGAAACTTTTATGCAAAGAAAAGTTTATAAAATCTTTTCAAAAGAGTATATATGCTACGAAAGAAGCGAATTGGATTATGTGTCAACCCATATCTACCCAAACTATTTCAAAGTGAGTTTTTGAGGATCGTTTAGTTTGATGTTAAAACCATTTGGGAGTCATCGTTTAGAGAGGTTTTAGTCATTTATCTTCCCCTGCTTCTATTATTGCCGTGATATTGTTCCACTGCATTTTTTCGATTATTTCTATGATAGTGAACTTTACTTTGCTGTTAAAATCATGACGGTTTCAGGGAAATGCTGTCTACAAATGTTAGTTTGTTGTAATCCATATATTTGAATCTGTGTCTATAGTCATTTAGTATAAAGTAAAATGGCCATTTGACTTATAATGCATTGTTCATATCTATTCTTTCTATGATGGTAACTTTTATTCCTCTTAAAAGTGTGACCGTTTGAGCGGAAATGCTGTTCTACAAATATTAGTTTGTTGTAATTCATAGATTTGATTCTGTGTCTATAGTCTAAATTTTATTCTGTGTTATAGTCTGAAATAAAATGGCCACTTGACTTTCCAATGTATTGTTCATATCTATTCTTTCTATGATGGTGAACTTTGCATTCTGTTAAATTGTGACCGTTTCACCAGAAACGCTGTTCTCAAGTATTATTTTGTTGTAATTCATAGATTTGATTCTGTGTCTGTAGTTATTTAGTTTAAAGTAAAAATGGAAATAATGAATTTCCAATGTAATGTTTTGGGCAGCATGTGCAATCCAGTACATTAATTACATTTTGCTTCTGCTATTAGATGTGTAGTATTTAAAAAAAATACTTTTTTGAAATTAATCATTGGCCAACAATACGATAACAAGATCCTCTCTTGTTTTGACATCTAAACAGCAATTCTTTTATTTATGATTTATGGCTATCTTTGAACTGAAAGATATGTAGTTTTTCTTCTCAGTATAACAACTTGTTGTCACTTCTGCCATAAGACTGGACATCTTTTAGTTTCCTATTTGAGTTTTGGGGACGTTCATCATCCAAAATATATCAACGAATGTTGGAATATCTATAGGAATAGGATGTATGCCAAATTGCATTCATTAACATTCCAAGCATCAGCAGCAGTCACTTCTGGTAAAGATTGGTCAATAGGAAACGTATACGAACGCATTTAAGATCGTTGGTAATTGTCTAAAATCAATTTCAAATTAAACTTTCTGCAAGACCAGACGACGATTACAAGGAGAACTACTAATAATACAGACTTCTTGTCGCAAGGGGTATCTACTGAGAGCTACACTCTTTTTACCTGGATTCTCAAGGAATACTGCATACTTTTTGCCACAAGGAGTATCTCCTAGCACTACACTCTTTTCTACCTGGAATCTCAAGGAATACCACAGACTTTCTGCATAAGGAGTATCTACTGAGAGTACACTTTTTTCTAGCTGGGATCTCAGGGAATACTACATACTTTCTGCCATAGGGAGTATCTACTGGGACTACACTCTTTTCTACCTGGGATTTCAAGGAATACTACAGACTTTCTGGCATAAGAAGTATCTACTGAGAGTACACTCTTTTCTACCTTGGATTTCAAGGAATACTGCATACTTTCTGCCATAGGGAGTATCTACTGAGACTACACTCTTTTCTACCTGGGATGTCAAGTAATACTACAGACTTTCTGCCATAAGGAGTATCTACTGAGAGTACACTCTTTTCTACCTTGGATCTCAAGGAATACTGCATACATTTTGCCACAAGGAGTATCTACTGAAACTACACTCTTTTCTACCTGGATTCTCAAGTATCTACTGAAACTACACTCTTTTTTTACCTGGGATCTCAAGGAATACTACAGACTTTCTGCCATAAGGAGTATCTATTGAGACTACACTCTTTTCTACCAATAATTTCAAAGAACACTACAAGACTAGGATTAATCAACTTGACCCAAACTCAAGACCGACTTGGATTTACCAACTGAAGAACTAAGCGCCAAAAATGGCAACCAAAACTTTAACATTGTCTATCTCTGAACTGTGAGCTATGTAGCTTCTCTTCTGGGTATAACATATTTATGGTCGCTTCTGTCATAATAGTGGATATTTTTAGTCTCCCATTTTACTTTCGAGGACGTGCATATGTTTTTTTCGTTCATCATCCAAACATATCTAGGTAATGCAGTAATAGTTTCTTGTATTTTATTTGCGATGTACATCGTATGACTATAACACCTGTTTCTCAGCCATTTTTTCTTGATCCAAACTAGATTTTATTCTCCTCTTTCTGATTATTCTTATGTTAATGGCGGCTTTGGATACCACGTTAATTCTTAAACATTTCTCAATTCAATATCTTTATTACGGAAATTACATCGGTGATCGTTTATGCTGTTTTGCGCTTTAATAAATTTTCTATTGTCAGTGTTTATTACTTTATGCATGGTCTTGGCGCAGCAGTAACTGACATTCAATAGAATTTCGAAGAAGATATATCGCCCGAAATACTCGTTAACTAATATCAACAAAATTCCCAACACGTTTGTTTTCACACTTTGGGTGGAAGAGGATGGGAGGAAGGAGTGTAAGGTAATTCTGTTTTTTTTACCGTTTTTCTTTTATCATCCTTTTGCATGTTAAACTGCAGCTGATCACGGTGCCAACTCTGTACAAGGATATCTTCGTGTTGGGCCTTATTAGAAAAAATTGCAGTATTACTTACCTGCAAGCGATGGATTTATGTAGATGCTGAGCTAGCATGAGGGAACGATCAGATCTGGCATGGATACAAATGGGAATCTTATCTTTTCTATATTGTCTATTAGTTATTTAGCTTAGCTTGGTTGTTGCACAAGGTCAGAAGTATTGTGCAACCAGTGAGAACCAAATTTGTTAACCATTACACACCACTTGTTAAAACTAAGTGTACTCCGTGTTTTATTGAATATTTTCTCAGGATTATTATACTTATCCTACTAGTATTATCTTTGTTACGGTTTAAGAACATTCTGTTTTTTTTTTCTTTTATAAATACTAGCAAAAACAAAAACACCCTTCGGGCGGTGTAAAAATAAATTTTTAAAAAATATTGCCTGAGGGGGTGGGAAAATTGAATAAACAAAATAAAACCTTTAATAGTTTTAAAAAATTAATGACTTACTTAAAAAGTATCATATTCACTCCACTCTACTGAGATATTTGTTTTGTTTTACGACAGCAAGGACCTCCAAAACGCTTTAAAATATGATTTAATTATTTATACTCTTATCTTTAGAGAAATTTTAAAAATCGTTCGAGTAAAATATATTTTGTTCCAATTTCATGAAATTGAATTAGCGGTGGAAACGACCCCATGAAATATATATATCTCCTAATATATTTTAGGAAAAACTATTTTAAACATAAATTCATATATAGGTGAATATAAAAAAATTCGTGAAAATTTGACAATTGATTTTTCATAGAATTTTATAAGAGAATGTTTTCATAGAATTTCATAAGGGGATGGGGAAGATGGTGTTAACAATTTTGTTTTTACCGTTCTCTTTTATTATCCAATTGTTTATTAAAATACTGCTGAGCAGGTGCCCACTCTGTCCAAGGATCTCTTCATGTTTAGCTTTATTTTTAAAAAATTGCAGTATTACTTACCTGCAAGCGATGGATTTATGGATGCTGAGCTAACGTAAGGGAACTATCAGATCTGGCATGGATACAAATGAGAATCTTATCTTTTCTATATTGTCTATTAGTTATTTAGCTTAGCTTGGTTGTTGCACAAGGCCAGAAGTATTGTGCAACCAGTGAGAACCAGTTTGTTAACCATTACACAACTGGTTAAAACTAATTGTACTCCGTGTCTTATTGAATATTTTCTCTGTGATTATCTGACTAATGTTATCTTTACTACGGTTTAAGAACATTCTGATTTTTCTTTTATAAATACTAGCAAAAGACCAAACAAACCAAAAACACCCTACGGGCAGTGCAAAAGTACATTTTTGAAGATATCTCCCGAGGGGTGTGGAAAATTAAATAAATAAAATAAAACCTTTGATAGTTTTTTTTAATTACTTACTTAAAAAATTATCATATTGCCTCCATTCCACTGAGATGTTTGTTTTGTTTGACGACCGTAGGACCTCCAAAATGTTTTCTGATTTAATTATTCAGACTCTTATCTTAGGAGAAAAATCTAAAATTCACACGAGTAAAATATATTTTGTTCGGATTTCATAAAATTAAATAAGGGAATGTCGACCCCGTAAAACATATTTCTCCTAATATATTTCAGAAAAAAACTATTTTAAACATAAATTCATATAAAGGTGAATAAGTTTTGAAATTTTCGTGAAAATTTGACAATTAATTGATTTTTCATAGAATTTTAATATTTTTATGCAGTAATGATACGGACTATAGATTAAATACTCATTTAAAATTCACACGAGTAAAATATATTTTGTTCGGATTTCATAAAATTAAACAAGGGAATGTCGACCCCGTAAAACATATTTCTCCTAATATATTTCAGAAAAAAACTATTTTAAACATAAATTCATATAAAGGTGAATAAGTTTCGAAATTTTCGTGAAAATTTGACAATTAATTGATTTTTCATAGAATTTTAATATTTTTATGCAGTAATGATACGACTATAGATTAAATACTCATTTAAAATTCACACGAGTAAAATATATTTGTTCGGATTTCATAAATTAAACAAGGGAATGTCGACCCGTCTCCTAATATATTTCAGAAAAAAACTATTTTAAACATAAATTCATATAAAGGTGAATAAGTTTCGAAATTTTCGTGAAAATTTGACAATTAATTGATTTTTCATAGAATTTTAATATTTTTATGCAGTAATGATACGGACTATAGATTAAATACTCATTTAAAATTCACACGAGTAAAATATATTTTGTTCGGATTTCATAAAATTAAACAAGGAATGTCGACCCCGTAAAACATATTTCTCCTAATATATTTCAGAAAAAAAACTATTTTAAACGTAAATTCATATAAAGGTGAATAAGTTTCGAAATTTTTCGTGAAAATTTGACAATTAATTGATTTTTCATAGTTTTAATATTTATATATTATAATGATACTGACTATAAATTAAATACTTATTGGTAAACTTACTTAATTTCTGAAATTACTTTAACGTAACACTGACGTAGTTTTGGTTACAGACAAACAGAGACCGAATTTCTATTATTAATAGATTTGCCAACCCGTTCGCACGAGCAGGATGTGACACAAGGTTAGTTTTTTTTTTTTTTTTTTGAAGCGGAGTTTAAAGGGTTTGAATTCAGACTAGACTATTTACCTATGCAAGTTTAAAGAGCCCAGTCTGCCCTATTATTTACCCATAGCTGGAGGGAGAGTTCTTGGATGAATACCTCCGGGTCCATTTCCATACCACTCTAACATTACATTACACAATATATAAATACAATTGCTAATGATGCAATAAACAATTTCGCTACACCCTGACAGCAATAAATAATGGCACGTGACTCAACCTCATCCAACATAAAAAATACCTTGTTACAGAGGATTAAATAAACAGTTGATGTCAGCACACTTTTCTTGGGGTCATCTATTTCTAAAACTACCTCATATATATATATATATACATATATATATATATATATATATATATATATATATATATATATATATATATATATATATATATATATATATATATATATATATATATATATATATATATATATATATATATATATATAGGGCTAGTGGTTAGAGTCGTGAAAATGGACTCGTCGATTCGAGTTCAATTCCTAGACGAAGCTGTTGGCATTTCACATAGCGTTAATACCCTTGGGAAAGGTATGAATCCATATATTCTCTCCTGGGTTAAATAGTAGGGCAGACTGGGTCCTTCAGCCTTAGGTAGGTAACCAGTCTAGGAGAGGGATAACTCTGAATTCAAAATTCCTGAGGTCGGTCGTTGATTGGGTTTGTGGCAACCCTTGATGCACCAATTCTTTCCTATCGACTGTGCCAAAAAGTGCGGATGGTCCAACACAAGCCTTCACCACTACAAACAAATCACTGTGTGGATGTTCATTGTATGAACACTCATACGTCGATCAACGGAAGAGTCCATCATATATATATATACCTTATATGTATACATACATATATACCTTTTATATATACATATATATATATATATATATATATATATATATATATATATATATATATATATATATATATAGTCATCCAAAGACACGTGCTTCGACTTATCAAGTCTCTTCAGTCTGGCTAGGCATTTGTAAGCTACCTACTGCCGGGATTGAAATCCGATCGATTCAGCATCAGTAGGACAGCTAACCCGCTCGGCTACCATAATGAATGAACATACTTTGCATATAATTAACTGTAAACAGATCCATAATAACTTGATCTTATTATAATGGAGATACTGTATCTGTCTGCCTGTAACCAAAACTATATCACTACTCAAGTCACACTTCCCTTAGTTATTTACATCATATTTTCCATGATTTTATTTTCATTTAAACCTCCCTTATTAATAAAAATTGCGAAGGGGATTTTAACTGTTTTAATACATACATCTGTTGTAAGTAAAGGCCACCATTGAGTGCTCCATCCCATTCATAGGAGTGCGTTGCGTTTACGCTTGCTATATATATATATATATATATATATATATATATATATCTTATTATAATGGAGATTGTGTGTTTTTCTGTCTGTAACCGAAACTATATTACTACTTATGTCACAATTCCCTTAATTATGTACGTCAAATTCTCCATGATTTCATACTTTTAAACCTTCAGTTATTAATAAAAATTGTTTTACATTATTAATACTGTTGACCATATCAACATACTAATAACATGCAATTGTATTTATATATACAACAAAATAGCGGTTTACAGTTTGAACGAGAAGGCTAATTTGCATATTGATATTTAAAATGTTATTTTAATAAATATGTGCTTGGTATTATTGATTTCTAATTGTTTGGTTTTATCTTACGAAATATAAACAAAAATCTCGTGGATAAATCTTAAAAGAAATTTATTTACAAGAAGAAATAACTGTAATATTATCCTTTACTTCCTATTTTAACTAAATAGTTAAATTAGGAAAATTTACCCAATGAATATAGTGAATAAATCCTCTTATTTGTCGTGATATAATAGGAATAATGCAAGTATTTAAGTTTTGATATAATAAAATATCATATTAAATTAGAAAGCTAATGAAACTGACTAAGAATGCAGATAAAAGATCTGTAAATCTACATTGACCGGATACTGGATGCTGTGCAGAAGACGTCCCGAGGGCAATGAATGATTTGGACGGTTGGGTAAATAGTAAGGCAGAAAAAGATCTGCAACAGATCTTTTTATCTGCATTCTTAGTCAGTTTCATTAGCCTTTCTAATTTAATATGATATTTTATTATATCAAAACTTAAATACTTGCCCCGGAGGGTGCATATATTTGCTAGTATATATAATATTCTATTTTTTCTTTTATATCACGACAAAATAAGAGGATTTATTCACTATATTATTAGGATCTTCCAGCTCTATTTTCGCGGAATTTCTGTTGGCCTTAACATTTATATTTTTTCCTAGCATTCAAGGTGTTTTTTTTATAATGTTTTGGTTACTGTATCATTCAATGATTCAATGTAAAGATGTCTGTTCATTATATAAGATATTCCCATTTATCAGCTTTTACAAACATTTTGCCGATGTGTTCATGTTTATTTAACATAATTCTTAAGCTTCTCTTGGCTGGTTGGTTTTTATGGCATATCAACATTTGTTAGATTATTTCTTGATTATATTCAAGTTTGTAGGAAGTGTGTGGTGTAATGGTTAAAGTCATGGGTAATGGACACGTCGCCCCGAGTTCAAATCCTGGACGTGATAATTGCATTTTCACTTAGCGCTAATACCCTTGGGAAAGGTATGAATCCTACTCTCCCTCCAGCTATGGGTAAATAGTAGGGCAGACCGGGCTCTTTAACCTTGGTTAGGCAACCGGTCTAGGAGAAGGAAAACTCTGAATTCAAACCTGTTAAACTCCGCTTAAGAAATTGACTTTGTGTAGCATCCTGCTCGTGCGGAGGGGTTGGTAAATATATATATTCAAGTTTGTCTTTTTTTTTCTCATTCAGTCGGTAAAACACCCGACTCGGAGACACAAGGTTTCGGGTTCGGCAGTTCTTAACCTAAATAGTAAATTCAACAAATGAAGAAGAATACAAGACCGATCTTGTGACCTATCGTTAAACCTTTTGCATATATAACACATAGGACCGGTTTAGCTCAGTCGGTAGTGCGTTCGTCTAGAAACCTCAAGGTTCCGGGTTCGATACGAGCCCTCGCCAGCTCAGTGTATGAGTAGCACAGGGATTTGTGTGGTAAAGTGCACAGCTGATGGTAGTTGTGGCCTTCAACCTCAGACGCCAAAAAAGTTTCTTGGTCTAGCGCTAGTGAAAAGGGATAGACTCCCTCGCTGTCCGGCTGATACCGACTTTAGGCCATATCCCGACTACTAACTTTTTACTTTCACAGCAAATTGTCTTTCCTTAAATATTACAAACAATTATAGTTTATTCTGGGATATCTAAACCTGCAAAATGTTAACGCCCGTACAGGGAAGGCATGGTGTAACTTAAACAAATTATCAGTCATATGTTAAAGCGACAATTCTTCCAAGCCGTAGTTGTATCAGTGCTACTGTATGGTAGCACCACTTGGATGCTAACAAAACACCTAAAGAATAAGCTTGATGGGAGCTGCACAAGAATTCTGCGTGCGATATTAAACAAATCCTGGAAACAACAGCCTACAAGAAAGCCGTTGTACGGCCACTTGCCTCCTATCATACAGGCCATCCGAGTGAGATAAACAAGTCATCCTTGGCACTGATAGAGAAGTGATGATAAACTTATAAACTATAATGATAAACTTATAAAATGGAAATTAACACGAGCGCACGCCAGTGTGGGCTGCCCAGCAAAGATCTACATTGACTTGCTCTGTGCGGATACTGGATGCTGTGCAGAAGACGTCCTGAGGGCAATGAATGATTTGGACGGTTGGCGAGAGAGTCATGGATATTCGTGCTACTATTGTGACATGATGGTGATAATAATGATGATGATGATAATGATGTTTTATATATTTTTCTTGCTGGTGAGTAAGTAAGTAAAGTCGTCGGGGTGGCCTAAAGTCGGTATCAGCCAGACAGCGAGGGAGTTTATACCCTTTTCATTAGTGCTAGACCAAGGAGATTACTTTAGCCTCTGAGGTGGAGTGCTAAATCTACCATCAACTCCTCACTTTACCGCACAGATCCAAGCTGTGCTACAAATACGTTGAGTTGGCGAGGGCTGGTATCGAACTCAGAAGCTTGTGGTTCCTAGTTGGACGCTCTACCGACTGAGCTAAACCGGCCGTTTACCACAAATGCGGACTATGGCTGTATAAAAACTGTACAATTATATTTTCAAAGGTCGTCTGACTACGTTCGGCCATCGTTGGGCATTATAAAGAATGTAAGTGCCATGTTGTTGTTTTTAAGTCCCTATACATGCATTAGAAATTATTTTTCCTATAAAAATGCATTGGAAACAATTTTTACAAATCAAAATTCATTAGAAATGTTTTTTTAATATATTTTACTATAAAAATGTATTTGAAATGATTTATACAATTAAAATGCTTTGAAAATTATTTTTTACTATAAAAATGCATTAGAAATAATTTTAAAATATAAAATTGCATTGGAAATTACTTTTACTATAAAATTGCTTTGGAAATGATTTTAACTCTAAAAATGCACTGGCCAGCAATTTTTCTATAAAAATGCTTTGAAAATGATTTTACTATAAAAATGTACACACACAAAAAAGTAAGTTAAACCTTACCGTTTTTTTTTTTTAAATTTTCTTTCTGAAAACATATTCGACAGTAAATTGATCATACCCCCAATACTACAACAGCCATAACTGTTGGACTGTTGTTGTGAGATAGTGTACTTTCAGGAGCCCCATCATTTATATTTCAAGAAAAATAAATAATGACATTGGAACAGTATTGTAAGCTGGAGACTTATCAGACATAAAAGTCTCATTAAGATTGAATGTTATTTGTTTCTCTTTGAAACATTTTTTGAAAGTGAGTCTCTTGGGAGATTGTGTAGACAGAAGAGTTTATTACAAAAAAACATATCTAGAAGACATTAACTCTTTGGCTATCATTCATTTCAAAAATATAACATCTCCATTTCTTAGCTGAACAAGAATGCTGCGTACGATATAAAAACTAACTATTAAACTTCCGGTGGCTTTGTAGTTTGAAAATTATAATTTTATTGATATTAGGTTGTAACGTACTATTTCTTCTTCTCTCTCTCTCTCTCTCTCTCTCTCTCTTTCTCTCTCTCTCTGTCTGTCTGTCTGTCTCTGTCTCTCTCTCTCTCTCTCTCTCTCTATATATATATATATATATATATATATATATATATATATATATATGAGAAGTAAATACACAAACGATGTGTTTTGATATGGATTTTTTAGCCGACAATTTTTGGGAGAATATGTGCTTAATTGAAGTCGTACCTAATTTTGAAAGTTAATTAATAATAATTAATTAAATAGGCGGGAATACGTATTCAAATGTAAGGCTAAACAAATCGAGAAAAATCAATCTCTGTATGTACATTTAGGCCTATTAGGCCTCATCAGCAGAGCTATAGATAGGAAGACCGCCAGTCAGGGTTCGAATCACGCACAAGGCGGTCTTCCTATCTATAGCTCTGCTGATGAGGCCTAATAGGCCGAAATGTACATACAGTATTTGATTTTTCTCGATTTGTTTAGCCTTATATTTGAATAGGTATTCCCGCCAAATTAATTAATTTTCAATTAATTAACTTTCAAAATTAGGTACGACTTCAATTAAGCACATATTCTCCCATATATATATATATATATATATATATATATATATATATATATACTTTGGCTATCATTCATTTAAAAAATATAAGATCGCCACTTCTTAGCTAAAACCTTCCCATGGTTTTGTAGTTGGAAAATTATAATTTTATTGATATAAGGTTGTAACATAATATTTATCTCTCCCCCTCTCTCTCTCTCTCTCTCCTCTCTCTATATATATATATATATATATATATATATATATATATATATACTACTTCTGAGCAGGAGCGAAACCCGACTGATTTTACATCAGCCCTGTTCCTTAACAACTCGGTCGTCGAAAGCTGCTATTAAGGAACAGCGTTTTAACTGAAAAATGCAAACATCCGTGTATATATTTTACGATCTTCAGAGGGATCAAATCTGTAAACAACAGACGATCATTGATATATATATATATATATATATATATATATATATATATATATATATATATATATATACATATATATATATACATATATATATATACATATACGCGATACATGCGTTGTAAGTGCCTTCAAGTAAAAATTTAATATATACTTTATTCAGCAACGTTTCTAAATAAACAAACATCCAAAAATCTTATTCACTTCGCCGAAGGGCATTCGGTCTGTTTGTTGTTATTATTCTCTCAATAACGCCCCCTTACCTATTATGGTAGAGGCGTGTAGTATCGCTTGACAAGCTTAATTTCGCTAGGATGGTCAGCTGTGTACTGTGGCCGAGGCGATAAAAGTGTTTCACTAGTGTTTCACTGTGTCTGCTGAAGTCCCGGTTTCGATTTCTGTCGGAGGGAAATCGTTAGTATATACCGCTGATGAGACTTAATAAAGTCGAAACAGTCTGTACGGTATTCTACACATCGAGCCATCCTTTACTGGGATTACACTTGTCAAGTTCATTTTCTATAAGAAAAAAGTATCAAATTTTATGCGATACATGCGTTGTAAGTGCCTTCAAGTAAAAATTTAATATATATATATATATATATATATATATATATACGACGACTTTACTTACTTTACTATATATATATATATATATATATATATATAAAACGAGCTAAATAATTTAGGCGCTACTACCTAAGTTTTACCCGAATGGGTTTTCGGGAAAATTCTGACTGAAGAAATTTATTACAAACGGAATGGGAATGGATATCCGAGTGGGTAAAAATTAACATAAAATGTTTAAAAATTAAAAATTCTTGTGTTATAATTTACAACTAGGATTGTCTAAAGCTAAATTGTAAAAAGTGATCAATACCTAAGTGGAGCAATTAATAAAGTTACTCCTAATGAGTAAGATATACCAACTAATAGTTTCGCTTAGTAGCTCATCAAGGCAAGAATCTCACTCGATTCAAGTTAGATTCTTGCCCTGATGTGCTACTAAGTGAAACTATTAGTTGGTATATCTTACTCATTATGATTAAACTATATATATATATATATATATATATATATATCTTATTATAATGGAGATTGTGTGTTTTTCTGTCTGTAACCGAAACTATATTCCTACTCAAGTCACAATTCTCTTAGTTATTGACATCACATTCTCCACGATTTTATTTTCATCTAAACCTCAATTTTTAATAAAATTGTCTTACATTATTAATACTGTTAACTATGTCTACATACTGACAACATGCAATTATATTTATATATACAACAAAATAGCGGTTTCCAGTGTGAACGGGAAGGCTAATTTGCATATTAATATTAAAAAATCGAATTTAATAAATATGTGCTTTAGTATTATTGATTTCTAACTGTTTGGTTTTATTTTAATGAATATAAGCAAAAATCTCTTCAATGAATCTTAAATGAAATCCATTAACAAGATAAAATAACTGTCATTTTATTCTTTACTTCCTCTTATAACTAAATACTTAAATTAGAAAAAATAACAATGAAAGACGAGAGTGATGGAAGAGTAAGTTTCAGTTGTTCCATTTTTATTATACTCCCTCTGTTTCAAATCTTTTATTATACTCCCTCAGTTTCAAATCTTTTTATCTGTATTCTTATTTAGTTTCATTGGTCTTTCTAATTTAATACAATATTTTATTACATTAAAACTTAAATACTTGCACCCGGAGGGTGCATATATTTGCTAGTATATATATATATATATATATATATATATATATATATATATATATATATATATATATATATATATTAAGCTACTTCGTTTTACCTGACGAATCCACTAGCAAGAAACCGCTCGGTCGTAAAGATTGATCCTATGATAATAAATAAAAGCTAAACCTTTTATTTGTTCATTTATTTTTCATCTCTCTCTCTCTCTCTCTCTCACTCTCTCACTCTCTCTCTTTCTATCTCTCTCTCTCTCTCTCTCTATATATATATATATATATATATATATAATATATAAGTAAAAAAGTAAAGTCGTCGGGCGGCCTAAAGTCGGTATCAGCCAATCAGCGAGGGAGTCTATCCCCTTTTCACTAGACTTACTGTTGTACCGGCCGTTCCTACAGTGGAGAACATGCACCGGTTCTCACTATAAATAGTGAGACACCGAGTGGAAAGGGAGCACTGTTCCCGTTAACGACAAGCTAGTCGTACATGTACCATTAATTGTAAATACACTTGTCTTATTTTACCCCATCTCGACTTGACTTCTTTTTACTGTTGGAACTAACATCACAACACTTACTACTAAATCAGCGAATAAGACAGAGTTCTTTGGATGAATTACTGCCATATTGCTGACATGAGGTAATCATCAAGCCTCATCCCAGAAATCCTCTAGAAAAGTTGTGAATCCCAGAGACGCTCATCGACGTTCAGAATGGATCAACTCACAAGTAAGTTTTACTGTGTCTCTTAGTTCCCTTCTGGAGCGAGTGGCTCGGGTCATTCGGTCTGGTTACTATTTAGAACTAACTGACACCAAAGCGCCCGGCCGCTAGGATAGGGGTGGAGGGAGATGGGAACAGCAATAAAAATCTGTGTTCAAGTTTGCCAGTTTAATATCGATGTCTACAGGTATAAAGCTGTGGAGAACAGATAGAACATGATATCGAATATTGCATCACAAATACAGCCATCTAAGGAGAAGAAAGAGAGAAAGAATGAGAGAGAGAGAGAGAGAGAGAGAGAGAGAGAGAAAGAGAAAGAGACAGACAGACAGACAGACAGAGAGGAGAGCGAGGAGGGGGAGAGGTAGAGAGAGAGAGAGAGAGAGAGAGAGAGAGAGAGAGAGAGAGAGAGAGAGAGAGAGAGAGGAGAGAGAAATACAAGGCATTAGCAAAAAGAACAGTCATAGTATCATAGTATATCTCTTTCTCTTCTCTTCTCTTTCTCTTTCAGAGAGAGAGAGAGAGAGAGAGAGAGAGAGAGAGAGAGAGAGAGAGAGAGAGAGAGAGAGAGAGAGAGAAGAGAGGAACATGATTATGTGTACACCATCTTAAAACACTTAGGTATTAACTATTATGTTCTAAAAGAAATGTTTTTCCAGGGAGGAAAAAAAACTACAACTCTTCCAAGAGAATATATAGGATTGGAACAAAAGTCTTATCCGATACAAAGTAAAATTTATTTAACCAAAATTGAGAAATATCGTCTGTGTCTCTAAAATGTTTCAACATTTTATTAGATACTTTGTTTAAATGTTTAAATGTTTAATTTATATATTGTATTTATTCGTTTCAGATAGGAATTATTTAAAAAACAACAACATTATTTTGTGGTAAATAATGGAATTTAAGAGAAGCCTCTTAAAAAAGCTCTACATGTTTTTTGTGCAAAGATAGAATGAATGCGCCAGCCATTGAGAAGAACATTAACTCCGTGCTTGGCACCGTTACTGTGTCTGCAAGGAACTGCCAACAAATAAATGGAATATTCATTCTTGGTGATTATTTTTGTTAAAATCTAATGAGATTGACATTTTTTTAAAGAAGTCAGATAAAGAGAAAAAGAAGAAGAAGAAGAAGAAGAAGAAGAAGAAGAAGAAGAAGAAGAGAGAAGAAGAAGAAGAAGAAGAGAGAAAGAGAGAAGAAAGAGAAAAGAAGAGAAGAAGAAGAAGAATAAGACAAGAAGAAGAAGAAGAAGAAGAAGAAGAAGAAGAAGAAGAAGAAGAAGAAAGAAAGAGAGAGAAAGAGAGAAGAAGAAGAAGGAGAAAGAGAGAAGAAGAAAGAAGAGAAGAAAGAAGAGAAGAAGAAGAAGAGAAGAAGAAGAAGAAGAAGAAAGAAAGAAAGAAAGACAGAAAAAAAAGAAAGAAAGAGAAGAAAGAAAGAAAGTCAGACAGAGAAGAAGAAGAAAAGAAAGAAAAAAGAAGAGAAAAAGAGAAGAAAGAAAAATAGATGAAAGAAAAAGAAGAAAAGAAGAAAGAAGAAAGAAGAAGAAGAAGAAGAAAGAAGAAAGAAGAAGAAGAAGAAGAAGAAGAAAGAAAGAAAAAGAAGAAAGAAAAAGAAGAAAGAAAAAGAGAAGAAGAATAATAAAAAGAAGAAAGAAAGAAAAAAAAAGAAAGAAAAAGAAAGAAGAACGAAAGAAAAAGAAGTACAAAGAGAGAAGAGGCAAGAGAGAAGAAGAAAAAAAGAAGGAGATTATACGTAACAAAATCCCGATAAAACACTTTAGCCTTATCTATAATGTTCTAGATGAAATGTTTCATAGGGAGGAAAAATACAACTATGACAAGAGAATATTGGTTGTTTTAGTTAAAATCTATTGAGATGGGAAAATGTTTTAAAGACGTCAGATATTTTATGAAGATACCATCTTTCCTTATTCTTTAAAATAACTAGAAAGACAAACAAGGCAGATTGTAAATAGAATTGGCGCAAAAACATTTCACTGTTGGACACCATTTTCAACCGGAATTCGTTCAGAAAGAGTTCCACGAAAATGAATCAAAAGATTTCATATTCCTTGTGCATAGGGAGCACCAGTTTGGCAATCTTCAAGGGTATCCTATTTTCCTTCGATTTCTCAGAGAACAAAATCTTAAGAAAGATCCACAAAACAATAATACAATACACAGAGAGAGATATTGTTCTCTACATCTCTACTGAAGATCTTTTATACACAAAAGCATTTATGTTGTGTCGCAGTTGGTAAAAAAAACACACTGGGAATCAAACAATATCAAAAGACACAATCTGTTCAAGAAAATTCGAAAACATTTTACCAAATAGCAATTGGCAATAGAAATGCCTCAGAACTTTTAACATAACAATCCACAATCTTTCTTATAAAGAGAAATTAGTATATATATATATATATATATATATATATATATGGTATTTGTGGAAAAAGTGACTTACCGGTGAAAATGGTCACAGTAGTTAGTTAATTCAAGTTTCACAATGATAAGGCAGCGATATAACAAATACATTTTTATAGAGGTACATTATACACTATTAAAACCACGTTTAATCACTACAGACTCTATAACAATATAGACAATCCTCATCATTGTCGTAAAACTTTAAAACAATAGCACAAAGCGGATTTCTAACAATGTTTATATTTTGATCCTTTGAAAAAAAAAAAAAAATACAACTTCCGCTCTTTTCGAATTTTTGAATTTCAAACCAGCGTTCTTCGACCGCGGACCTATAATCAACCGTTTATCGCGAAAAAACATACACGTGAAATCGACTGCAATTAATCAATATCTTGATTAATCCAGTGGATTTAACCCTGAAGAACCTTATGGTGAAACTCAAGTAGGTTATTACAGTGTACCTTTATGATAATATATAATATAATTAAGTTTTTCTTTCTTTGAAAGTTATATATATATATATATATATATATATATATATATATATATATATATATATATATGTACACACACATATATATATATATATATATGTATATGTATATATATATATGTATATATATATATGCATATTTAATATTATGAAAAAATTGAAAAACACAAGTTTATAAACGAGTAATGTTTATTTCGCCTACGCTGTAGTGTTTCGATCTGTTTCAATAGATCTTCATCAGGGATTTCGTTAGTTTGACAGAAAATAAGAAATCTTCAATACCCTTTTGTTTTCTGGTCGGTTGATCTATTTGAAATTGTTGATGAAAACGGAGCGTTCATGGATTTGTATGTTGTAGATTTCAAAAATGTCAACAGACGTTACTCAAACAGCTGATATGTAAGGCATGTGTGTGTGTGTGTGTGTGTGTGTGTGTGTGTGTGAAATTCACTACATTATTATTATAATATTTATTCAATTTATTTGGTATTCCAGGATTTATGCGAAGATTTAAACATTAAAAAAAGTATTAACCATAACAAAGCAACTACTATAAAATATTATTTTTTCTTTCATTTCCTTTTTTTTCTTTCTTCTTTTCTTTCTTTAATGAAAAATATATGGCATCTATTATTATACACGACGTTGAAAATCATGTGTGTGAGTGAAAGTTTATTTAATGTTTATTTTATTTTTATTTTCATTCATAAAGTATTTTTTAATTACGCGATGAGTGTGTGTGAGTGTTTGTGTGTTACGCGTAATCAATTACGTAATCTTATTTAATGTTTATTTTATTCTTAAATAAAAAAAATATTTTTATTAATACAGTATTTTTTACAAAACGTTTGATTACGTGATGTGTGTATGTTAGTGTGTGTGTGTGTATGTGAAAATTATTAGTAATTATTACATTTATTATTATAACTAGCAAATATATGCACCCTCCGGGTGCAAGTATTTAAGTTTTGATATAATAAAATATCATATTAAATTAGAAAGGCTAATGAAACTGACTAAGAATGCAGATAAAAAGATCTGCAACAGAGGGGGTATAATCGAAAAATAGAACAACTTTGAAACTAACTATTCCATCATTTTCCATTACTCCCCTCTTTCATTGGTAAATTTTCCTAATTTAACTCTTTAGTTAAAATAGGAAGTAAAGGATAATATTACAGTTATTTCTTCTTGTAAATAAATTTCTTTTAAGATTTATCCACGAGATTTTTGTTTATATTTCTTAAGATAAAACCAAACAATTAGAAATCAATAATACCAAGCACATATTTATCAAAATAACATTTTAAATATCAATATGCAAATTAGCCTTCTCGTTCAAACTGTAAACCGCTATTTTGTTGTATATATAAATACAATTGCATGTTATTAGTACATAGATATGGTCAACAGTATTAATAATGTAAAACAATTTTTATTAATAACTGAAGGTCTAAAAGAATGAAATCATGGAGAATTTGACGTAAATAATTCAAGGAATTGTGACTTGAGTAGTAATATAGTTTCGGTTACAGACAGAAAAACACACAATCTCCATTATAATAAGATATTTATTAAATTTATTTTGTATTAATAGATTTATGTGAAGTGAAAATATGAGTGTGTGTGTGTGTGTGCGTGTGTGTATGTGTGTGCGCGTGTGTGTGTGTGTGCATGTTTGTGTCGTTTATAAACTTGTGTTTTTCATTTTTTTCATAATATTACATACTGTCGGATTCCCTTCCACTTTTTCCTCACATATGTGTATATATACATATATGTTTATGTATATGTATATATATATCATCATCATCGTCATCATCATCATCATGTCGCGCTTTCAGCGCGGATATCCATGACAATCTCTCTCCATCCGTCCCTATCGCTCATCATTCTCGGGAGGTCCTCTATGCAGCATCCTGCATCCGCACAGAGCTGATCAATGTACGTTTTTGCTGGTCGGCCCACACTGGCTTGTCCATGTACTGGCTTCCAAAGGAGGACGTCGCTTATGAGGTCGTCCTTGCTTCTCCAGCAGTGTCCCGCGTGTCTTGTCCGTCTTACTCGGATGGTTTGGGTGATATGTGGCAGGTGGCCGTATAGCTGTTTTCTCGTAGGGTGTTGTTTCCACGTCTTGTTCAGGATCACCCGCAGCATTCTTGTGCAGCTCCCATCTAGTTTATTCTCTTGTCGCTTAGTGTGTGTTTATATAATAGTAGTAAGATTTGGGATAAGAAATACATGGTATAAGAGATGAAAGAAAATACAAAAGATTAAACTCACATGATTTGTTGTAAAATAACTCTAGAAAAAATGTAACTAGTAGAACCTGTGTATATACCCCAGTATGATAATCTAATTATTACAACGTTTGATATGTTTACTTAAGAGCTATTGTGAAATAGTTCAATACATAAAAAGTATAATAATATTGATTTAACTCTCTCGTGCTCTTTTTATTTTATTTTTTAAAAACTTCTTTTCGTCTTTTCATTATGTTCGATTGAAACCGATTAGCATTGTCGCTTCAGCGTGCTCATTTCCTCTCTCTATCTTCCCCTACTGTCTTTCTTTCTTTCTTTCTTTCTTTCTTTCTTTCTGTTTTTTCTGTGTAGCATGATCTTTTTCTTTCCTTTCTTTCTTCATAATAGAAGCGGAATGGTCCATTATTTAGCTTAAGTGACGACACTCATAAGAAAAATAAGAATTCGGCGGATAATCAACACCAGATAATCAGGATTTACATTTTTTGACTTCATCTTGGATCATTTGGACGTTATTTAAGGTACTACTGTATAGGCAATTTTTTCAGAAAAATGTCATTTATGAGGAAGTGCGTCCCGGTCTCCTGTCTCAAAAATCGCTACCCGGTGACTATCAAAAATAACAACCCCAGCTCGTCGTAATTCTTGTTTATCTATCGTAATTTGTCGTAATTCTTGTTTAGATATGAAGATGGATATATAATTTGGAATAGACTGAGATAGATAGATAGATAAACAAACAAAATAATATAGATAGATATGAACAAATGGATATTTTCGGGAAGTAAATGTATTTGGGGGGGGGGGTCGCATTTTTTTTTGTCGTAATTCTTGTTTATTTAAACTAAAAACAAGACATTAAACAAACATGAATAAAAAAATCTTAGTATTTAAAGTAATATAGATAAATATGAACAAATTGAGATAGATAGATAGATAGATAGATAGATATGAAGATGGATAGTTTTGAATAGACTGAGTTGGGTCGTTATTTTAGTAGTCACCGGGTAGCAATTTTTGAGGCAGGAGACCGGGACGCACTTCCTCATAAATTACCCAGAAAAAGTTAGGATAGTCAAAGGATGTCACATATAAAGAATTAGATAAATTTCTGCAACATCCGGGTGTTTTCGACATGTTCGGTTAGTCTAAAAGAAGTTAATATTATTTTAGAAATCCGAAAAGACGCGTTAGTCTGGTTAAGAAACTTTATTACTTTATACAAAACTGAATTTAATCTTTTCGTAATCATTTCTTTTCGGCGAAAAGTTAATTTGCATGACGTCAACGCAGTTATTAACGATATTAGTCTTAGTATAACTCTCTCTTTCTCTCTCTCTCTCTCTCTCTCTCTCTCTCTCTTCTCTCTCTCTCTCTCTTTCAGAAACACAAGACATTAGTATCTCTATTTATCTATCTATCTCTCCCCACTCTCTCTATCTCTCTCCCTCTCTCTCTCTTTCAGAAACGTAAGACGTTAGCTAAAAGAACAGTCTTAGTATCTGTGTGTGTGTGTGTGTGTGTGTTTGTTTCTGTCTCTTTCAGAAACGCAAGAACAGTCTTAATATATCTCTCTAAAAGTACAGTCTTAGTATCTCTAATTATCTATCTATCTCTCCCCCCTTTCTCTCTCTCGCTCTCTTTATTTGTCTCTCTCTTTCAGAAACGCAAGATATTAGCTAAAAGAACAGTCTTAGTATCTCTCTCTCTCTCTCTCTCCCTCTCTCTCTCTCTCTTATATATATATATATATATATATATATATATATATATATATCACTTTCCCCCAATCTCTCTCTCTCTCTCTCTCTCTCTCTCTCTCTCTCTCTGTTTGTCTCTCTCAGAAACGCAAGATATTAGCTAAAAGAACAGTCTTTGTCTCTCCCTCTCTCTCTCTCTCTGTCTGTCTGTCTGTCTGTCTGTCTCTCTCTCTCTATATATATATATATCTTCCCTCCCCCCATCTCTCTCTCTCTCTCTGTCTCTCTCGTTCAGAAACACAAGACATTAGCTAAAAGATCAGTCTTTGTATCTCTCTCTCTCTCTCTCTCTCTCTCTATCTATCTATCTATCTATCTATCTGTCTCTTACCCCCACCCATCTCTCACTGTTTGTCTCTCTCTTTCAGAAACTCAAGACATTAGCTAAAAATAGTCTTTGTATATCTCTCTCTCTCTCTCTCTATCTATCTATCTATCTATCTATCTATCTCTCTCCCCCATCTCTCACTGTTTGTCTCTCTCTTTCAGCAGAAACTCAAGACATTAGCCAAAAGAACAGTCTTTGTATCTCTCTCTCTCTCTCTCTCTATCTATCTATCTATCTATCTATCTAAATATCCATCTCTCCCCCTCCCCCATCTATCACTGTTTGTCCTTCTCTTTCAGAAACTCAAGACATTAGCTAAAAGAACAGTCTTTGTATATCTCTCTCTATCTCTCTCCCTCTCCCCCCCTCTCTCTCTCTCTCTATCTATCTATCTATCTAAATATCTATCTACCTCTTCCCCCATCTCTCACCGTTTGTCTCTCTCTTTCAGAAACTCGAGACATTAGCTAAACAACAGTCTTTGTATCTCTCTCTCTCTCTCTCTCTCTCTCTCTCTCTCTCTCTCCCTCTCTCTCTCTATCTATCTATCTATCTCTCTATATATATCTTCCACCCATCTCTCACTGTCTCTCTCTTTCAGAAACTCAAGACATTAGCTAAAAATACAATCTCTCTCTCTCTCTCTCTCTCTCTCTCTCTCTCTCTCTCTCTCTCTCTCTCTCTCTCTCTTTCAAAAATGACATTAGCTAAAAAGAACAATTCATTTTTTTTCTTTTAAGTTTTAACATTTGTTCATGATTGGATCACAGCATTTTTTTTTAGTAAATTAAGTCAGCATGATTAAATCTCCAAGTACAACTATTATCTTCCCGCTGAAAATTACGATTATTCCTTTTTTAAATTCTAACTTAAATTGCCTTGTTTTCCATGATTAGAAAAGAACACATTATACACTGACGTGTCAAAACAATATGTGCAACGTCATCGAGCAAAAATGGCAGTTGACAAGTCTGTGACGTTTTGCACATGCTTCTCGTATTCTTTCAGCTTATACCTCTTAACCTTCATGTGTTATATAGTCATTATACAACATCGGATATATAAACGGGGAGAGAGACAGACAAATTAGAGACGATAGTTGATTGATATATGGTATGATGATAATGATGATCTTACTTGTTATTCTTCTGCTTCTACTTCGGTCGCCATCTTCTCTGGTTGGGCTTACTTATCTGCTGGGGGTTGATTCTTCTTTATTGATTCTTCTTCGTGCTGGGCTGGTCATTGCTTTTAATATTCAATTGACAAACAAGACTTGGTGTTTTTTTTAATGATAAAGCTCTATTTTGCAACCCTGCCCATATTCATCCACCGCGGTGAGAAATGACATCAGAGCAAGGATCTAGCGTCCGTCTCCTCTGAAAACTGCGTCGCATCTGATGCTTATTGTCACGCGTATAATTGCGCGCTATTCTTGGGGGTCAAGTAAACGGTTATTATCCGTCAACGACAGTCGGGTAATTTTCCATGGACCCCGTAATTGCTCATAAATTATATAACACATGAATTGGATGCTCATGCAGGTTTTCTTATGATTAACATACAATCTACAGTCAACCCTTTCCTAACTGAAGTTAATACAGGACACTATTCGGACATTCTACCGACTGAGCTCAACCGGCCAATCAATGGAAAGGTTTAAGGATGAATCATCATAAGGCCATACAACATTATTTCTAATGGTCGAAGAGTGAGACGTGGCGAAATGAGAGAGGCGAATAGTGAGAGATGAGAATGTGGGTGAGTCTGGTACGATGCGTTGAGAGCAAGACATGGGCTCCTTCTTTCGGCAGTTGTGACTTGGGGAAAAAGAAGTGGCCTTGTGTTATTACTAAAAATTATAAATGGCACAAGGCGAGATTTCTTCCAGCACCCCAAGCTGGTTTTCCAGACTCCAAACGTCCAGGAGTTTTCAGCCAACTGAACATCAGTCCATCAACCTGATTTGAACCTCGCCACGTAGCACAGAACACGAGATAAGTATCTTATTGTAATGGAGATTATGTGTTTGTTTGTTACCAAAAATATATTATAATTCCAGTCACAACGTCCTTGATTATTTACGTCACATTCTTCATGATTTTATTTTTATTTAAACCTCGATTATAAATAAAATTGTTTTACGCTATTAATACTGTGGGTCTTACCTACATACTAATAATATGCAACTGTATTTATGTATACAATACAATAGTGGTTTACAGTATGAACGGGAAGGTTAATTTGCATATTGATATTAAAAATTTGATTTTAATAAATATGTACTTAATATTATTGATTTCTGATTGTTTGGTTTTTATCTTAATAAATATGAGCCAAAATCTTGGGTATAAATCTTAATAGAAATCCATTAACAAGAAGAAATAACTTATTTATTCTTTACTTTCTAGTTTAACTAAATGATTAAATTAGGAAAATTTAGCAATGAAAGACGGGAGTGATGGAAATGTAAGTTTCAGTTGTTCTGTTTCAAATCTTTTTATTTACATATTTACCGTATTTGACGGCATATAAGAAGCATGCGCATTTCAGCAGGTCAGATTCAGGAAAAAAAGTTTTTAGTGTGCTTTTTTTTATTTGCCACCATACGCTCCTGTTAACCTTACAACAATGCCAGCAATAAAATAAGGATGCATAGAGTTTAGGGTAGGTAAAAGTACTGAGCGTAAGCTGGGTTAGTGAGCATCACAGAGAAGATTAATCTAAGACTACAGGAGGTCTCAAACTTCACCTATGATGTATAAGATGCAGGGCAATTTTTTGAGCCAAAATTTTGGAAATACGGTATTTAGTTTTATTAGTCTTTCTAATTTAATATAATTAAAACTTAAATACGTGCACATGGAGGGTGCATATATATACTAGTACAATTAATTATTACTACTATCAACACGTCATCATCCATTTCAAAATGAGAACCATAACATAACTAATGTCAATTAGGGGCCGGGTTAGTTCAGTCGGTAGAGCGTTCGGCTAGAAACCACAAGGTTCCTAGTTCAATACCGGTCCCCGCCAACTCAGCGTATGAGTAGCACAGGGATCTGTGCGGTAAAGTAAGGAGCTGATGGTAGGTGTGGCGCTCCACCTCAGATGCTAAAAACAATCTCCTTGGTCTAGCGCTATTGAAAAGGGGATAGACTCCCTCGCTGATTGGCTGATACCGACTTTAGGCGGCCCATCGACTTTAATTTTTTACATGGTTTCATCACATATAGATCTAGATCAGATGATGATCTATTCGTTTTAGTGGCTCTGACTTCAAACATGTAAAGACATTGTATCCTTATTTATTTGTCATCACTATGTCAATTCCCAATTAATTGCCGTTACAATCAGATGTTGAATTATTTAGATAATGTTTGGGAGCCGGCGAAACAGGTTGATTTGAGATGAAAACCTTGTTTAATGGGATTATTAATAATTTCATCATTCCTACAGTTATGAAATGTGAACACGGATTATAAAAAAATTGCAATTGTCTTTGCTTAACAGTCAACCGTGAACTCTGGGAAAATAGTCAAACGGTCGTTGACTCTGAAACTATTTTTCAATAATGGAGTATTTTCAACAATTTTTAACTTTTAGTTCTTCGATAACAATGTATAATTATTGTGTTGGTTTTTTTTAATTATTTGTTTTTGTTTCGTCTTAGTTTATTGCATGACTTTTGGATTATTTTCTGGACTCATTGTTTTATTTAACCAAACTTCCGGTGTTTGCTCGTGTTTCTTCAGTATTATGTGATGTTGCCGCTGGCATTTGGAGGGAGAATGGAACTGCCACCCTATGCAACACAAGGAATCAATAGATTGTAGTTTTATGATGCACAACTTTTACAAGAAACCTGCCAAGAAAATCACTATTTAGATTACCTTGTTTATGTTTATTGTTGGCCGTGATACAAAATCCTAGTAGTCGGTGACAGTGAAAGAGAGAGAGAGAGAGAGAGAGAGAGAGAGAGAGACAGACAGACAGACAGACAGACAGACAGACAGAGACAGTTGCAGCGGAAAAATACGCAAGAGTTTTAGATAACTAATGTTACTTTACAGGTCTTTTGTTTGAGTAACAAAAAAAGTCTCCACTCCTTTTTAACGAATGTTTATTATTGGCCATGATACAAAATCCTAGTAGTCGGTGACAGAGAGACAGACAGACAGACAGACAGACACAGAGACAGACAGACAGACAGACAGAGAGAAAGAGAGAGAGAGAGAGAGAGGGGGGGGAAGAAAGTCCAAATGACAGAGTTGCTTAGATTCGATATGCTAAGCTTGTCGTTTGCCTGTCACTGGTGATAAGAGAGGTTGACAGACAGATGGCAAGAGAAGAAGCTCTATTGGCTAATGTTTATGTCGCGTCGTTGTGTCCCTTTCGTTCTCTCATCCCCACTAGTTCTTCCTATTTCTCTATTCACCCCATCTTTTATAATTACAAAATAATCAACTAATTATTACGTAATGCTAATCAGCTGATTACTTTCTTATGTCATATTTTTAATTCTATAGTCTATTGTCAAATTTCCACACTGGAATTCTTTAGTCCACAACAATATAACATTCCTCTTCTAATGTTTATAGTTTCCCCCGAAAATCTCTAACCCCCGAAAATCTCTAACCCACGAACATCTCTGATGGGATTTTCAACAAAACATTATAAACAGCACGCATTCTAAATACATTTTTTCTTTCAAAATATTTTTTCAAACATTTCTTTCCTTCTTCTTCCATCATAACTTATTTTTACTAAAAATTATTCCACCTAAAACTTATCCATTTTCGACCCTTAATTATCACAGGCCCCTCATAATGTAACACTATTCTCAAGCTATTTTAATTGTTTTAATTAGGTGATCATACGGTATTTCAATATTTGCTGACTTATTTAATGCCGAAGTCTCCTTTTAAAAGAAATTTTATGGTTTCTAATAAATAATCATTACTTCCGTTGATTTGGAACTCGTTTTGTTACATAATTCGTGCGTAGCCTACGAATTATGTCTGTAAGTGTAGCAAAATTTACCATTGACCGTTGTAGGAAGTTGTGTCAAAAAGTACAAACACCTCCATACTTTTTTTGACACACTTTTTATTCTGCAAAAAATAATAAATGGAACGTTATTTTTTCAGAATACAAGGTGTGTCAAAAATTACAGAAAAAAAACTCCATACTTTTTTGACTCACCTTGTATTCTGCAAAAAATAATGAATGGAACGTTATTCATCTCAGAATACACGGTGTGTCAAAAAGCACAAAAAACCTACATACTTTTTTGACACACCTTGTATGTCTACGATTACATTGCTACGTATATTATTTTAAAATCAGCTGTAAATACCATTGAAGAATTATATACGTATAACCCACGAGCAATATATTCGCTTCACATATTAAGGTCTCCAGAACTCTTTCTGAGTATTCTAGCCAATCACAACAATATTATTGTCTCTGGATACTTTCCTCTGATTCCCTCTCTGATTTACATTTCCTCCAATATTTCATTCCAAGCTTTCGGGGACCATTCGAAGGGCACAGACTACAATTGGTATCACAGTCGCTTATCAGTTCAATGGCAAGTGTAATGTAATTATATACTCACTATGCAGGTGTTTCAAAACCTGAAAAAAATATTATATCCCAGGATAACCAGGGGTCAAAACCGGTGAACCCCGGCAATCTGAGGGAGATAATTAAATTCCCATTACTAGCTAGAAATAAACAAAGACATGGGATCCAACTTGGGATCTTATATTTTTGTTTATAAACAAAAGTGTTCAATGGCGACTGAAAAAGGGATTAGTTTCTTTGATCTGGCTCGCCAGATGTTTTAGGTGCGACGCAAGATTAAACTCGTGTTCGGGGGTTTGAGAATCTTGAAGAATTCTATAGAAGGTTATGGAATGTTCTAAACGGAAGAAGTATTTAAGCAGCTGCCCTGAAAAGTCTGGAGTTAGTTGGGGTGAGTGAGCTGAGGGAGTCAAGCTGGGAGGGTCGAGATGAGGCACCGGTAGAGAATGGACGGAAGTTAATTTGGGGTCAGAGTAAACAAAGCGAATGAGATTCTCCTCATTCCCGAAAAAGAAACTGCAGAGATAATAAATTAGTTGAAGAGAAAAGAAACTTCCGTTTACTACATTATTGTCACTACGATAAGTTTGTGAATGAATGTGACGGTCCAGCTTTTAGATGAAAACAAAACAAATAGCAGTTTATCCCAAGCCAAAACGATATCTAAACAAAAAGAAAATCTGTTAACTTAAATAAATTGACCGTGACGACGAAGCGTGCCCCCTGACATCTCGTGACCTTCGTTCTTCTCTGCCTACCGTAACTGAATATCGCCCAAATAGAGTAGTCCTCGTCGCTGCCTCCTAACAGAAGAATGGAAGAAGTTTGCTTTGGTCAGCAAAATCGTTGTGCCCTCCTGGTATACGATTGTATTACGTACTGCCTTCGGTAGTGCAGTGGCCAGTGTATCTGTTGCAGGTCACGCTACACAAGGTCCAAGTATTTATCTATATTTTATCTTTCTTTCGTTTTTTCTCATTGATCCACCGGAACAGCAAAATCCAATGAATGACAAGTTATGTTAGAATTATCATCATCATGTCGTGCCAGCAGCAAGGATATCCATGACAACCTCTCGCCAACCATCCCAGTCACTCATTGTCCCTGGTAAGTCCTCCGCACAACATCCAGTATCTGCATTGAGCTGGTCTATGCTGGTTTCCACTGGCGGACGTCGCTTACGGGTTCATCTTTACTTCACCAGTATAGTCCAAACAATAAAACTGTACAAAAAATATTACTATTAAAAAGGAAATGTTACTTGAAACGATTTAATTGTATATAAATTAGTTGCATTGATAGACTAGCAGAACCTGTGGATATACCACAGTATGATATTTTCATTTCAGGGCTATTGCAATTAGTTCAATATGTAAAAAGTATAAGAATATTGATTTAACTTTCTCACACACTTTCTTAAAAGTGGGTGGTAAATTATTTATACTGATTAGTCGATAAAAGAAATCTTCAGAGATTTACGGTAATTTGTCGATAAAAAGTGACAAAAACCCGACTCGGAAAATATCTAAGTTGGGCAGGAAATTCGCATGAGGCTGGCTCGCTAAAGAATAGAGTAAATTAAGGCAAGAGGCCGGAACAACAAGATTGAAATAACCAAAATATTTTCCGTAATTCACAATTTCAATATTTACAATTAAAACAAACATATAACTTCTTTTTATTTTCAATTCATTTTAATTTTACGTTAGGCATTTAAGCGACACAAGACCATTTGGAATATTTCCTTTTTAAAATGGTGTTAAATAAAATGGGACAAATAAGAAATCTACGATAAGCAACACAAGATAATCTGAATTTACATTATTGTAATGCATCTTGAACAATTTGGACAGTATCATTTTTAACCAGAGAGTGTTGCAAGATGATAACGGACGGAAGATTTAGGACCAAGAGTTTTGATATATGGATATTGGAAGCTATAATTGGTTACAAATAATTATTATCATTAGTTATTTGAAACCATATAATTTGCTTGAGAAAATTCGAATTTAAATTAAAAAGACTGACATTGGCATTAAACGGGCGTAAAACCAACCATCTTTAGAGTCTGGTTACGCCCCAACCACAAGAACATCACCCCCAACGCGGTATGGTCCGTGCGTGCAGACAGTTTATCTCAAAGTTACTGTTAGTCGCTCCGTATTCAACTCACTGATATTCAAATATATTCAGTCGTCGTCAGATGTAAAAGTGAGCTACGATACAGAAAATACTCAGAAAGAGCTCGTTTTATTTTTTAACATTATCTATCTATCTATCTATCTATCTATCACAGTCGATTTCTATCTATATATCTCTGTTCATATCTATCTATCTATCTATCTATCTATCTATCTATGTTCATGGCTGTCTATCTATCACAGTCGTTTCCATTTATCTATCTATCTCTTTTCATGTCTATCTATCTATCTATCTATCTATCTATCTCTATTCATGTCTATCAATATATCTATCTATCAATTTATCACAGTCGATTTCTATCTATATATCTCTGTTCATATCTATCTATCTATCTATCTATCTATGTTCATGAGCCAAAGCACAAAAAATACCCAGAAAGAGCTCGTTTTATTTTCTAACATATCTATCTATCTATCTATCTATCTATGTTCATGGCTGTCTATCAGTCAGACGGTTTCTATTTATCTATCTCTTTTCATGTCTATCTATCTATCTACCTGAGTTCATGTCTATCAATCTATCTATCTATCTATCTCTGTTCATATCTATCTATCTATCTATCTATCTATCTCTGTTCATGTCTATCAGTCTATCTATCAGTCGATTTCTATTTATCTATCTCTGTTCATATCTATCTATCTATCTATCTATCTATCTATCTATCTATATACGTATCACGTTTTTTTTCTATCTATATCTGTTCATGTCTATCTATCTATCCATCTACCTATCTATCTCTGTTCATGTCAATCTATCTATCTATATCTGTTCATGTTATTCTATCTATCTATGCACACACACACACACACACACACACACACACACACACACACATATATATATATATATATATATATATATATGACTTTTATTACACGACGATGTGGTAAGTTGTAAACAAGGTTTGTTTAGAATGGCTTTTTGCCGATAATTTTTTGGAGAATAAGTGTTTAATTGGAGTCGTACCTAATTTTGAAAATTAATTAATTAATAATGAATTAGGCGGGAATTAGCCATACATTTAATAGGTATTCCCGCCTAATTCATTATTAATTAATTAATTTTCAAAATTAGGTACGACTCCAATTAAACACTTATTCTCCATATATATTATATATATATATATATATATATAATATATATATATATATCCTCGTGTGTTGATAAATAAATAAAGCATCAGCCTGCTTGATAGATGAGTTATATAACACGCCCATCAGCGTTCGAACTACAAGTAAATTAAGACTACAATCTCTGATCTTTTTTAAGCTGGTGGGCCCTTCAAGAATAGATTAAAGATGCAATTTAAACTTCCTTTTCTATTTTGGCCATTGCGTCTTGTGCCGCCATTGTAAACCCAGCTTCGTAAATATCAAAACAAAAGATAAAATATTTTGGAAATGGCGATGAGGCAACAAGTGAATACACTTATCTAGTCTGACTATTTGAGGTGTTGCCAATATCAAGTACTCCCCTGTTGATTCAACAAAGGACTGCTCTCCTGTGTGTGAGAGAGAGAGGGAGAGAGAGAGAGAGAGAGAGACAGACAGACAGACAGACAGACAGACAGACAGAGACATCAACAAGAATAGCCAATGCCAAAATGGAACAAAAGAACTGATAACTACCAATTCTCCAGACGGTAAACTGATAGGTGAACATTCCCTTAAGTCAATAATTTACAGTCAAACTTATCTAAACTGCTACCCTATAAACATTAAAAAAGGACCATTCGAAAGATTATTTGATAGCACAAAGCCACCGCACACGATCTTTACATAAAATATGCAACCCCTGGAGAATAAGAGCTTAAAATCCATCTGCATCTAAATTTTATCCAGTGTTAAGGTTCTGGTTTAGCTCAGTCGGTAAGGCATCCACCCATGAATCACAAGGTTCCGGGTTCAACTGACCTTGTTGGTATATATATATATATATATATATATATATATCTTATATCTTATTATAATGGAGATTGTGTGTTTTTCTGTCTGTAACCGAAACTATATTCCTACTCAGTCACAATTCTCTTAGTTATTGACATCACATTCTCTAGGATTTTATTTTTATCTAAACCTCAATTATTAATAAAAATGTCTTACATTATAATACTGTTAGCCATGTCTACATACTACACCATGCAATTATATTTATATATACAACAAAAATAGCGGCTTTACAATGTGAATGGGAAGGCTAATTTGCATATTAATATTTAAAAAAATCGAATTTAATAAATATGTGCTTAGTATTATTGATTTCTAACTGTTTGGTTTTATTTTAATGAATATAAGCAAAAATCTCTTCAATGAATCTTAAATGAAATCCATTAACAAGATAAAATAACTGTCATTTTATTCTTTTACTGCCTCTTATAACTAAATACTTAAATTAGAAAAAATAACAATGAAAGACGAGAGTGATGGAAGAGTAAGTTTCAGTTGTTCCATTTTTATTATACTCCCTCTGTTTCAAATCTTTTATTATACTCTCTGTTTCAATCTTTTTATCTGTATTCTTATTTAGTTTCATTAGCCTTTCTAATTTAATACAATATTTTATTACATTAAAACTTAAATACTTGAACCCGGAGGGTGCATATATTTGCTAGTATATATTATTTCGAAAGAAAAATAACGGCTAACAACGCCAACTCCTTTCACTTCATTTTTTCTCTCTCATATACTGGATTTCACTTTCCCTCACACAGTCTTTATATCTTGACAAAGGGTGAATATTGACCTGAAATATCAGAATTAATCAAACCAGGAACAGAACAACAGCTGGATAATAAAACTCTGATTTTTTGTTCTGTCTTTTTGTTTTTGTTCTGTTTTTTCCATGCTTCATAATACCCACCCCCCAAAAAAAACAATAAACAGTTTATAACACAATAAATTTATATATATATATAATATATATAATATATATATATATATATATATATATATATATCCTCCTCTCCACACAAACAGGCTGTGACACAAGGTCGATTTCTTAAGCAGAGTTTAACTGATTTGAATTCAGAGTTTTCCTTTTCCTAGACTGGTTACCTAGGCAAGGTTAAGAGCCCAGTCCGCCCTACTATTTACCCATAGCTGGGGAGTGAGTACTTGGATTCATACCTTTCCCATGGGTATTTACAGCAAACAGCTTCCTTCAGATTTTGATCTCGGTGGAAGAGTCCATTTCCCATAATGGTTAGACTCTAACAGTTATAATACGCCCCTCGCCTCTCACTCTCTGTCTGTCTCTCTGTCTGTCTCTCTGTCTGTCTGTCTCTCTCTCTCTCTATACATATATATATATGTGCGCACGTGTGTTTATATATACATATATATAAATATTTATATATATATATATATATATGTGTGTGTGTGTGTGTGTGTGTGTGTGTTTTGTGTGTTTTGTTAAACTCTACTGACAATTCTTGTCAGACGAGTTTTCATTCGATTCTTTCTAACTGGCTGGCCATCTTTTTAATATCGGGTGGAATTGGTGTATGAATCCACCAAAGGTTTATCACGAGCGCTTTCTGTACGTCTTTGGCATCATCAGGTGTGGAACTGGTGGAATGTTTTCTGTTGTCTCGCTTTTATATATATATATATATATATATATATATATATATATATATATATAGAGAGAGAGAGAGAGAGAGAGATGGACAGATGGAGAGAGATGTATATAGATAGATAGTATTAATATGCATTAATATATGCTTACATTATGTTATCTATTGCGCCATTATGATTCGGAGGATGGAAAACATGTGAATAAATGTCAATTTAAAAGATTCAAAAGAAATGTAATGCCGACCTACCCAAAAGAAAGTTAAATGAAAAAAAAAAAAAAAAAGAAAATGAAGGTCAAAATATGAAAATAGGTTTCTATTTCACTTGTCACGATACCACGATTTTTTAATTTTTTTTATTTAAACAGATTTTTAAAAAAAAGCACATGTTAAATTTAACCTTCGAAATTCAAGGAATTTTAACCTTTTCAGGATATTTAAGACCCAAATTGGATTCTTTCGAAGAAACCTTAATTAAGTCTCTTGTTCTGCAGACTTCTTTTCCGATCTTTTGAAAAGTAATCCTCATTCCGGGGATTAGAATATGGCGACTGTATCAATGGCAAACAAAAAAATGAACCTCTTCCTCAAATAGCATATCCTGTAACCGGTGGTGAGGTTGTTACGATTTTATGGGCCATCCCTTAGGCTTCAAGCAAGAGCGCTTGTCGAGCGGAAATCCTTGGTAAAGAAACCGCTGGTTGTAAGTTCCTTCGTTAATTATTGCAAATGGACGTCTATCAGTATCAGCTATTAAGTAGTCAATCAGCCACGCATTATGGCTGTTGATTTGCGGAGGAATAGACAGCGTGACTTCGCCCAGTCTATAAATTTAAGCGGTGCATTGTAGCACACCTTATATATTACAATAATCCTATGAATCCTACTCTCTCTCCAGCTATGGATAAATAGTAGGACAGACAAGACTCTTTAACCTTGGTTAGGCAACCGGTCTAGGAGAAGGAAAACTCTGAATTCAAACCTGTTGAACTCCGCTTAAGAAATTGACCTTGTGTCACATCCTGCTCGAGCGGAGGGGTTGGTAGTGTAGTGGTTAGAATGTCCGCCTGTCAGCCTGACAGGTAGGGTTCGAATCACGCACAGAGCACTGCCCTGTCTATAGCCCTGCTGATGAGGCCTAATGGGCTGAAATGTACATACAGAGATCGACTTTTTCTCGATTTGTTTACGCTTTACATTTAAACCGATATGCACGCCTAATTCATTTAATTATAATTAATTAATTAACAAAATTAGAAATTAGGTATGACTTTAATTAAGCACATAATCTCCCACAAATTGTCGGCCTTCTCCATTTCAAAACATATTGTTTGACTACTTCATATATATATTATATATATATATATATATATATATATATATATATATATACAACAATAATCAAAAAGAGGTTCCTTTTCTTCAATATTTTTCCCAGGTTCATTTACCTTGATATAGAGGCTTCGGCTCCTGTGACTGTAAGTTATATAATATCAGCCAGAATCTCAAGCCCCCCCCCCCGGCAAACCTTTCTCCCTTCGATTTAAAGAGGCTGGCTTGGGTTTCAAAAGGGATACACGCAATTTTAACATTGGACACGGCATGACCTTTGGTTTGTGCGTGGTTTCCCACGTAAATCGGGCTTTGTGTTCATCTGACATGGGGGGGATGTCAGAAAATAACTACTCCCAGGTTCACTCTGACCCGGAGTGGTTATACCTATTGCTCAAATAGATATGTTTGAAAATTGTTAGTATTAGAAACTATATAAATCAGTGCAACTTATTAGTATTAGATATGAATACTTGAAATCATATATCGTTTGTGGAAATTTACTGTTTATAAAATATATCTACGGTAGGTGGATTGTCTCCCTTGGTTGACGTACCACATTTCAAATCACTCAGTCGGTAGAGCGTTCGGCTAGGAATCACAAGGTTCCTGGTTCGATACTGGCCATTTTAATTCTTCATTGGGCATTTAAGCGTCACAGGACCATTTGGAATGCTTCATTTTAAAAATTGGGTGAAATAAAATGGGACAAAAAAGAAATCTGCGATTAAGCGACACTAGATAGTCTGGACATATGTTTACTGATATGTTTACTTAAGTGCTATTTCTATGTATAATAATCTTGATTGAACTCTCTATCCCCCCTCTCTCTCGCTCTCTCGTTTTTTCTTTCTTTTCTTCTTTTAATCTTTTCTTTGTGTTCGATTGAAACAGATTAGCATCATCGCTTGCGCGCGCTCAGCCCTTCTCTCTATATTTCTACTAATTTCTTTCTTTCTTATATTTTTTGGACAGTCTCATTTTCAACCAGAGGGTATTGCAGGATGATAACTGACGGAAGATTTAAGAACAAGCGTATTAATATTACTATTAGAGAGAGATCATCCTTTAGCCTTGTGTCATACTTGAGCTCATATATACCGATTTGAGGTAAAGCTTTAGAACTATATTTGTGTATGTACATATGAAGAATTCTGTAAAACCTCTTGGAGAATTCTTGTCAATTATATTGTTTTCCACTCATATGAATTCTTAATAACTTCTGACAACACCTGTCAACGGTTTTGAGAAATGTAATGTGAGTTGAGTCTAAAAAGCTCCGATGATTTGACACAAATTGAAATGTTGTCTCAACAGCGAGAAATGTTAAACCGCAAAATGCTAATCTTCGCAATATCTCACTTAAGACAAAGAGTAATGTCCGCTTATATGCGTTTGTGAGCGACAATTTCGGATATTCAACTATGGTGCCTATGGGGTGAATAACATTAAAAGACTGACTTCTCGTGATACAAAGTTTAAGTTAAACAAAATACACACACCCCTCCAAAGAGCAGGATGTGACATAAGGTCAGTTTCTTAAGCGGAATTTAACAGGTTTTCATTCAGATTTTTTCACCTAGTGGGTCAAAAAAGTAATTTTTTTTTTTCGCGGAACAGATGGACTTGCTACTACTAATACACAACTCTACCCGGGTTATAATAGCATGTCAAACACTCAAAGATATTTCAATTTTAATAATTTTTTAATAATGCTCCCTTTCAAAAAACTCTCTAAAAACAATTACTATAAACAATCAATCTTCTCCTGACGATGATCTAAGGTCGAAACTAATTGAGATTAAATAACATATAAGAAATATTCCTGTTTGTCTTATTACTTTTTGTTCATACTATATATATATATATATATATATATATATATATATATATATTATATAACAGATGGACTTGCTACCACTAACACACTCCTCTACCCGAATTTTAATGGCATGTCAAACCCTCAAAAAATACTTCAACTTCTATAGTTCTTCTAATATGCCCCTTTCAAAAAACTCTCTAGAAACAATTTCTTCAAACAAGAAATCATCTCCTGACGATGATCTAAGTCGACATTTTTTAAAGAAAACACAGGATGTCATGAACGATGGAAACTCTTTATGTCAATACTTAAGTATTTCTTTCTTTTTTAAAAATAAAACTTTTATTATTTTCAAAAATCATATACCAAAATATATGTTTATTATTAATCTATTTATTTATTATCGCTCTTTCATAGATATTGAGCACTCTTCTAATAATGTACGTTGGCTCACTACTGCCTCTTCAAGTGTGATAGTGCCAACCATGCACATTCATATAAAATATAAATAAATATAAATAAATATATCGGTTATGTCCTGATGAATTATTTATTTATTTATTGATCTACTAGGAAAAAAGAAGACGGTGTTAAGTTTAGGGTTTAGGGTTAGGGTTAGGGTTTAGGGTTAGGGTTAGTGTTTAGGGTTAGTTTAATGGGAAAATGAATAAATAATTAATCAGTCAAGGGTGGTTCCCCTTTGTTTATGTTAGACATAGGAAATAACCAATATATCTAAATATCTAAATCTAAATCTCTATCTATCTATCTATCTATCTATCTATATAGATAGATAGATAGATAGATAGATAGAGAGAGAGAGAGAGAGAGAGAGAGAGAGAGAGAGAGAGAGAGAGAGAGAGAGAGAGAGAGAAATAGATAGATAGAGATACTTACTTATTTATATATATTTATATCTATATCTATATCTATATCTATATATATATATATATATATATACATATATTCTCTCTCTCTCTCTCTATATATATATATATATATACATACATATATATATATATATCATATATATATATATCCAGGTCTATATGTATTAATATCCACATGTACGCGTGTGTAAGTGTGAATGTATGTGTATTGTGTGTGTTGTGTGTAATCCTCATATCTATTCACGATATATCTTTTCTCTCTGTCATTTGATGTATCAGTTGTTTTTTATTATTCCTATTCCAGTAAACAAGACACTTTGACATTAACACATCAAAACCTGAAAGCTATAGCCAGTTTTGTGCTTTCTTTGGCAAAATCATAAATTTTTGATGATTGCCGGAAAAAGAAAGAGCAAAAGCCAAAAGAATCTAGGAAGTCTCTAATAACCGTTTTGCTCACGAATTATCATCTGATAAAAAGGGTGTACAAATGTTAGCGTCAATGAAAAAAATTTAAAAAAGCCATATAAGAAATTGCTGTAGTAGAAGATATATACCCTATAAGATCGTCAACATAAACTGTTGGTTTTTTAGTAGGTTTTACGGCATGTCAACCCTTGTTGGTTTATTTAATATCAAAATCAAACCAATTTCTCTGAATTTTTTTAGATGAGGCTTGATAATTAATATTCTTTGATTTATTCGGACTATCTTCATTGTTATCTGTACAACGTTTCGGTCGGTGTGCTCTCCGGCCTTCTTCAGATATTTCTTGTCGGACTCGAGAACCTTCTCGGATTCGGGAACATTTGTATATATCGATACGCTTGTTCCTGAATATTCCGACCGTTATTATCCTGCAATACCCTTTGGTTAAAAATGAGACCGTCCAAAAAATCTAAAGAAAGTAGGTGATATATAGAGAGAAGGGCCGAGCGCAGGGGATGATGCTAATCTGTTTCAATCGACCGCCCTGTCGGCTGAGGCGTTAGAATGCACAGACTGCACCTCTAAAGAGGGGTAAGACTCACCCAAATGGGGTCACCTGTTGGCCGTGGGTGGCGACCCGTGGTGCTTAAGGATAGAACCCAGGTGACTGAGCAGTTCATGACTTGGAATATTCCACTTTAGGCCTTTCTTGGGCTAGACGGGTGGTCGGAGAGGCCCCCTCCGATCAATCGGCTTGCTACGTCAAGCCCTAGCACCTATATGATTGCCCCAACCCTATTGCCCTCATGGCAACCCCCAATCCTTCTTTTCATATGGGTGCTAGAAGGCGTTGGCTGAGGGTCTACAGATCCTCGGAATGACGTTAAACTCTATCTGATGGTGAGGTTCCCGTTCTGGGGTTTGGGGAATGTGGAGCACCCCTTCATCACCATTGTTCCCTGGTCCACTCTGACCCGGAATGGTAGTACCTATTAGGGTCCCATCTATGGGTTGAATAGAAAAACATGAGTTTATAACAAAATTGTATTATCCATTAAGAATTAATTTATTTCACAACTTTGTCGGGATTAAATGACCCACTGAGGTTGATATGCCGCAAACCAAACCAAACCAAATCAAACCAAACCTGTTTCAATCGAATACAATGAAAAGATTAAAAAGGGAAAAGAAAGAAAAATGAGAGAGAGAGAGAGAGGGGGGGGAGAGATGATTATACATAGTAATAGCACTTAAGTAAACATATCAAACGTTGTAATAATCAAATTATCATACTGTAGTAGATCCACAGATCCTGTTAGTATAAATTGAATTAATAAATAAATGTCTTTGACGTCACAAAGTTGCAATCATGCGTTATTTACTAAAAGAGTTATGTTACAAGACCGGAAGTTGCGGCACCCAGTGAGAATTGAACTTACTAACGATTATATACCAGTCTAGCTTGCAAATCATTACAGTACGTGAGGCACTCAAGTCTGAGTATTTGGTTATTTACTGAGCTGAGGGTTGGAAATATGAGGTAACTAGTGAGAATCGAACTCACTAACAATGCTCTGGTAAGCTCTGTGGCTCAAAGCTAGATAGTCAATCATTTAAGGTTTTTACTCAATGTATTCAATTTAAATAAAAATCTCGTCTCTCTATTAAGGTGGTTTTAATATATATATATATATATACTAAATAAACGTCCACTTACCTACTATGGTAGGGGCGTGTAATAGTATCATTGACAAGGTTAATTTCGCAGGATTGTTCGCTATGTACCGGCGGCCGAACGGATATGGTCTCTGACTATGCCTGTGAAGTCCCGGTTTCGATTCCTGTCGGAGGGAGTCGTTAGTATACATCGCTGAAGAGACTTAATAAAGTCGAAACAGTCTGTACGGTGTTCTGCATAGCGAGCCATCCTTTGCGGGATTCACTTGTCAAGATTATTTTCTATAATTATCGAATTTTATGCGATACATGCATTTATAATTGCCTTCAAGCAATATATATATATATATATATATATATATATATATATATATATAGGGTGTTCGGGAGAAATGTGACAGTTTTATAAGGGAAAAGAAGAGTGCTTGGTAATTACAAAATTTAATGGATTATAAAGAAATTCAACAGGCACGGACATTAGCGTCGATCTCAGT
>CM042152.1:44823184-44870684 GCA_023376005.1 Doryteuthis pealeii | reverse complement strand
AATACGGTCATTCATACGCACAGACGACAACTACTTCAGTTCCAGTGTTCTTCTGAAGAAGAGATTTTATCTCGAAATATTAATATTAAGAATAAATCACAGGTTAACAAACAACACGATTGCTACCTTATTTTTTCTTTACACCTGCATTGTGATAGCCTTCAAAACCAACCTCCAAACCATATATATATATATATATATATATATATATATATATATATATATATATATATATATCACTTTCCTCTTCTCTATGTATACCCCTAGTTATATATGTTAGTTTCTCAGTGAGTGGAGAGAGAGAGAGAGAGAGAGAGAGAGAGAGAGAGAGAGAGAGAGAGAGAGAGAGAGAGAGATGTTTGTATGTTATGTTATGTGACTCACTTTTCACCAGCCAGGTTCGTGAACGTCTCGGCCATCAACAGCTGCCATTAAGGAGCGATGTTTTAACTGTATAGATACATACATCTGTGTATATATTTTACGATCACCGAGGAGATCAAATCTGTAAGCAACAGACGATCATTGCTTTATGCTGGCGGTGAAATTCAATTAAAATCGCTACTAGGGAGATAAATAAGTCATCCACAGACACCGTGTTTCGACATTTTACGTCTCATCAGTGTAGCTAGACACAGCAATTACCTCCGACCAGGAGTGATATATTATATATATATATATATATATATATATATATATATATATATATACATATATGTGTATGTGTGTGTGTATGTGTGTGTGTGTAGGTGAACAGCGCAGATATATTGGTCTCAATGTTTTCAAGTCACCGAATAAATGATACAATATCCGGCTGATGAATTTTCCATGGCTGATTTGTTCCCAAGTATTTTCAGTCCCTTCACGGGCCATCATCTGAAGAATTGCAAAAACAATTTTAAAAAAAGTCGTCGGGGTGGCCTAAAGTCGGTATCAGCCAGACAGCGAGGGAGTCTATCCCCTTTTCAGTAGCGCTGGACCAAGAAGATTGTTTTCGGCATCTGAAGTGGAGCGTCACACCTACCATCAACTCATCACTTTACCGCACCGATCGCAGTGCTACTCATACGCTAAGTTGGCGAGGGCCAGTATCGAACCCAGAACCTTGTGGTTCCTAGTCCGACACTCTACCGACTGAGCTAAACCAACATTGAAATGTGTCCATTTATACTGGTGCTCCCTGTATACAATTGTTATGTTTGTTTTTGTTTTATTATATATATTTACATTAAATTTACATTATTAAAGACTAGCAGCGGCTACCCGGCGTCGCCTGGGTAGAGGGGGATTTTTTACAGTTAGTCCCGCAGATCCATTACTACTGAATCCTGAGTTGAATCCTCTTGGTCTTTCAAAAATATAACGCTGAACAAATACAGTTACACAACAAAAAATTTATAAAGATTTTTTATTTCCTGTCATCTATAAAACATCCATCAATTTCTTCACCCCTTAATACATCCTGATGAAGGTTTAATGAAACCGAAATGTTTAAGCGTCGATAAATAAATTCACCTCATTTTCGAAACACTTGTTTTTTCAAATTTCTTAATATATATATATATATATATATATATATATATATATATGCAACAAATTCCATCTCGTATATTCATTATTTCTGTTATCTTTTATTTTCATTATTATTACTAGCAAATATATGCACCCTCCGGGTGCTAGTATTTAAGTTTTAATATAATAAAATATATTAAATTAGAAAGGCTGATGAAACTGAATAAGAATGCAGATAAAAAGATTTTGAACAGAGGGGGTATGATTGAAAAATAGAACAACTTTGAAACTAACTCTTCCATCATTTTACATTACTCCCGTCTGTCTTTGTTAAATTTTCCTAATCTAACTATTTACTTACGATAGAAAGTAAAGAATAATATTACAGTTATTTCTTCTTGTTAATAGATTTCTTTTAAGATTTATTCCTGAGATTTTTGCTCATATTCAATAAGATCAAACCAAACAATTAGAAATCAATAATACTAAGCATATATTTATTAAAATCACATTTTTAAGATCAATATGCAAATTAGCCATCCCATTCACACTGTAAACCTCTATTTTGTTGTATATATAAATACAATTGCATGGTATTAGTATGTAGATATGGTCAACAGTGTAAGTAATGTTAAACAATTTTATTAATAATTGAAGTTTAGATATAAATAAAATCATGGAGAATGTGATGTACATAACAAAGGGAATTGTGACTTGAGTAGGGATATAATTTCGGTTACAGACAGACAAACACACAATCTCCATTATAATAAGATTTCAATCTATTCGAATTATTTCACCATTTTTTTTATTAGTGGTTTTGTCTAAGTGACAACAAGCCACCCTCAGTCATTATTTAATGTGAAGTAAACCTCGTAGCTTTACCTGCTCATCTATTAACAAAGGGAGGGGAGACCCCGTGCTGTGGCGGTTAAAATGTTGACGTCATAGTAAGTGGTTTCGAACTCTTGTTACATTCACTTTCAGACTAATACCCTTGATCTCCCCATCCCCCAGCTATAGGCTAAATAGCACCGCTCTTGTTATGCTACAAGGATGGCTTTGGCCTTAAATTAATTCTTTTAAAAATTGAAATAAATCACTAAGTAGGACTGAGCCTATTCTAGTAGTGACCACCCCAAGCGGGGTTTTAAGAGTTTTTTCTTTTCCTAGACTGTTTGCCTAACCAAGGTTAAACATCCCAGTCTGCCCTACTGTTTACCCATAGCTGGAGGGAGAATAGTTGGATTCATACCTTTCCCAAGGTATTAGCGCTATGTGAACTGTGGCTTTGTCCTGAATTTGAACTCCAGTCGACGAGTCCATTTCATACGACTCTAACCAGTTCACCACCGCGTTCCCTCAAAGAACCCTCGAGAAACCAAATGAAACCCTAACCAAAATAGCTGCCAGCCTAATTCACTACCATTATTAACAAAGCTGCAAAATAATTCCTCACCAAATCATAATTGATTAAAGTAGACATTCATCTTTCACCGTCCACTGATGGAATTTGGGGAATTTGGGGAATTTGGGGAATTCAATCTATTAACCAGGAGAAAAAAAAAAGGTTTAAGTTAAGATTGAAAATTATTTTCAATGTTTTTTCATTGTTGAACATTGATGGTTTTGTCTCTTCTGAATTCCATCTCTCTTCAATTTGAGAGTTTCTAACTGGGGCGATTTTCATTCTATCATTGGTGACAATAACAACATTCGATAATTTCGGAGAGAGAGAGAGAGAGAGAGAGAGAGAGAGAGAGAGAGAGAGAGAGAGAGAGAGAGAGAGAGAGAGAGAGAGAGAGAGAGAGAGGTAGCAATTTTGGGAGCAATTAATTTCCTTTAAAACGTGATATTTTATTAAATAACCCATAATTAAGCAATAAACAAAGCACTACCGTTATTTTTCATCACTCTCACTTTCTGTAACCATTACTAGAAAAAAGAAAGTTAAGAAAAACGAAAGAAAGAAAGAAAGAAAGAAAGAAAGAAATACGATCAAAAGAAAGAAAAAAGAACGAAAGAAAGAATAAGTCTATAAAAAAAAAAGTAAAAGGAAAAGAAAGAAAGAAATACGATAAAAGAAAGAAAAAGAACGAAAAAGAAGAATAAGTCTATAAAAAAAATAAGTAAAAGAAAAGAAAGAAAGAAATACGATAAAAAGAGAAAAAAGAACGAAAGAAAGAATAAGTCTATAAAGAAAAAAATAAGGAAAAAAAAGAAAGAAATACGATAAAAAAAAAGAAAACGAACGAAGAAAATAAGTCTATAAAAAGAAAAATAAGTAAAAGAAAAAGAAAGAAAACGATCAAAAGAAAGAAAAAGAACGAAAGAAAGAATAAGTCTATAAAAAGAAAAAATAAGTAAAAGAAAAGAAAGAAAGAAATACGATCAAAGAAAGAAAAAAGAACGAAAGAAAGAATAAGTCTATAAAAAAAAAAAATAAGTAAAAGAAAAAAAGAAAGAAATACGATCAAAAGAAAGAAAAAAGAACGAAAGAAAGAATAAGTCTATAGAAAGAAAAATTGAGTAAAAGGAAAGAGAGAAAAAAGAAAGAAAGAAATACTATAAAAAGAAAAAAAGAAAACAAAGAAGAAAATATAGCTCTTAGAAGAAAAGATAAGCAAAAGAAAAAACAAACAAAAACAGAAGAAAATAATCAAACAAATGCTTTAAATGAAAGAAAGAAAGAAAGAAAGAAAGAAAGAAAGAAAGAGAGGAAGAAAGAAAGAAAGAAAGAAAGAAAGAAAGAAAAAGTGTATGTATGTGAATGATCATTTGATTTTGAAATCATTTTGGAACGCTCAGCGTTTGCATTTTACTTGGCGATCATGTTATTCGGAAAAGAATGAACGCAATTCTTCTCTCTCCAGCTATGTGTTAATAGAAGGCTAGGTTGGGTTCTTTAGCGTTCATTGGAAAACCTGTCTATTAAAAAAACACTGAATTCAAACCAAGTTTATTCCGCTTAAAATTAACCTTTTCTCATATCCTTGGCGTGGAGGAGAGATCGAGTAAATACACACTCTATTTTTTTATGGAATACCACGCACCAAACATATTTTAATTATTCCCTTGTGTATTATTACATACTAGCAGGGCCTGTGGATATACCACAGTATGAGAATTTAATTATTACAACTTCTGATATGTTTACTTAAGAGCTTTTGCGAATAGCTTAATATGCAAAAAGTATGATATTTTTTCTTTCTTTCCTTTGTTTTTTATCTTTTCATTATCAAAACAATATAGCGTTATCGCTTCCGCGGGCTTATCCCCTCTATATATCTTCCCCCTACTCTTTCTTTTTTTCTTTCTTTCTTTCTTTCTTATTATATTTTTTCAGTGTTTTCTTCCATTTCTTTCTTTATAATAAAAAGTTTTTATAATATAAAATGGTCTATTATTTAGCTGAGGTGATAACACTCATATGAAATAAGAATTCAGCAGATAAGCAACACCAGATAATCTGTATTTACATTTTTGCATTTCAACTTGGACGATTTGGACGGACTCATTTTAATAAGAATTTTTTGCTAGAGGATAAGGGTTGGAAGATTAAGGAACAAGAGTATTAATATATAGGTTTTTATTGAAATGCACGCATCCATCTTGGCGGTAATAGCCTACATATTTCACTTAAATGGGTACCAATTTCGGCTGCATTAACGCATTTCCCATTAGCTAGATCTCTTGCTTCGGTCGTAAACGATATAAAAATGTTTCCACCATTGTTAATCTTGACAGGGTCAGTTCACCAATGCAACTGATACTCAGTAATGCTGGTAGCGTTCTATTTAGTGCATCCTGGGACGTATACATTTGCTTTGAATGAGTCCCCACGAAAACTAATGGGTCCCAACTAAAGTTTCTTAATAGATTGTAGGGTTTTTATCTATGAACTCGGGAAAAAAAACTAAAACTGTCTAAGTCCAACCTTGTAACCTATTCGGTATAATTCTTTTCTAAGAAACTATTGAAATGTATTTACAGTTAGCTTGAAATTGTAAGGGAAGAAAAAGAAAAACACTGGGAGGCATGGATACGATTTTACTGTGTCCTATTAGATTTTCGTGCGTCAGGGACGCAGGACGCGTACGTATCAGTGTTACATAATTATTAGATTCCTAATACTTATGTACAGTAGTGGAGAAACCAAAATGGCTGTTATAAGTGCAGCCGGTGGCCTTGAAGGATTGAATGACAAGGCTTGACCTCAGTGCTGATCCTCCTTCCGGTGGATACCGTGAGAATCGGTGAAGAAGACCCTCTTCCGGTTTAGACTAGAGAGAGTTTTAGTTCAGTATCGACCCAACCACGAAGGTGGTCAGTTGCGTTATGCGCACTGCCATACTCAATCTGCGCAGGTAGTCTGGTGGGGATTTCGAAATAAAATATGATCTACGTAAATCGAAGTATTGTGCTATTATCTAAAAACTACCAATGATACAGGGATTCTGATAAAGAGAAATCCCAAATGGAAGACCAGACACGAAGTCCCCAAGACGAAGTCCAGACGCTAGAAGAAGAACGTAAGATACCAAAGATGAGCAGAAGAATAATAGAAGTAAAGAGAGTATACAACATCAGCATCTCTGGATAATCTTCTTATTATAAAGGAGATTGTGGGTTTGTCTGTCTGTAACCGAAACTATGTTACTATACAAGTCACAATTCCCTTTAGTTATTTACATCACGTTCTCTATGATTTTATTTTTATTTAAACCTCAATTATTAATAAAAATTGTTTTACATCATTAAGACTGTTGACCATATCTACATGCTTATAACATGCAATTGTATTGATATATACAGCAAAATAGTGGATTACAGTGTGAATGGGAAGGCTAATTTACATATTGATCGTGAAAAAATTGATTTTAATATATATATGCTAGGTATTATTGATTTCTAATTGTTAGGTTTTATTTTATTGAATATGAGCAAAAATCTTGGGGATAAATCTGAAAAGAAATCCATTAACAAGAAGAAATAACTGTAATATTATTCTTTACTTCCTATTTTAACTAAATCGTTAAATTAGGACAATTTACCAATGAAAGACGCGAGTAATGGAAAATGATGGAAGAGTTAGTTTCAAAGTTGTTCTATTTTTCAATCATATCCCCTCTGTTCCAAATCTTTTTATCTGCATTCTTATTCAGTTTCATTAGCCTTTCTAATTTAATATGATATTTATTATATCAAAACTTAAATACTTGCACCCGGAGGGTGCATATATTTGCTAGTATTTATAATCAAGCAATATTCCTTTGCATCTTATTAAAATTAATTTAAAATGGCAATTTGTCAAAATAGAATATGCTTTTCTTTATCGGAATTGAAAATAATTATATTTCGTACAATTAAGGAACAAGTGTATTAATATATAGAACTTAGGCAAGAGTGGTGATCAAAACGTAAATAATACAATCGTTATTTTGTTATGGGTGCTATGCTAGATTTCAAATGAAGTAACATTTCTAAGAACGGGGAGATCTCTTTAGAAAAACGACACGCACCTATAAAGCACAAAGAGAATACTTTCTTTATTTATGCACAGACTAAAAAGATAAAATATCTCCAAGGTTAACTAGTTTTTAACCAGAGATTGTTAAAAGAAGATAACGGTCGGTTGATTAAGGAACAAGAGTATTAATATATAGGTTTTTTTATTGAAATTCACCCAGTCATCTTGGAGGTAATATCCAACAGATTTCATTTAAACGGGTATCAGTTTCGGCTGCATTAACGCAATTCAACTTAAGTAGATCCCTTTGCTTCGGTTGTAATCTATATAAAAAAATTGTTTCAACCATTGTTAATCTTGACATGGTCAAATCGGTTATTTCCTAGTTGAGTAACATGAGTGACCTGGAAAAAACAGAACCCAAATTATTTATTCATTTTCCCATTAAACTAACCCTAAACCCCAACCCTAACCCTAACTCTAAACCCTAACCCTAATCCTTGTTGGACTTAAACTTCAAAAAAGAAAAAAAGAAAATTAACAGTTTTATTACAAATTTATGGTTTCGGTTTTTTCTTGGTCACCCTGTAATATTATGTTACTCAACTAGGGGGGTTTAGGGTTAGGGTTAGGGTTTAGGGTTTAGGGTTAGGGTTAGGGTTAGGGTTAGTTTAATGGGAAAACAAATAAATTGGGTTCTGTTTTTTCTTGGTCACCCTGTAATATTATGTTACTCAACTAGGGGGGTTAGGGTTAGGGTTAGGGTTTATGGTTAAGGTTAGGGTTAGGGTTGGGGTTTAGGGTTAGTTTAATGGTAAAATAAATAATTTGGGTTCTGTTTTTTCTGGATCACCCTTATTATCATGTTTCTTAACTAGGAAATAACCGTCAATTCACCTATGCGACTGATACTAATTACAATCATTCAAGAAATATCCTTGTGTATCTTATTAAAAATCAATCTAAAATGTCAATTTGTCAAAATAGGATATTCTTTTATTCATCGGAATAAAAAAATAATTATTATTTTTCAACAACAGAATTCCATCACATTGAACAGAATTCGTAAAATGATTCATGCAAGGAAAAAAGGCGGGAAAAGGGCGAGAAAAAGGCGGGAAAAAAGGCAAACATTTCGGAGATAGAAAATTAATATTTCCATTTTTAGAAGATGAAAATGTTTTACAGATATTGAACCAATTCTAAAATGAAATATTGAGACATTTGACATTTTGGGAAATTCAACATTCAAAATTTCGCATATTGATATCTGAATTTGCATAATTCAATCCAATCTTCTTTAGAAATCGGAAAATTTATCATTCGGTTGACATTTCCGGGGATCAAGAAACTGAAATATGGGTCCGTTTTTTAGAATTTGCTTGATTCAATTGTGAATATGTACATCAGGTGTCGGCAATCTACGGTTCGTGGGACAGATCCGGCCCTTAAATCATAATCATCTCGTCCACAGTCCTTAAGAGAAGTACGATGTGTGTCTGCAAAGTAATGAGACTGTTGTCACAAACAATTCATTTGAATTCCAAACAGCAAACTAAATGTATTCTCCTCCAAAGTAGTCCACTCTTGAATTTACCATCCGTCTCTGTCACTCTTGTCTGCCCTGCTGGAAGGATTCTTCTAGTATGTGCCCTCAGCTCCATCGTTATGGACCTCTTGATGGCCTCGACGCATTCAAAACGGGTCCCCTTGATGAGCCCATATAGCTTGGGAAAGGAAAAAAAAAAAGTCACGATTTGTCCTGCCATAACTATCGTCCCTTGTCGCGCACTTCCCAATCTGAAGGCGCTCATAAATATGCCGCAAAACAAAACCAAAAAAAGAAAAACGACCGTGAAGGGGTTACACCATACTTCCAAAGTTTTAAATGAAGAGTCTCCGCACAGGGAAAGGTTTTGTGTTATACACAAGGTATTCTTCAGGATGTCCACAAAGTCTGGGTACCTGGAGATAGATGTATATAGTCACATATAGTGTATATAAATAGGCGTATATAGATAGATAGATATATAGATAGGTGTATATAGATAGGTGTATATTAATCACATATAGTCACGATAGATAGATAGATAGTATATAGATAGATAGACAGATAGATAGGTGTATATAGATAGGTGTATATAGTCACTATAGCCATGATAGATAGATAGATAGATAGATAGATATGTGTATATAGATATAGGTAGGTGTATATAGATAGGGTGTATATAGTCACATATAGTCACGATAGATAGATAGATAGGTGTATATAGATAGGTGTATATAGATAGTGATGATAGATAGATAGGATATAGGTATAGTCACATATAGTCACGATATAGATAGAGTATATAGATAGGTAGGTGTATATAGATAGGTGTATATAGTCACATATAGTCACGATAGATAGATAGATAGTAGGTGTATATAGATGGTGTATATAGTCACATATAGTCACGATAGTAGATAGATAGGTGTATATAGATAGATAGGTAGGTGTATATAGATAGGTGTATATAGTCACATATAGTCACATATAGTCACGATAGATAGATATAGATAGGTGTATATATACAGATAGGTGTATATAGTCACATATAGTCACTAGATATAGATAGATATATAGATAGATAGATAGATAGATAGATATATATCACATATAGGATAGATAGATAGATAGTATATATAGATAGGTGTATATAGTCACATATAGTCATGATTTGTCCAGCCACAACTATCGTCCCTTCCCGCGCACTTCCCAAGCTGAAGGCGCTCATAAATATGAGACAAAACAAAACCCAAAAACAGCCATGAAGGGGTTACACCATATTTTAAAAGCTTTAAATGTAGAGTCTCTGCACAGGAAGAAGTTTTGTGTTATACACAAGGTAATCTACAGGGTGTCCACAAAGTTTGGGTACATGGAGATTTCACTATTGTATTTATTTATGTTATTTTTCCGAGAAGGCAGATATGGTAATTTAGCAGTAAATAAAATTATAACATAAAAAAATACGTTGAAAGAAAAAGTTTATTCAATAAAGATTACAGATTTCAACCACATGAGAGAACATTACCAGTCAGTGTGCTGAAATTGATGGCAATGAAGACTTATTTAATCGAGTTCACTTGAATGTTGCAAGGCGCATCGAGTTATGCATTGAAAATAATGGAAATCATATTGAAAATATTATTTATTAACATTATAATTTAAAAAAATTGTTTTGTTTTAAAAGTTTGTGTTAATCCCCACGTACCCAGACTTTGTGGACACCCTGTATTTTGAAGGGGTTCTCACCTCTCCGCATGGCAATATTGTTTTGTAGTTAAATATCAATTGTTATTTATTTCTGTTTATCTTTTATTCTCAGCTATAATAATCTATATATAATCTATACAGTCTGTGTGTATGTATGTATGTATGTCCGGATGAAACTACGAAGATGCAACAATTAACGACGAATATATATTTACCAACCCCTACACACGAGCAGGATTTGACATAAGGTCAATTTCTTACGCAAAGTTTAACAGGTCTGAATTCAGAGTGTTCCTTCTCCTAGACTAGTTACCTACCCAGGGTTCAAGACCAGTCTGCCCTGTGATTTACTCATAGCTGGAGGGAGAATAGCTGGATGCATACCTTTCCCAAGGGCATTAGCGCTATGTGAAGTGCAAACAGCTTCGTCCAGTATTTGAACTCGGGTCGACAAATCCATTTCCTACGACTCTAACCATTACATCACGCGTCTCCATAAAAAGTAAATATATGTACACATTAATATCACCCTTTCTTGCTTTATGTTAAAAAAATTCTGAAGGTTTGGTTTACATTCGAAGATATTTTTTTAAAAAGTACGTAGAAATAGCATTGATATTCTGCTTAAAATGTCCTGTATTTGTAAATCTCAAAAGTAAACAAATCAATACAGCAGGCCCCCCACCCCTCTACGTAGGCGATGCTGGTTAGCCGCTACCAGTATTTTAATACAGTTTCCTGATTGTTTGTTTAAATTGAAATGTTTTCACTTGGCACATCTTTTACAAAATTGCTTTATAAATTTTATAGCTAATATTGATGTGAAAACGAATAATGTTTGGTCACCGAGAAAAAAAATAACGACTAGGCTAATTTATTTTATGACAGCTTCAATTATTTCATGTGAGACTTTCCAGTGATGCCGATATCTTTTTGATTTAGTGCGTCTTGGGACGCAAATATTTAGTTTGAATGAGTCCAGCAGAAAATTAATGAGTCCCAACTAAAGTTTCTTAATATATTGTAGGGTCTGAAGCGCGTGGTGTAATGGTTAAAGTCATAGGAAATGGACTCGTCGCGTCGAGTTCAAATCCTGGACATGGTAATTGCATTTCACTTAGCGCTAATACCCTTGGGAAAGGTATGAATTCTACTCTCCCTCCAGCTATGGGTAAATAGTATGGCAGACTGGGCTCTTTAACCTTGGTTAGGCAACCAGTCTAGGAGAAGGAAAACTCTGAATTCAAACCTGTTGAACTCCGCTTAAGAAATTGATCTTGTGTCACATCCTACTCGTGCGGAGGAGTTGGTATATATATTGTAGGGTCTTTACTTATGATCTGGTGAAACAACTAAAACCAGCTATATCCTACCTTGTAACCTATCCTGTGTAATTCGTTTCTAAGAAACTATTGAAATGTATTTATAGTTAGCTTGAATTGGTGAAGGAAGAAAAAAGAAAAACACTGGGACGCATGGATTACTGCGACCTTTTAGATTTTGTGTATCATGGACGCAGGACGCGTACCTATCAGCATCTCTGTCTTCTATAAAGAAAATAACACGTTTTTCCTGACTTCATTCTCATATTAAGATTTTGATGGCAATTGTGTCTTATACTGCTTCATTGTACTCCCTTTGGGACTTCCTACACATCTCACAGCATCCTCACTTATCAAAACAGTGGGCAGTTTCCTTTCCATTATCTGCTTCGTTGCGTTCTCCCTAATTTTTCCCTGGAAATTTCTTTCCTTTTTAGCTTTGAGAAAACCCACAAGTCGTAGGATGTCAAATCTTGACTGTAGCGTGTGTACTGGGCGATGCAATGTTTTACAAAAAAAAAAAACTGCTCATGGCATGAAGAATGGGAATAATGGCTCATTAAGAATTGGCTTGATGCAACAGTTCAGGGAGTTGAAAAGTACGCGCACACGATTTTTTAAAAGAAACATACGCACAAAATTTAATTGTTGTTTCGTGATACGGTTAAGAAACACGAAACAACAATCAAATTTCAAAAAAGACAATTTATGCGTAAAATGTCAAAAAAAAAACAAAACAAAACAAAAAAAAAAAAAGAAACAATTGGGTGTTTTCAAAATTACTGGCATCTGCACAATATTTCGTTCGTTAAAAATCCCTATTGTATTACTTTCACGTTATAATTTCTTTTAATCTTCGAGAGTAGCTTTTCCTCGCAAAGTATTTGTGTTCATTATTCATAATCTAATTGTTTTAAATTATTCTTTTTGCATGCACGCTTAAAATAAAACTCCCACCATGAATTTCCTTTATAATTCCAGTAATGATTTAAGCGGTCTTGTGAGAGTATCGGTTTTGTTTCCTGTTGTATTTTCATATATATATATATATATATATATTATATATAATATATTAATTATAATTAACAAATAATAAAAAATAAGGGAATCCAATACTCCATAACATCGAGTTCATTCATTTATTTTTAGATGCTTCGTAATAACGCCCACTTAAAAAAACCATTAAACACACACACACACACACACACACACACACACACAACACATATATATATATATATATATATATATATATATATACCAACCCCACCGCACGAACGGGATGTGAGACAAGGTCAATTTCTTAAGTGGAGTTAAACAGGTTTGAATTCAGAGTTTTCCTTCTCCTAGACCGGTTGCCTAACCAAGGTTAAAGAGCCCAGTCTGCCCTACTATTTATCCATAGCTGCAGGGAGAGTAGGACTCATACCTTTCCCAAGGGTATTAACGCTAAGTGAAATGCTATTACCACATCCAGGATTTGAACTCGGGGTGACGAGTCCATTTCCCGTGACTTTAACCATTTCACTACGCGCCTGTATATTCATATATACCCACATAATACCTCGGGTATATAATAGAGAGAGAAACACTATAAGATAGATTACATGATGTTGACTAGATGATTGTCTTTGCTGATGACTACATGATTCATATTTTTCTTTAGCGCAATAAATTTGGAAACTTAAATGTTTTTAGTCAACTTATTAATATAAGCGTATCTGAGCTCGCTCGCACTTCAAATTTGAGCAAAACAAAGCAAAAATTCGACCAGGTGACAGTTCGTAACTCGGAAACTTGTGACTTGAGACACTCTTAAGTCAGTTGAAAAGAAAAAAAAGAAGAAATTTTACATGTATTCCTCAAGCACCAAGAAGGAGTTGTTTTTGGGCCCATCAAAATTCATTTGGCCTGTTGAGTGTTATATATGATTTTAAATGTCGAAGTGTTTCACTATAAGGTGAGAAATCAAAATAACACCCACATTGCGGATACCTTAATGTTCTTTTAAAGAAAAGAAATAAGAGTTACAAGAGAGAATGATACAAGATAACCGCTATTTATTTGCTAAACGTAAATAATTAATATGCCAAAAATTTTCGAAGCTTTCCTATCAATCTAAAAACACACGCACACACACACACACACACACACACAACACAATATATAATATATATATATATATATATATATATATATATATATATAATATATATATATATAAAAGATATCCGACAAGCGGACTAATTTCCCAGCCCCAGAATCGCAGGTAAGCACCTTTCATGATGTTTTCTTTTCTTTTTTTTTTTCTCTCAACAGTAAAAGTGTCCAAAAAGCATACCTGTTGAAAGTGTCGTCTTTTTAACATAACCACCTTGGTAATTAACGGATTTTAATGATATATTCTCTACTTAAACAATAAAAGACGAGATTCATTTTCAAAGAAATATTTACTCAAACTACTGGAGACATATTAATTGATTGCTTTGCTTTTGTATATCAACCCCCTTCAATCATTTAATTATTGTAGTTGCAAATAAATCGTTTTTAAGGGTTAGCTCAGTCGGTAGAGCGTTCGATTAGAAACCACAAGGTTCCTAGTTCGATACCGGCCCTCGCCAACTCAGCGTATGAGTAGCACAGGTATCTGTGCGTTAAAGTAAGGAGCTGGTGGTAGGTGTGGCGCTCCACCTCAGACGCAAAAACAATCTCCTTGGTCCCGCGCTAGTGAAAAGGGGATAGACTCCCTCACTGATTGGCTGATACAGAGTTTATGCCACCCTGACGACTTTACTTACTTTACAATGAGTACTAATTGATGCTCTACCAAAATACTAAAGCAATGGTACGATCACCTGATGACTTCTTTGACATTGTTGCTGGAGTCCTACAAGGGGATACACTAGCGCCATATATATTCATAATATGCCTAGACTACGTACTCCAAACATCACTAGATCCCATAAAAGAAAAAGGCCTCACACTAAAAAAAGCAAGAAGCAGGCGATATCCCGCACAGACTATTACGGATGTGGACTATGCTGATGACCTAGCACTACTCGTAAATACACCTGCCCAAGCCGAATCCTTGCTACACAGCCTAGAAAAGGCAGCGCGAAACGTCTGCCTATACGTAAACTCTGATAAAACTGAGTTCGTCTTTTAAAAGCAAAAGAGACATCTCAACTATCGATGGGAAACTCCTAAAGTCGGTAGAACAATTTAGGTTCTTAGGCAGTAATATCTCATCCACAGAAAACATGTTAATGCACGCATAGGAAATACATGGTTCGCTATAAATAAATTATCAGTCATATGGAAATCCAAACTCACAGACAAGTTAAAGAGACAATTCTTCCAGGCCGTTGTCGTGTCGGTACTGCTGTACGGCTGCACCACCTGGACCCTAACGAAGCGACTAGAGAATAAACTAGATGGGAGCTGCACAAGAATGCTGCGTATGATCCTGAACTAGACCCGGAAACAACACCCCACGAGAAAACAGCTGTACGGCCACCTGCCACATATCACCCAAATCATCCAAGTAGGACGGAGAAAACACGCGGGACACTGCTGGAGAAACAAGGGTGAACTCATGTGACGTCCTCCAATGGAAGCCAGCACATGAGCAGGCCAACCAGCAAAGACGTACATTGACCAGCTCTGTGCGGATACAGGATACTGCATAGAAGACCTCCCGAGAAAGATGAGTGATAGGGACGGATGGAGAGAGATTGTCATGGATATTTGTGCTAACAGCGCAACATGATGATGATGATGATGATGATGGTGGTGATGATGAGAACTGCATTGAGAAATACATTTTGTTTATCGTTTTTATGAGGTTATGACAAATTGTTCGTATGAGCTCATTACTACGAGGGTGAGTAAAAAAAGTAATGACATTTTGTTTAGGACAGGTATAATTACCAACACAGAAACTACAGATTTCACTTCCTCGTCTCTGGAATAATGTTTAACTCTCAAACACTCATTCATTGGGTCGAAGAGATGATACCATCTCTTCGGCCCCATGAAATCTGTAGTGAAGTGAAATCAGAATTTTACGGAAACATGTTCTTATTCGAAGGTGCAACATTGATACTAAGAGAAACGGTGACTATGTGGAGAAGTAGGGATGTAAACCACAGAGGATCAGCTTCATTTGGATGTATGATGCATGTTCCTGTGTTGCTAATTATACCCGTGCTAAACAAAATGGCATTACTTTTTGACTCACCCTGGTATTTTTTGTAGTTTACTGTTTTTACATAGATTTACTTTCTTTTCGCTTTCCTCTCAGAGTGACCAGCACATCTCTCTCTTTCCTTTCCATATAGAGAGCCAATCGTAAGACCCGAGACCTGTTGCAGCGGATCAACCATCTTCCCATTCGTGAGCCAAGCCATTACGTGTCCTTGTCCATCGTAGCTCTGAGGTGTTTCCTGGAGAGATGTCCCTCTGGGATCAACGCTGTTTAATTACTTTACCGATATAGAGGCCGAAGCCATTGGACACAGGCCCCCGGTTGAATTTCATGTAGCTCTGATAACCTTAGGAAAGGCATGCATTCAAATATTCTCTCTTCAACTATAGGTAAATAGCAAAACAGACTAGGCTCTTTAAATTTGGTACGTCAACTTTCTAGGAGAAGGAAAACTCTGAATTCAAACCCGGTAAACTCCGCTAAAAAATGTCATTGTGAGTAGGGTTTGGTCATCTATATCTCTTATTATAATGGAGATTGTGTGTTTTTCTGTTTGTAACCGAAACTAAATAACTACTCAAGTCACAATTCCCTTAATTATTTAAGTCACATTCACCATGAATTTATCCTTATTTTAACCTCAATTATTAATAAAATTGTACATTATTTATACTGTTAACCATATCTACATTCTAACAACATGCAATTGTATTTATATATACAACAAAATAGCGGTTTCCAGTATGAATGGGAAGGCTAATTTGCATATTGATATTAAAAATGTAATTTTAATAAATATGTGCTTAGTTTTATTGGTTTCTAATTGTTTGGTTTTATTTTAATGAATATAAGCAAAAATCTCTTCAATTAATCTTAAATGAAATCCATTAACAAGAAAAGATAACTGTCATTTTATTCTTTACTTCCTATTTTAACTAAATACTTAAATTAGAAAAATAACAATGAAAGACTAGAGTGGTGGAAGAGTAAACTTCAGTTGTTCTATCTTTCGATTATATCCCCCTCTGTTTCAAATCTTTTTATCTGCATTCTTATTTAGTTTCATTAGCGTTTCTAATTTAATACGATATTTCATTACTTTAAAACTTAAATACTTGCACCCGGAGGGTGCATATATTTGCTAGTATATATAAAGGGCAGTTGTGTGAATCTGTATGTCCGGAGGAACTTCGAAAATAAAACAACGACAAAGTAAATATATATACACATTAAATATCACCAATTCTTGGTTTTTAAGCAAAAAATATGAAGGTTTGATTTATATTAGTGAAGATACTTAAAAATATAAAATTCAAATGATAATAGCATAGTTTTTTTTGCATCTAATATTTTAAATAGTAGACATTAATTTTTATTTCCAGAGTGGCTGGATCAACGCAACGTCTTTTATTTTTACATAGGGATTTTAATGGGGCATACTATGAGGATCCAACTCGCGATTCAATAATAATGGATTTGTGAGACTAATTTTTTTGTTTATCTTCCCCACTACCCAGGTAACGCCGGGTAGCCGCTTCTAGTTGCATATAAAACTCTCTTTCTTCTACCTGATTCTAGCTTCTCATCACCATCAGCACGTCAGTAAGTAAACAACTTTTTTTTCTCCTTTTATCACATTGACAAAAAGTATATAATTGCTATGCTACGCAATTCTTTTGTTTAGTTTCAAAATCTTTCGGAATATTGTCTCATATATTCAACTTCATATTTCATTTTTTTTTGTTTCGAGAAATTGACAACCATAGATTAAAATTCTTTTTTACTGCCACTGACTGAGATTATTGTTATTTAATGTAAAAAACTCATGCTAAATAAACATGATATAGCAAAAAGATATATTTGGTGTGGACGATTTTTTTTTCGTATGGATGTTGTATACGCATTGTTCTGAAGCTGAAGAAAGAAAATTCATTCACTGCTAAAATATTAAATACTAAATAAGCCTTTCGATAATTAATGCTTGGCGTTTTTTTTTTTCTCTTTAGTTTCAAAGAATTAACTGTTTACATTTCTTGAAGATTCTATTTATTTATTTCCTTCAAAAGATATGCTGTTTAGCGGGCATATATATATATATATATATATATATATATATATATATATATATATATATATGGTCTTATCGGGCTATATATATATATATATATATATATATATATATATATATATATATATATATCTGTTAGCAGGCCTATATATATTATATTATATATATATATACGAATACTCGTGTTCCTTAATTGTACGACGATTATCATCTTGCAACACTTCCTGGTTAAAAATGAGACCGTTCAAATCGCCCATGAAATGCAAAAATGTAAATACTGATTATCTACTGTCGCTAATCTGCCGAATTCGTATTTTTCTGAAGTGTCGTCACCTTAGCTAAATAATTTCATTTTTATTAGAAAGAAAGAAAGAGAGAAAAAAGTAAATACTATACAGAAAGTATGTAAGAAAAACGAAGGGATAACGCTAATCTGTTTCAATCGAACATAAGGAAAAGAAGGAAAGAACGAGAAAATAGGAGAGAGTGAGTGAGTGAGGTGTGTGTGTGAGAGAGAGAGAGAGAGAGAGAGAGAGAGAAAAGAGAGAGAGTTCTCTCTTTCTCTCTCTACACACACACACTAACTCTCTCTTAGAGGAGAGAGAGAGAGAGAGAGGAGAGAGAGAGAGAGAGAGAGAGAGAGAGAGAGAGAGAGAGTTAAATCAAGAATATTATACTTTTTCCATATTGAAGTAATTCGCAATAGCTCTTAGATAAACATATCAAACGTTGTAATAAATAGATTATCATTTTCTGGTATATCCACAGTTCCTGCTAGTAGATAATTATTACACTTTTGATCTACATGAATAATATTGAGTCGTTACCAATAGACTAAAGAAGTAATGCAATATAATCGCAGAAACTGACAAAGTAACAGCAACATTTTACGTTAAAATAAATGAAAATATTAGAGGAAACTTAGAAAGGGAAATTTGTCATTGTTTCACCCATTTTATTTAACCCATTTTAAAATGAATTGTTCTAAATAAAAGAAAAAAATGCAAACTTAAAATCAATAATATATAAAGAACAAAATATAAGGATAGTACCTTAATCCTTTTCAGCTAGTATAATAAAAGAATTGAGGACATTTTTAATTCATACATTTTACTAAATATACTTATACTAAAGTTCCCGCCACTAATTTTATGGGCACACCTAATATATATACAAGGTGTGTCAAAAAGTATCGAGAATCTTTGTACTTTTTGACTCACCATGTATTCTGAAAACACAACGTTCCATTCATTGTTCATTTCTATTATTTGGTAAATACACCTTTAAACTTGGTACATTTGTGACACACATTGTATTCCGAAAAAAAATTAACGAATGGAACGTTCTTTTTCTCTCTCGCACACACACATATATATATATATATATATATATATATATATACGTATATATAATGTAGAGGGGGGATAGCTGGATTAAAACTATGATCAATGAATAAGGAGAAGATGGATTATTAATGTGACAAGCAACACTGTGACTATAAGACTTGAATTTGATATTGAAGCGTCTTTTTAGGAAGAGTAGAAATGACCGATGTACCTTAGCAAAATGTTACAACTTGATGCACTCACTAAAAAGCCATTATCAGAAATCGGACACTACATAAAATACAACAGCACAATCATCAGATATAGAGTTGCTAATGATGCAATAAAATACAATTGCTAATGATGCAATAAACTATTTCTCCACACCCTGACAGCGATAAATAACGGCACGTGTCTCAACCTCACCCCACAGAAAAAAATACCTTGTTTTTACAGGATTAAATAGAAATAAACAAGGGGTAATGCAAAAGTTAGAGAAGTGCAGAGTCAACAGTGCTTGGTAACTGTCAGGTTTTTGCTTATGCGTTTACAAAAACAACTCTCTCTCTGTCGCTCTGTCTTTCTCTCTCTCTCTCTCTCTCTCTCTCTCTATATATTATATATTATATATAATTCTCTTTCTCTCTCTCTGTATATGTATAAGTGTGTGTGTATATATATATATATATATATATATATATATATATATATATATATATATTATATGCATTTAAATATATATTTACCAACCCTCCGCATGAGCAGGACGCGATATAAGGTCAATTTCGAAAGCGGAGTTTAACATGGATACCTAGCTATGGTCAAGGAGCCCAGTCTGCCCTGCTACTTATCCATAGCTGGAGGGAGAATTGGATTCATACCTTTGTCAAGGGTACCATGTGAAAATGCAAATAGCTTCGTCCAGGAATTGAACTCGGAACGACGAGTTTATTTCCTACGACTCTAACCATTAGATCACGCGCCTATATGACCTTGTGCAATACACACACACACACACACACACACATACATATATATATATATGTGTGTGTGTGTGTGTATGACACTGGTTATCACGTGGAACCATGATGGTAGTTTGAGTGATTAGTTAGGGAAAAATTTGAGTCGTGGCGTGATCAGTAACGAAATAATTTGAATGATGATGCCAGCAAAGATGCGTAGCATCGTTTTTGATTGGACGAGGAATGACGTGGCGAAGTGGAGAAAGGAAGAGTGAGATGTGATTGTGGAGATTCAGCCTGGCCGTCGAAGGGTTAAGGGTCTCTACCGCGTGGTGATCATGGACTAGATAAAATAAAAGCTTTAAACAAAAAATGTCTTTTTAATTTAATTGCAATGACCAAATCAGCTCTTAGTCAGAAGAAACAGCCCTTAGAAGAACTCAACTCCCTTAGTTAAGAAGGAGATAGTTAGAAGTCAACCAAACTAGACGGCAGTCGTAGGAGATGGTAGAAGGATCAGTAAAAAAAAAATAAGATCTCCTCACCAGGTAAGTCTAATCTGTCTCTCTCTCTCTACTATCTCTCTCTCTATCCCTGAAGAACTTTCTTATGGAAGAACTCTCACACACACCAAATAGCGATGTAAATGTGGGTATGTAACACGTATCACATTTGGTACCATGGCCAACATACATGTTCCCACAAACACACACACACACACACACACATACACACACACACACACACACACACACACACATATATAATATATATATATATATATATATAATATATATATATATATATATACGTTACTACGGTAACAAATGTCAATTCTTACATTCTGAAAAAAAGATTAATGTCTCTTATTTAAATATTAAAACAAAAAACAAAAATCATCCTGTTAATATTTAATTAAAAAAAGAATTATCTTCACCAATATAAATCTGGTGATAGAGAATATATATATATATATATATATTATATATATATATATATATATATATATTTACTTTATCATTGATTATTTTATTTTCTGAGTTTCCCCCGGACATATGGATCGCAACGTCTTGTCAGGCGACTGACACTCCTTCATTCATTGTCCGTTTGTGCGCTTGTTCATGACTTTTCAATCCTGCCAAAGTCTTGCATAACTTAGAACATATCTGGCACACATAACGATCGGTGTTGACTTAGTCGACAGGTGTTGTATATGCATCACTGTGGACCTTCATGCGAAGCTTGAGACCACCAGCTGTTCGGTACATTTTTGGGTAGCAGGAACATAAAAAGTCCTCATGTTGGGGTTCACGCTGGGAATCAGAGTGAGGCATGGTAGAGACAACAATTGCAGTCGGGTAGCTCTTATATGATTTCATGTTGTTGAGTATCTGACCGTCATCCTTAGTTCCAGATGTAGTAAAAAAGTAAGCAAGCCAATAAGAATCCGGTGTTATAGTATTCTTTGTAAGTCCGACGTCCAAGATAATCCAAATAGCAATGAGCCAAGTTTAAGAATCAGACCTCTATAAATACACCAACAGCAGCAGCAGCAGCACTGCCAGTGATTGGGGAATAGGAATCTTTCTCAGGTCACGTGATAGTCAACGAGTCTATATTTAGGAGTAGGCATCTATCACACGTCTTATATACAAAAAAATCCAACACATGTGATTGACCAAACCTGGCCCGGTCACACTCCTCATAGATCGACACATCCCGGTCACACTCTTCACAGATCCACACATCACTAGAATTGTTCGGCAGAGTTTCCCGTTTTCGGCACGCTCTCTTGAGATTTGCCCGGCCCACCCTTGCAGCTTCAAACAGTTCTGCACCCCTGTATATCACAGCCCTCCATTGCCCACGATCAAATGTCTGGGACTCCCAATTATCGAAGGGATTACAAAAGCACACTAGACACTCATTGACACTATCACGAAACCGTTTTTGTTGGCTTGTGTTGTGGTCTTTTGCCAAAAACGAGCTCACCATTAAAAACAAGCTGTTTTGGTAGTCTAGAGTCAACAAGCCGAACAAGTTGACCCGCACAACGCATCACTTCCCTTATTTACTTTAAAAACGGTAGAAAATGTACAGTTTTCTGAGAGCTCAAAAAAGGCACGTCCTTTCACTCCAGACATACATACATACACACACCTACTGTTTATATATATATAGATAGATAATCATTTGTTGTTGGCGTCAGCTGTTTTTATTTTATATAATCATATCTTGTGTATATTTATGCAATAAAATTAGATTTATGATCAACTCCATAAAAAATGTCACTATTGACAGTTTCACCGTGTAACGTGGTAATAAGAAATATATTTACATTTAAAGTGTATTATTCCAACAATACGGAAAACATTCCAGTAGATATGTGTAATGCATAGTCATTGAATATTGTGAATAACTTAATACTAGGTGATGTACTCGTCAACGTGTGATAAAAGGGAGAAAAGAGAAGCAATGAAAATAATAGAACTACAAAATTAGGAACACACTTCGAGAATCTGTACAAAGTTTTAGCCGATGTGCCCTCCGGTCTTCTTCGGGTATTTCTTGTGGAGAGTTCTCGAACACGGCAACCTTCTTGTCGTAATCGGGAGCCATCACGGAACTTTAAACCCAAGCCTTTATTTACCCACTACGCTATGCATCCCATATATATATATATATATATATATATATATATATATATATATATATATAACAATTTTTTTTGATGAAACAAAGAAATACAGTGCTCAATCACAAATTGTGAGAGCTAATTTATTTAATTTTGCTGAGTTTATATATATATATATATATATATATATATATATATATATATATATATGTTTGTCGTTGTGGAGTCCACGCATGCTTCTTTGCTGGTATATCTGGTGAGTCTAATTTTCAATGTATGAATTATATATATATATATATATATATATATATATATATATATATATATATAGGATTTAGTACGAAGCATGGACAAACTAAATGTGAAACTAAGTTAGATGTTTATGTGTTTAAGTTCGATTTAATTCTTCCAATGATATCGAGGGAATGATTCTTCTTTTACAAGGATTTTTTAGATTTTAGAAAGGCAGTCTAAAAAAAATTGTTAAACTCCGCTTAAAATAGACCTTGTATCACATACTGTTCATTGGTACATATTCTGGAGTCTTCTTAAATTTGACTATGGAGGAACAAATAGGCACGGAAATTGATGACGATATACACAGAAATTGATGACGATATACAAAGCCTTGCATCTCAGAGATGACAAAGATTCTATGTATTAAGAAATCACTGTCGCCCTCGTGTACAGTTCTTTTATGTTGTTTTTTTAAATTATCTGACAAGGTCGTTATTATTATCACAATCAGTACTTGCTATTCTGTTGCATATCATCTATATTTGCTTTAATATAATTGGACCATATGACATTATTTTGTGCTTTTATCATGAGAGATTCAGTTTCTCTCTTGAGGTTTCCCTTTCTTTACCATGCCCAGGTATTCTCAGGTGCAATCAATTTAATTTATCGCTTGAAGTTTGCGTATAATTGTTTTTTTCTGTTTGCGCTTATGTTTCAATTGCTGTTACTTGTTGCTGTGATCAGCCTTTATTCACTCTTTTTAGTGTATTCCATGAGTCTTCAAATTGTTGTATCTATTCAATAGTCAATACTGGCAAGCCAACCAACTAATTTTCTTGAAACTTTAGTGTGCCTATGTCATCATTTGGGTATTATTATTATTTACTCCTTTTAAGTTTTTACATCAGCATTAGCTGATGGTCTTTCACTGGAGTCTGAGTGACAGCAAATCTCCTCAGGTCTCCAGGAGTCATCTTAGTATTCTGGCAGATTGCAGCAGTGCAGTGTTGTGAATGGTTTCAACCCTTCCTCTGCTTTCCAAACATTCCAGACCCTTTTCCAATCTTTTTGGGACTGTTCCAAGTGCACCAACTACAATTGGTATCACCTTCACTTTCATATTCCATAACGTTTTTAGTTCTCTAGCAAGGTCCAGATATTTGTCTATTTTTTCATTTTCCTTTAGCTTCACCCTGTGATCTGCTGGCACTGCAAAATCCACCAGTTGACAAGTTCTTTCTTTTTTGTTTATCAACACTAGGTCTGGTCTTCTTGCTGGGATAAGGTGATCCGTTTTTATTTCAAAGTCCCAGAGAATTTTATGCGTTTCGTTCTCAAGAACAGATTCTGGTTTATGCATATACCATTTTTTTGCAAGGTCAACATTTAATGTTTTGCATAATTCCCAGTGGATCACCTTCCCAACCCAGTCGTGTCTAGTTTTGTATTCTCGTTGTGCTAGTTTGCTACATTCGCATTATTATTATTATTATTATTATTATTATTATTATTATTATTATTCACTCCTGTGAGTTTTTCATACCAGCATTAGCTGATGGTCTTTCACTGGAGTCTGAGTGACAACAAGTCACCTCAGGTCTCCAGGACTCTTCTGAGTATTCTAGCTGATTTCAGCAATTCTATTATCTCGGTAGTATCAATTCTACCTTTGATTTCCAGTTCTTCCAGTCCTTTTTCCAAGGTTTTTGGAACCGTTCCTAGTGCACCAACGACAATTGGTATCACTTTCACCCTCATATTCCGCAACTTTTTCAATTCTCTGGCAAGGCTTAGGTATTTGTTTTTTTTCCTTCATCTTCACCCAGTCATCTGCTGGAACTGCAAAATATATCAGTTCTCTTTTTGTTAATCAATACTGGTTGAGATAAGGGGATTCATTTTAATCTCAATATCCCAGAGAATGTTATGCGTTTACTTCTCAAGAACAGATTCTGGTTTATGCATATACCATTTTGTTGTATGGTCAAAATTTAGTTTTTTGAACACTTCCCAGTAGATCACCTTTCCAACCCAGTCGTGCCTAGCTTTATATTTTCATTGTGCTAGTTTGCTACATTCCCTTAATACATGGTTAATGGTCTCCTCGCAGTCATCACACATTCTATATTTGCTATTTAGTTGTGTCTTCTAAATTTTTGCTTTGATATACTTTGTCCTCATGGCATTATTTTGTGCAGCAATTATTAGCGATTCAGTTTCTTTCTTGAGGTTTCCTTTTCTTAACTATGTCCAAGTTTTTTTTAATGTGCGACCTCCCCAATTTGTCGTTTGAAGTATCCATATAATTATTTTCCTTCCCATCTTTATTTTCTAGTTTTCTTTGTTTTTCTGTTTGTCCATATATTATATCTGCTGCCATAAGTAATCTTTCTTTGCTCTTTTTGTGTATTCTTCGAGTCCTTGGATTGTGGCTTCTACACAGTCCTCTATGTTGGCAATACCTCTTCCACTTTCTTTTCTTGATACATATAGCCTATCTCTATCATCTCTAGGGTGTAGAGCTTTGTGCATTGTCATTCATTTTCTAGGTCTTTGGTCGATCTGTCTGAGTTCTTCTTTTGTTCATTTTAAGAAGGGAGCAGATTATCTTATAATGGGGACGGCCCAGGTATTTATTCCTCTGATTAGATTTCTGCTGTTGAGCTTGGTTTCTAAGAGCTTTCTTGTTCTCCTGAAGTATTCTTTTTTTTAAACTTTTCCTTGCATCTCTGTTTGCTTGATATTGTCTGCTTCTAAAATTGATTATTATTTACTCCTTTTGAGTTTTCACATCAGCATTAGCTGATGGTCTTTCACTGGAGTCTGAGTGACAGCAAGTTTCCTCAGGTCTTCAGGACTCTTCTGAGTATTCTGGCAGATTGCAGCAGTGCAGTGTTCTGAATGGTTTCAATCCTCCCTCTGATTTCCAAACTTTCCAAACCCTTTTCCAATCCTTTTGGGACTGTTCCAAGTGCACCAACTACAATTGGTATCACTTTCACTTTCATATTCCATAACTTTTTCAGTTCTCTGGCAAGGTCCAGATATTTGTCCATTTTTTCATTTTCCTTTAGCTTCACCCTGTGATCTGCTGGCACTGCAAAATCCACCAGTTTGCAAGTTCTTTCTCTTTTGTTAATCAACACTAGGTCTGATCTTCTTGCTGGGATAAGGTGATCCGTTTTTATTTCAAAGTCCCAGAGAATTTTATGCGTTTCGTTCTCAAGAACAGATTCTGGTTTATGCATATACCATTTTGTTGTATGGACAAATTATTATTATTATTATTATTATTATTATTATTATTATTAGTAGTAGTAGTAGTAGTAGTAGTAGTAGTAGTAGTATCAGTAATAGTTTGTGGAAACAAATGTGTGTGTGTGTGTTTGTGGAAATTAAATATTTATATTGAGAATTTATTTGCCAATGTGAAGGCAAATAATTATATGACAAATTCTATAATGGTAAAGATAGAATAAAATTAGGACCCCAGCTTTTATACATATTACATATGTTTATACAAATGTGCTTATCGATGGCCTACTTCTCCGTGAACACACATAATGTTCTCTGAAAAAACAGTGGAGTAAGCCATAATACAAAATTTGTCCTTGGAATACCAAATTTCCTATTGGTTCACAGTTTCCATTCTAAATAATATCCCGAAATATTTTTCATCTTTACTTTCAGAAAAACACCACAGATAAACAGCTGCTTATTAATATTTAAACGCTTTTGTGCATGATGCCTGCAGTTTTCATATTAAATATTGTTATCATATTAATTCAAACAATCCAAATATGTTACACAGAAACACACACACACATACACACATGTATATATAAGTCATCCACAGACACCCTGTTTCGACGTTTAACGTCTCGTCAGTGTGGATAGACACAACATCTAACTCCGACCAGAAGTGAACCCCGACTGACTTTACGCCTGTCCGATCAGTTAACCTCTAGGCCAATGCCAGCTGCCATCTAAAGAGCGGTTTTTTTTAACTGTTTTAAATACATACATCTGTGTATATACGTTACGATCACCAGAGAGATCAAATCTGTAAATAGATGATCATGATAGTTGCATGAAAGTTCAATATGTAAAGAGTATAATAAGCTTTAAGATTTAACTCTTTCTCATTCTTTTTTTTTCTTTCATTCTTTCACTCTTTTCGGCTTTTCATTTTGTTCGATTGAAACAATTAGCGATATCACTTCCGCACGCTCATTCCCTCTCTCTATATTTCCTCTTCCCTCTTTCTTTCTTTCTTTCTTTCTTATATTTTTCTGTGTAGCATGTTCTTTTTCTTGCCTTTCTTCCTTTATAGTAAAAACGGAATGGTCCATTATTTAGCTGTGGTGACGACATTTATATGAAATAAGAATTCCGAGAATAAGCAATATTAAATAATCAGGATTTACATTTTTGCATTTCATCTTGGACGATTTGGACGGTTTCATTTTTAACCAGAGGGTGTTACAAGATGACAACGGTCGTACTTTTAAGGAACACGAGTATTAATATATAGATTATTATTATCGATTTCTTTGAAGATATACAACGTGCGTCAAAAAAGTATCTAGATTTTTTGTACTTTTTGACACACCTTGTATTATGATAAAAAGTTCCATTCATTCTTCATGTCTTTCTTGGTAAATACAGCTTTAAACTTGGTACTTTTTTGACACACCTTGTATTCTGGAAAACAATTAATGAATGGAACTTTTTTTTTTCAGAATACGAGGTGTGACAAATAAGTATTCTGAAAAAAAAAAAATGAATGGAACGTTATTTTTTCGGAATTCACTGTGTGTCAAAAAGTATCGAGATTTTTATATTTTTTTTACACACCTTGTACTCTGAAAAAAAGTTCCATTGATTCTTCATTCTTTCTTGGAAATACAGCTTTAAACTTGGTACTTTTTGACACACTTTGTATTCTAAAAAAATGAATGAAACGTTATTTCTTTCAGAATACAAGGTGTGTCAAAAAATTATCGAAATTTTTTTGTACTGTTTGACAACCTTGTATTCTGAAAAAATATCGTTCCATTCATTCTTATTTTCCTCCTTGGTAAATACAGCATTAAACTTGCTACTTTTTGACACACTTTGTATTCTGAAAAGAATTAATACACGGAAACATTATTTTCTTTAAGAATACAAGGTGTGTCAAAAAAGTATCGAGATTTTTTGTACTTTTTGACACACCTTGTATTCTGAAAACGAGTACACTAATCAATGATCCAATATATTAACGCTTACGTCAATTTGATTTATTTCAGGTGAGAGTTTGTTTATCTGGGATTATTTTGTTTGTTTGTGCCAGATGTAAGAAAATTGATTAAAAAAAAACTGAAATACAACAAAAGATAGAAAACAGAAATGGGAATGAAATCAACTGTAAAGATACTTGAAATGGTTTGAAAAAGAAGGAGACTTATGGTCACTTGATTGCTTGTTAAAATTACTATTTACAGTAGGCACTGCCAAAATGTTGACTCATGTTTTCATTTTACAACGAATTAAAATTAATTAAATCGAATTTTTAAGGTAGAATTTTTGTCTAAGTGGAAAATAGTAACATAATGAGCATTAGTATTATCTGCGTTATTCGGACTATTGTCCCCATCTTCATTGTTATTTGTACAACGTTTCGGCCGATATGCCCTCCGGCCTTCTTCAGGTATTTCTTGTCGGACTTGGGAACCTTCTATTCGAACTCGGGAACTTTCTTGTCGTAGTCGGGAACCTTCTAGTCGTAATCGGGAGCCATCACGGAACTTTGAACCTAACCCTTTATTTAGTCCACGTAGGTATCCTGTTCTCATTCTGCTAACCATAGATGGGGTACAGGTGTTAAGCTGTGTTAATTATTATTCTATGTTACTGCTACCCCAGAACCTTCTCGGACTCGGGAACCTTCTTTTCGAACTCGGGAACTTTCTTGTCGTATTTGGGAGCCAAAACGAACTTTGAAGAAGGCCGGAGGGTATATCGGCCGAAACGCTGTACAAATAACAATGAAGATGGGGACAATAGTCTGAATAACGCAGATAATACTAATCTTCAAGCCTCATCTCAAACATTCAGAGAAATAGTATAATGAGCATTAGTAAAAAAAATAAAAATAAAAAAAGTAAATAGTATTACACATGTTAATTTATTCTTAATAAATCTTAAACTATTCTTTATGTTAATTTTGCTCAAATATATCGTAATCATGGCTGTAACGCTGTCTTAGATAAAGTAACATCCGTATTTAACAAAATACCCCCCCCCCCCCGACTGGAAAAAAATACCAAATACTAGGAAATTATCTGATTTCAATGAAATCTTCAATATTGATTTATCAAGGAATGATATATAATGTATTAGTTGTTTTATATCAAAACTTTCGGATTTAATTATGCATTTCTGGTAAATTAATATATAAAATTCATTTAAAATATGAAACGACTAATTTTGACATTCAAATTTCATATTTTTGGATTCTAAAAACAAATATTTATTTAATAATTTCTTTAGTTTATTACCGTTATCTAATAATTCTTGTAGAAAAACACTATTGAAAATTTAGCCCCCCTTTTAAACAGAACAACATCGAAGTATATCTTTTCTTTTATAAGATCATAGCCAATTAAATAATTATCGAAAAGAGTAAAACAAAATCTCAAAATATTATTTTTTTAGTTTTTATTTTACATTTTATTTTCTGATTTTCGGTACTTATTTTCTACCGAGATATCTCCTTTAAAACCTTTTTTTGTGTTTCTTCTATTCACAACTTCGGTCTTTTGTCTTTTTACTTATACTGTAATTATTTTGAACTTTATATAACCCCAGCGACATTTTTCGCCCCAAAAATAAGGATGGGGGTCAAAATTAAGTGACCTGAAAAAAAAATCAGAAAGTTTTGAAATAAAATAACTGATGGACCACCAATCTTTGAGAATCTCTGTTACGCCTCAAAGATACGGAGTCTAATGCACTTTATCACCCTTCTCTGTCACGCTTGCATGCATTCCTTTTAGGAACGCATATCTTCAAAACGGGTTCCCTTGATGACCCCCTTGGGCTTAGAAAAAAGGAAAAATCACATTGAGCCAGGTCGGGCGAGTAGGGAGGTTACTCCAGGACACAGTTATGTTATTCTGGGCCAGGAAATCTCGGATACTCAGGGTAGATGCAATTTGAATATGCAGATCAATTGTACATGCACAAATATTCAGAATTTAAAAAAAAAAGGGAAAAATCATAATAAAAGTGAAAGCGATCAAGCAGTCCAGCGATAAAGCGTTTTAAAAGAAGAAATGAAATCTGTCAGCTATTAAATATCTCCCTTCGAACAATATCACCAAATGCCGAAATCCTGAATTCACAGAATAAAAATTGAAAGCGAGTGAAAAGCTGGGCGGAAGATAACAAGTCGATGCCAGAGAATTCCCAAATTGTAAAGTTGGTTACTTAATTGGTTGGGTTTTTATAAAATGTCAACCCCTGGGTTATTTCATGTCGAATACGTTTTTGTTTTATTTCTTCTTTGTTGAGTATGGTTGTTGCGTGTGAAGGTATATTGTACATTATTTTAAGTTTCTGCTTCTGTTGGTAATTGCGTATAGTTATAAAAGGTTTGGGCGTTATTTACTGAAGTCAGCATTTCTGCTGAACACCAAAGAATGTACGTGGGTATCTATTTGTAGGTGAGGATTTGTTCTATACATATTTTATTGAAGACCTATTTCTTTCAAGAAGGAAGCTGATTATGCTACTCGGCTCACTTGTTTCAAATATTTATTTTACGAGGAATGTCAGAAAAGTTCCAGGACTGGTGTAAAAAAAATTCAAAATTTCAAATCCAATTTTGAGGTCCATGCAAATTGTCCAGTTGTCCATGGTATTTTATTAGGTCTATCACAGTTTTAATGTCATTATGCTCCTCTCGTAAACACACAGAATCCAATTTTGAGGTCCATGCAAATTGTCCAGTTGTCCATGGTATTTTAGTAGGTCTATCACAGTTTTAATGTCATTATGCTCCTCTCGTAAACACACAGAATGACCTACTGGAACAGCTGCATAGACATTGTTATTATGTAGTAGAACAGACATTGGGCTCTGTTTAGTACTATCTAGGAATAATCTCCAATCATTTGAACTATACAATGGAATTCCTAATTCCTCAAGAAGACATATTAGATATTATGACAAATTTCAAATCCAAACTACAAGTGGTTAAATCGAACTTAACGGACCTAAATTCCACCATCGTATGTCACCACGCCAAAAGAAAAAAAAACAACAACCAAAAATCAGGGAATTAACCGAATTTAATGAAATTTTCAGTGTTGATATATTAATGAATAAAATGTATAATGCACCAGTTATTATATTTAAAAACCTTTACATTTTTTCAGGTTAGTTAACTTTGAAACCCCGTTCTTTGAGAATCTGTGTTACGCCTCAAAGATACAGAGTCTATTGCACTTTCCCATCTTGCTCTGTCACGCTTGCATGCACACCTAGAAGGAATGCACATCCTCAAAACGGGTTCCCTTGATGACCCCCTTGAGCTTGGGGAAGAGGAAAGTCAACTGGAGCCTGGTCGGGGGAGTAGGGAGGTTGCTCACGCACAGTGATGTTCTTCTGGGCCATGAACTCTTGGATACTCAGGGCAGTCTAGGTAGGTGTACCCACGAGTTTTCCTGCCACATCTCCCGCCTCTTCTCGCGTACGGAACGAATCAAATGCCGCAGTATCTCTTTGTAGACATACTGGTTGATCTTCTGACCCTGTGGCAAGACCTCGCAATGGACGATGCCTCTAACATCTTTTGTGACACTAGTTCTGAAAATCTTTTGACATACCTCGTATGCTTTTGATGTCATATAATTTTCTTCGTGTGTCGGCAAAATTTCTGCATTCTATAAAAGTGGGTTTACTGTACATAGTGTTCCACGTTAATTTTTGGTGGGCGTATTTTAGCATGAAGGAGTGAGTTGATTTATTCTGTCGTATGCGCAGCTGAATTAAGTGGGGGTGCTCTTCTCTTCTAGTCTTATTAAGATTTGGTTTACATTCCTTTAAAATGTTTTTTTCTCTGAACATTTTTTAGATGAGGATTGCTTATCTAATTGGACACATAGCCTAGTGGATAAATGAGTTAGGTTAAGACAGTTCTAAGTGACAGTTATCTCTAGACTACATACCCAATCCTGGTCCGGGGTAGCAGTAACATAGAATAATAATTAACACAGCTTAACACCTGTGCCCCAGCTATGGTTAGCGGAATGAGAACAGGATACCCGCGTGGACTAAATACAGGGTTAGGTTCAAAGTTCCGTGATGGCTCCCGATTACGACAAGAAGGTTCCCGACAAGAAAGTTCAACAAGAAATACCTGAAGAAGGCTTGGGTGCATATCGGCCGAAACGTTGTACAAATAACAATGAAGATGAGGACAATAGTCCGAATAATCCAAATAATACTGAGGATTGATAATTTCTATTATTTGTATCAATCGGACTATTGTCCTCATCTTTATTGTTATCTGCACAAAGTTTCTGCCGAAGTGCCCTCCAGCGTAGTTGACATGGGCGTTGAGTTAATGCAGTTCTAAATGACAGTTATCTCTAGGCTGCAGGTTCAGTCCTGGTCATGGGCGACGGTACCATGGAATATTTAACATAGCTTAACAGTTGTACCCAGTCATGATTAACGGAATGAGAACAGTCTACCCCCGTGGATTGAATAAAGGGTTAGGTTCAAAGTACCGTGAAGTCTCCCGATTACGAAAAAGAAGATTCCCGAGTTCGAAGGGAAGGTTCCAAAGTTTGAGGAGGGGGTTCCTGAGTTCGAGAATATTACAGAGTCCGACAAGAAATAATTGAAGGTTGTGCAGATGAAAATATAGATGAGGACAATAGTCCCAATAATACAAATAAAAAAAAGTGGGTTTTATTTGGTAGAACTTGTGGATTACTTTGTTCCATACCTGTTTCTACTTCTTTGTATTTAACTGATGTTAGGTTTTAGATCAGTTTATGGTTATTTGGAGGGTTTTTTTCGGGCACCATGTCGAGTGCGAATTTGATTATTGAGTTAACTTTGTGGTTTCCCTGGATTCCAATATGGCCCGGAATCCAACACAATATCCCATTTTTGGTATGGCTTATGGAATTTAATTTGTTTAAAATTTTGTTCATTAGAGAGTTACCCAATTTTCTATTTCAATAGATTTTACTATTTCTCCGAATTTTTAACATGAGGCTTGATAATTAGTATTATTTGAGTTATTCGGACTATTATCCTCATCTTAATTGTTATCTGTACAACGTTTCGGCTGATGTGTCCTTCGGTCTTCCTCAGGTATTTCTGTGGACTCGGGAGCCTTCTGAACTCGGGAACCTTCTTTTCAGTCTCTGGAGCCTTCCCGAACTCGGGAACATTTTTTTCGACCTCGGGAACAATAAAGATGAGAACAATAGTCCGTATAATCCAAATAATACTAATAGATTTTAGTAGGACAGAGTATGAATTTTAAAAGATGATGATTATTTTAAAGTTGATTATTGCGTTGGTTTTGGTAGTGAATATGGAGGCTTCTTTTGAAAGGTATTTTTTGATGATTATATTGGTAACAACTACTCAACATCCAGTTCTGTTGCTGTCTTTGGAAACATCAGTGTAAATGTGAGAGTAGTTAGGTAGAGCACCCACCTTAGAATCGCAAAGATCTGAGTTCGATGCCGATCCCCGCCAACTCAGCGTATGAGTAGCACAGATTAGGTAATCTGATCTATGGGGAGCTGACGGTAGCTCAATTGGTAGAGCGTTCGACTAGGAACCACAAGTTTCCGGGTTCGATGCCGCCCTCGCCAACTCATCGAATGAGTAGCACAGGGATCAATGTGGTAAAGTGAGAAGCTGATGGTAGGTATAGCGCTATATCTCATACGCCAGAAGTAATCTCCTTGGTTTCATGTTACTGAAAAGAGATAGACTGTCTAACTGATACCGGATTTAGGCCCCCCTGACGACTTTACTTTTTACTCATGAAGTCATGAGCCAGATTAGTTGCTAGAAATGTACTTTAGGGTAATATTGCAGTCATTTTTTTTTTGTAAATTAGACTTTATATGTGATTAATGAGTCTTCGTGTATAGACTCTCCATTGGGGATATTCTGAAGGCACCTAGGACGAGTCTCACTATTTCTTGGTAGATCGTATTAAAGTGATTTCCTGTTTGATGCATATATGTAGCAGACTTAGCCAATCACTGATTAGGTTTCAATACAGTTTTGATAAAGGGGAAGAGATAAGTTTGTTCACATAATTTTGCCAACTTTTCTTCTTGGCTTGCTTTGTTCTATATCAAATGTTGTATACCAATACAGGGTATATAAACGGTGAGAGTTCATTTCGCGTTAGAGAGAGAGAGAAGAGAGAGAGGACAGAGAGACAGAGACAGAGTTACTTTAGAGATGGGATGAGATTATATGGTCTTACTTGTTTACATCATTTCTGCTTACTCTACTTGTTGCTGGTTCTTGCGGACTGCTTGCTGACTGATTCTTTTAACTTGTCGTCCGCCATGTTATCTTGGTGAGTTATTTATCTTCTTCTGGGGTTAATTTGCTTCTTTAAATTCTTCTTACTTCTTTGGCTGGTCTAGACATTGCTTGTTTTACATTTAAATAAATAACAAGACTAAGTTTGCTTGATCAAGCCTTTATATTTATCTAGCCCATATATAATTCCGCGCGGATGGGATGACCCGGCAGGGAGAGATAAACATCCCTTTCCCCTTCCAAGCTAGGGTCGAATCTGAATTCTAACTAACTAACACGTGTATGTCATGGCGCGAGAGATTTCGTGCCTCTGGGTCAAGGGTTACCAACAGTCCCGGTAATTTTCCATAGGAACCGACAGACCTCAATTCAATTTCTAGCTACAGGCTTCGCTCACAATTCATGATCTCTCATGAACAAAACCATCATGTGTTATACACCTTGATGGTTTTGCGTGCTTTGTTCAGAGTAGTTTGAAGGAGTTTAAAAAATGGTAGTGGGTGCCTTTGTAAATTTCGTAAGGCAGCTTGTCGGGTCGGATTGCTCTTTGCTGTCGTCATTGAAAGCAGGGTGTGGTGCGTCTGTTTGAGTGTGAAGTTTTGGTATGGTTTCAGTTGCTATTGAGAGTAGGGGTAAGGGAAATTACCTTTTAGGTGTTTGGTGTTTGATGTTTGGTGTTTGTATCAGTTTTTGGGAAAGGGGTTTTCAAATCTTCCTTGTTTGAATTTTATTTATTTTTTCCATCAAGGAACTTTATATCAAAAAACAAGTTGCGGACTATCGTCAATAATGGAAGTGCTCTTCTGTAACGATCGTTATGCACCTTCCAAATGTATAGTCTAAATAGGTTGAAGAATAGCGTTTGAGTTATTCCTATAGCTGAGTAGGCGGCTGTAGATGGATTGAGATCATCATCATCATGTCGCGCTTTCAGCGCGATATCCATGACAACTCTCTCCATCCGTCCCTATCGCTCATCATTCTCGGAGTTCTCTATGCAGCATCCTGTATCCGCACAGAGCTCATCAATGTATGTCTTTGCTGGGTCGGCCCACACTGGCCTGTCCATGTGCTGGCTTCCACAGAGGACGTCGCTTATGAGTTCGCCCTACTTCTCCAGCAGTGTCCGCGTGTCTTGTCCGTCTTACTCGGATGTTTGGGTGATAATGTGGTAGGTGGCCGTACAGCTGTTTTCTCTAGGTGCTGTTTCCACGTCTTGTTCGTGATCACCCGCAGCATTCTTTGTGCAGCTCCCATCTAGTATCTCTAGTTGCTTATTAGGGTCCAGGTGGTGCAGCCATACAGCAACTGACACAAACAACGGCCTGGAGATAGTTTGTGATTATTGTTAAATACATGAGGTTGTTGATGTTGTTTTGTTAGTTGTTGGTGGTGACGATGATGATGATATGATGATTACATTTTTTAGTTGTTTGCTTTTATTGGTTTTCTGGCTCGCCCCAGAAATTGTTGTGACGTTATGGCCACTTAAGTATATGTGGGGTATAGGGTTTGTTTTATAGTTTTATTAGTTCTGGTCGGTTTAGCTCAGTCGATAGAGGGAACACAGTCTCCTCGTTCATAGCGGCCCTCGCCAACTCAGCGCCATGAGTATCACAATATGTGTTCGTGTAAAGTGAGAGCTGATAGTAGTGTGCAGCGCACCACCTCAGACGCTAAAAAACCAAATTCCTTGCTAGCTCTAGTGAAAAGGGATAAGACTCCCTCGCTGTCTGACTGATACCGACATTTAGGCCACCCCGACGACTTTACTTATAAGTGTCATGTATTGGAATGTAAATAAAACGGATTTTATTGTTTGAGTTGTGTTGTTCTGATAGCAATCACTTGGAATTAGTCACAATGTTGATTTGGTGTTAGGGTGTGTCTTCTTAATCAAAGATCGACACAACTTTACTTCTGTTGAGTCAGGGCTCTTTCTTATTTCTATTCTAGACTAATTTTATTTTGGTTTCGATTGATGTTGAGGAGTATCTCGATCGATTTGATATGTTTTGTAGGTTTTTGATGTTTAGACTTTTAGTTTCCGTTGATTGGTTGATCTTGTTTTCTTTGTTGGGGGTGTTTCCATTCATTCATTCTTTCCAGTGTTTATTTCGAAAATTAGATGGGCGGATAAGAGATCATTACGACTTTAGTTTTAGTTGTATTTAATCTAATTTGGTAATTATCTGTAGTTATTTGTTGCAGTTGTAGGAGTGTTTATGTACTTTCTTTGGTTTAGGCTGGGCTGATTATAAAGTCTCGGTAGAATTAAGTTTTTTGTGTGCTCCAGAAACTTAGGCCAATCCGCTCGGTCTCAGTTTGATAAATTTCTCGACAACCGCTTTGTACTTATTCTGTTTATTGTTTGTTTGGGGTTGCTTTTTGTGTTACAGTAATGTGAAAAAGTCACTTTCCTGTATGAATCCAATATATACACACACACACCACACACACATAGTATATATATATATATATATATATATATATATATATATAAAATATATATAATATATACACATATATAATGTATATATATAGGTGTGTGTGTGTGCGCGTGTGTGTGAAGAGAAAGTGCAAGTGAATCCGACAGTATGTATATATAGTGAAAAATTTAAAAAAACACAAGTTCATAAAACGAGTGATGTTTTATTCGCCAATGCTGCAGTGTTTCGATATTGTTTCAATAGATCTTCATCAGGGCTTTTGTTAATTTTAGGAAAAATACATTTATCAAAGAGAATAAGAAGACTGTTGATAGTCTTTTGCTTTGTCGATCAATTTATTTAATAGGCGAAATTAACTTTCTCTTCACACCCACATATACACACACACACACACCACACACCACACACATATATATATATATGTGTGTGTGTTGTGTGTGTGTGTGTGTGTGTGAAAAAAGGAAGTGAATCCGACGGTATGTAGTATAATAAAAAAATTGAAAAACACTTTTCAAATGAGTTAAGTGTGAGTTTATTGGCCGACGCTGCAGTGTTTCGATCTATTAATTAGATCATCTTCAGGCTTTTATTGGTATGTGGAAGGTGATAAAAATTTTTTATCTCAGAATAATAAACAGACCGATAAACAAGACTATTACTCGCCTTTCTCCTTATTCTGAGATAAAAAACATTTTTATCACCTTCCACGTACCAACAAAAGCCCTGAAGATGATAATTAATAGATCAACCACTGCAGTGTCGGCAATAAACTCACCACTTAACTCATTTGAACCTGTGTTTTTTCAATTTTTATTATACTATATATATATATATATTATATAAATATATATAATATATGTGTGTGTGTGTGGTGTGGTGTGTTTGTGTATGTGTGGGTTCGAGTTATTCTGTGAAACTACCACAAATAATCTTTTAAAAATTCGTTGAAAACCAATTAACGGTTATGAATGTGCACAAGAAACCAGTTGTCGAATACAGCCATCCATACATGAAATGTATAATTTCAAAAGAGAGATGCATTAAAATTATAGTCCCGCTCCACATAAAAGTAACTCTAAATTGTGTTTGTAGTTAAATATATAAACAAAAAATAACACATAAAATGAAGATATATCAAAATCAATTTAGAGAATTACAGTTGCCGGTGATGAAAAGAAAGGTATAGACTCATTTACAGTTTTGATCCGAAATGTAACTTCTCAAAAATAAAACGGGAAGGATGAGAAGGAAATCAGATTAGCGATAAGAGTTGGGGTGGTAATCATAAATGCTGACGAAGCGAGTTCATCACTCGAGCGAAATATAACTACACATCTTTGTCTGAGTTTGTTCTTTCTTCTCATATTTTCTACTACATTCTGTCGGATTCATTCCAATCTTCTTTCCACACAGTTATATTGGAATCAAGGGTTAAATCGAATTAACGGACCACATTCCACCATCGTATGTCAACCTCCGAAAGAAAAAAAAAATACCAAAATCAGGGAATTAACCAATTTATGAAATTATAATGTTGATATATTAAATGAATAAAATTAATGCACTAGTTATTTTATTTAAAAAAACCCTACAATCTACTTTTCAAAGCAAAATTGTGCGTCCCAGGACACACTTAATCAAAAATTATCAGCATCACTGCGGTAATATATGTAGTCTTTTGATTCTAATATATTATTTGTTCTAATTAATAAAATATCCTGAAGAGTTAAGGAAATATTATTTTCTTGTCATAGGTGAAAAAACTTTCATCTCCATCTTCTCTCCGCCAAATACCTATATTTCGCTCGTGTTCTTAAGAGCTATTACATAACATGATTAAAAGATGATATATAGTATACATACACCTATATATTATAGTATAATATATAATAAATAAATATATATTATATATATATAGTTTTTTTTCCGTAGTTAGGATCTTTCCACTGTGTTTAACCAAGCTGGTGCAGGTAGGACCATAAGAGAGCTCAATTGCCCTAAACCAGCGAATAAAAAGGACAGAGCAAAATATTTAGTAAATAGAAAAACTCTAAACTTGCTTCATTACAATAATTTATTTTAACCGTATAATATGGCATCTTCAGGTAATCACAAGAAAAGTAGTCATGTTCTTGTGATACCCGAATATGCCATATTAATACGGTTGAAAATAATTATTGTAATGAAGCAAGTTTAGAGAATTTTTCTTCATTTACTATATATATATATATATATATAATATATATATATAATATATATATATTATATTATTTCAACATATAAGACATCATTTAGCTTTAAATAATTTCTATACAAATATTACACAGCGTCCCCTTCAATGACATTAAGATCAATGGAAGATCTACTGAATTTTAAAATCGAAGCTTTAGGTTGCAAAGGTCGTTATCCCCCCAGATTTTCTTTAATAAACCAAGCCTTGATATATATATATATATATTAATAAATATATATATATATATATAATATATATATATATATATATAATATATATATGTATGATTTGTAAATGTGCCATTTATTTATGAAAGTGCTTCCATTTTCTTCTTACCCCCTTACTTTCTTCTCCCCCTCCACATAACCTAACCCTGTCCTCTTTCTTTCTTTCTTTTTCTTCACGTTTTCCGTTCGAAGTTTCGCTGAAAAAACGTTGAATTTTTGGTAAATTCATTAAATCGGCAAAAATTTGACCGAAAATTCTTAATTTTTGCACTTGAAGGCGTCTGAAGTCTTAATAAATGATTAAATTCGAGTAAATTAAATATATTTGGGTTGCTGAGAAGAAATTTGATAATGGGCACAAGTTTTTGTCATTTTAAGCTCTTAAATTGGTATATGGGTAAAACTGCAACATTTATGAATAGGCTAAATAAGGTAACTTGAAACGATGTATCGACAATCTTTAAAAAGCGCTTCATTTTTCATGGAGTTGAGTTTTAACTGATTTTTTTTGTTGAACTGGAAATTTTTTTCTAGTTTCATCGAATACCATACTTCTTTCTTAGCCCTAGATATAGCCACACTGATCTAATAGTTATCATGTCATCAATTTATTTCTATTCTTATGTGAAGATTGTAACAATTATTTCTTTTTTCCGCAGAAACTTTTAGTTCAGCGATAGGGGCTTGAATAACCACTCTTTTTACCTTTATACGCTCTGCTAACGGGCATTTGAGCACTCTAATTCATTACTACGCATCTAACTGTGCGTGTGCGGTCTTCTGTCTGTGCGTCTTCTTCTTCTTCTTGCGTCTTCTTCTATACAAGGTGTTAAAAAAAGTATCGAGATTTTTTGTACATTTTGACACGCACATTGTATTCTGAAAAAAATAATGATCCATTAATTAATTTCAGAATACAAGTGTGTCAAAAAAAAGTCCCAAGTCAAAGCTGTTATTTACCAAAGATAGAAAGGAATGAAAAAAATTAACGTTCGATTCATTGGTTCATTTATATCTTATAAATACAGCTTCAATCTCAATACTTTGACCCACCTTAAAATATATATATATATATTATATATATATATATATAATACCATATATATAATCATTTAATTATTGTTTTTTAGAGTAAACATATCTGTTTATTGTTATATCTCTATATCTAAAAAGTAAAGTCGTATCAGCAGAGAGTATTATCCCCTTTTCATTAGCGGTAAGCCAAAGAGATTGTTTTTGCGTCTGAAGGGAGTGCAATTCCTGCCGAACTGCTCCTTACTTTACGCGTACATATCTCTGTGCTACCATAGCTGAGTGGCGAGGCCGTATCAACTTAGAAACCTTGGAATTTTCTAGCAAACACTCTATCGACTGAGCTATACCCGGTCTTCGTTGTTAAAATATGTCTTAACAAATACAATCCATTCATTGTTATCGTCAAAATTCAAATAAAATTATTTTTTTGTTTATTTTTTAAATAGCATATCAAACATATGTCGAAATTTAATTCAGTCATAAATGTTTGATTACAAATCAAAACTATTCATATTTTCAACATACCATTGGCAAAATCTTTTAAATTCCATTTTTTTAAAAAATTTGGACAGCAACATATTTGTTTATGCACAGTTTTTCATGTATTAAGTATTCCTAACTATGCTAATAATTTATATGAATATAGGTTAGTGTATCAATTCCTATTTATCAAAAATTCAATTGCTTACATAGTTATATGTTTTCTCTTATTTATATCTAACACCACTACTGGCATGCATTTATAGGCTACAAGGAAGCGTTTGTGGTGGAGATGGCTAAAGTCATGGAAATGGACTCGTCGACCGAGTTCAATCCTGGATTGGTAATGGGCATTTCACTTAGCGCTAATAACCTTGGGAAACGTATGAATCCTACTCTCCCCTCCACTATGGATAAATAGTAGGGCAGGACTGGGCTCTTTAACCTTGGTTGGCACCGTTCTAGGAGAAGAAAACTCTGAAATGACCTCGTGTCAATCCTGCTCGTGCGGAGGGTTGGTAAATAATATAGGCTTCAATGAATAATATAATAAATAATAATAATAATAATAATATAAGAATAATAATAATAATAATAATGTTCCAGCAGATCACAGGGGAAGATGAAAAAAAAGAAAAGATAGACAATTACTTAGACCTGTTAGAGAATGAAAAAGACCTGAGGATATGAGTGGTGAAAGTGATACCAATATATTTGGGCTCTTGGAATGGTCAGCAAAAGCTTAGAACAAGACTCGAGCTGGAATACTCAGGAGTGTTGCAGACCTGATGAGACTTTGTTGTCAATCAAAACTCCAGTGAAAGACCATCATGTGAAAAAAACTAAAATAATCCTTAGTAAAAAAATCTTCCTTAATAAAAATTATTCATAACAGTCCATGTTTTTCATGTATTCCTACAAATATTAATGATTTTTATTTAGTAATACAATTGTTTCCTATAACACAATTTTCAACAAGAATCTACCTGACCTATAGATGCTTTTCAAAACAGGTTGTTCCTTAGTGTTAGCAGAATCCTTATTTTGTTCCTCGGCTTACTTTATATTAGGTAGAAACTTGTGTTCCTGTAGTGTTAGGTAGAAATCCTTTGGTTTTCCTTGTTACTGATCCATTCGTCCGTACGTGAAGACGTGCAAAAATGAACGACTTACAAATCGCAATTGAATAGTTAACTTAATCACGTATTCGATCCGTGATTGGCTGCTTAATTTCACGCCCAACGCCAGATAGTCTATAAGTTTAAGGTGTACTTCCAGGCACACCTTATTATCAAAAACATTCCAACAGGAACCGGGGAATAATGGCAAAGAAATTGACTCCATACCCCCCCCCCCCGAGATCCAAAACTGAGCCTCACCAACAGAGAATGATAATGTCATGGCCCTTTAACCTCTTTTTTTCTGGGTGAGGGTGCAGTCGCAATAGTTCTAATATTAAACTCCATTGACAGGAGATTAATATTCTTGAATTGAACACAAGATTAATAGAAATTGTGTGCTGATATTTTATAAAAATACATACATGAAGAAGCACATGAATGAAAAAACTTACACCTTTCCATATATATAATATATATAATATATATATATATATATATATATATATAATAATATAGTATACCATCCCTTACACAACGGCAGGATGTGACACAGACATATTTCTTTAAGCGAGTTTAACAGTTTGAATTAGAGTTGTTCTTCCCAAGACTGGTTTTACCAACCAAGATAAATAGCCCAGTCCGTTCCTAATAATTACTCATAGTCTGGGGAGTATTTAGATGCATACCTCCCAAGGGTCTTTAGCACTAGGAAATGCAAAGGCCTCATTCCGGATTGAAACTGGGTCGACGAGTCCATTCCCACGACTCTAACCATTACACCAGCGCCTCTACGTATTCAGACATATTACGACCAATTTTCAACATATTAGGATTAATTGATGAAAGTGAAAATGTGACGTTTTCCTAAAGCATTATTTAGCGACTCTTCCTTGCAGACAATTCACTCACGTTAGCGTTTTAGGATATCGAATTAGCATTATTACATTCTGTGCAAACCAAACTAAATACTAATAAAATGTCTAGAAGGGGACTAAATATGATGGAGGAACTTGTCTCAAAAATTTACCGCCGTGCTGCCACGTTATCAATCACGGCAATAGATCAGGATTTCAAATGTTAATTTCAAAGCAGGAATCGGCCGCTGACATAGAAGGATGCCTAACGCAAAGTTTTCACCTTCTCATCGTAACAGCGTGTATTAATCAAAGGTAATATTCAAAGTGTGCTCACTGTGCTAATAATCCACTATTAATACCTCCCTTGGAAATCTGAGACCTATGAATTGAGCCACTCTGAAACATCAGTCAGAATAAGGTGTAATAAAAGCTTTCTTAAAATCTAAGCTAGAGTTCTCAACTGGGTCCCATATGGGACCCCAGGGACATATAACATTTTGTATTTAAATATAAAATACAATGTTGATTTTTAAACAACGAATGGCTATATAAAGGGGGTTCACCAAGAGTAAAATAGGATTAAAAGAGGTCAATAGGCAAAAAAAGTTGAGAACCAGTTGGTCTAAGAACTGGTTCTGTTGTTACTACACTCACATACGAGGAAAGATGGGAGAGTGAAATCTCCTATTTATTTCTACGTCATTAGCTAACCAATGAAACCTGAATTAAATAAAAAAAGAAACATGATATGATAAAATTTTCTGTGCTCAAGGTGCGCAGATGCATTACAAATCATCAAAACGTTTCATTATATTACATACAATAATGTGGCAAAGTAATAATAAAATATGAAAAGATATTTATATGAATGTACATATTTGAGAATAAGATATATACAATATTCATTTATGTACTATTAAAATATATGCACCGCCGGGTGCAAGTATTTAAGTTTAATGTAATAAAATATATTTAAATTAGAAAAGGTAAAGGGAAACTAAATAAGAATTGTAGATAAAATGATTGAAAACAGAAGAGTATAATCGGAAAAATTAGAACAATTTGGAAGCAACTCTTCGTATAATTTTCCATCACTCCAGTCTTCAGGCTAAATTTTCTAATTTAACATTTAGTTAAAATAAATATGGAAACTCACCTCCCGGTCTCTTTGTTTTTTCTTTCGCATCTTCTTTTATGGGGTCCATAACCAGCCGAAATACGGGCTCTGATTTTCCGGCAATTAATTGTTTACACACCCACACACACCACACATGCTCCTCTCTCCTCTCTCTCTCTCTCGCTCTCTCACCACACACACACACACACAAACATAACAAAAACACACCATATATAGACACATACATTTATATATATAATACATTATAAACATGCCATATAATATAATAACATATACATATAACACACCACACCACACACACACACACACATATATATATATATATATATATATATATATATATATATATATATATTATACATTCTTCAAGAATAAACTCAGACTAGTTGCTACAAAATCAACCTGAATGAGCGCAAGACGAATACATAGTCATGCGGTTTTTGATTACATTTTTTTTCATTTTATATTGAAATAACTATATACTAACTATGTGAATATATATATATAATATATATATATATATATATATAATATATATATATAAAGATGCTATTGACATATCTTATGTCTCAAATAATAGATCATAGGATTGGACAATCATATAGCTCTACAGCTGACGTGACCAGATGATTGATCCTCCACCGCCTGTCTAGCCAAGTAAGCCAGGAGTGAGCTTACAATTCATGACTGCTCAGCTAAAAGAATCCGTCCTTAAGCATCAGTGCCACCAACTATGTCAATATATGGTCATATGGGGAATATCTATCCATCTATCCATCTATCTACCATATATCCAGTATATCTATCTATCTGTCTATCTATCAATCTAATCCATTCTATCCATCTAATCTATCCATCTATCCATATATCTATCTAATCTATCCATCCATCTATCTATCCAATTATCTATACCAATCTCCATATTCCATATATCTATCTATCCATAATCCAGATATCTATCATCTGTCTATCTATCAATTCTATCCATCTATCCATCTATCAATCCATCTATTCCATATATCTATCATCTTTTATCCATCCATCTATCTATCTATTCCATCTTATCCATATATCATATATCTAATCATCCACCATCCATATAAATTCTTATCTTATCATCATCAATCCATCTATCCATCTATCCATCGATAATTAAAATAAATGCGGTATTTTGTGTCTAAGCCATTATATTTAGAAACACTATAAGTTACAATGAAAACTAATTTAATTACATACGAATAGTTACAAAAATATATAAATGATACAAAATATCGCTGTATTTTACAAATCATATTTCCTAAAATACCCAACAGAATATAAACGTATTTTCACCTTTACCAATTCCGGGCTCCTAAAAGATGCCACAAGAAAAGCGATGATAATTAAACGTAAAGAATTGACAGTTTCTTTTCTCCAGAGAATCTACGTAAAGTAAGTTTTTAAAAAACAGCATTATTTAAGTTTACATTAATTCTAATTGCTGAATCAATTATGTCCAAACGAAATCTATGTATATTGAGACGCTGGATCCAGAGCTAGACTTCATTACAACAAACCGAAGGGTTAAGTAGAAGTAAAGTCCGGGTGGCCTAAAGTCGTATGAGCCAAGACACGATGGATTAATCTATCCCTTTTCATTTTCACTTGCGCTAGACACAAGGAGATTTTAGCGTTTGTAGTGGAAGCCACACCTACCATCAGCTCCTCACTTTACCGCAAGATCCTTTGTGCTAATCCATACGCGGAATGTACTTCTTACTATCTCACAAACAGTCATGGTTTACTGGATTATCAAAATTAACGTATATCAAATGTAGTGAATTTTTCACAGATCTGGATAACCAAAGCTTGTATGGTAGTAGCCTACTTTAAGAATTATCTATGATTCTATATTGTTGTTCCTAAATAATTATTATATATATATATATTATATATATATATATATATATATTATAATTTATATTTTGCTTGAAGGCAATTACAATGCGTATTATCGCATAACATTCGATGAATTATATAAGATTATATATATATTATATTAATATTTCATTCACATACAGCCTGTTGGAAATATCACTTCTCATCAGTGCGGCCTGACATTCACTACTGTTTCAAACCGGATCGAAATTCGAACGATTGTCTGGTAAATTTTAACTTACTCCATCTCATGAGTAAACTTGAGAATAAAAAAATATTGATTATAAACATATAAGGCTGGTAGGAAATGCTCAATCTGATTTTAAAGATACACACACACACACACCAAAACCCCCACCCCAACCCCATATATATATATATATATATATATATATATTTATAAAAATGGGAAATTGGGAAATTTTTGGATTTTCCCCGAAAGATTTTCCTCACATATATATATATATATATATATATATATATATATATGAGGAAAAAGAGAGTAAAGAAAAAAATTAGATGGTATAAAAATGAATTTTATCGCTATCACTTTAATTCACATCACTTACACATGTTTTCGGTCTGTTTATCAAAATGTATTACGGTTTACCTTATGATTATATTAATAATAATCAAATAAATAATAACGTAAATCCGTATGCTATTTATAAACAGACCGAAACACATGTGTAAGTGATGTGAATTAAAAGTTGATATCAGAAAATTCATTTTTATCCATCTACATTTCTTCTTACTCATGTTTTCCTCATATGTCGGATTCAATTCCCTTCCATTCTTATAATATTATATATATATATATAATAATATATATTAAAAAAGTTACTACACTTTCATTGCAGTAGCATAAGTAGTTAATCCAAAAGGGCTCAATATATCTCTCAAATTATAGAGTATTTTATATTTTAGAAAAGTTATTCCTCTCTACCACGTTTCGGTTTTAAAGGCACACCTCCTCAGCGAGACTAAGAATTATATGGCAATATTATATAACGTTCTGGTTTAGAATTATTTATTTCTTCTCCCTGTCTTCTAAAATAAACTTTTAGTCTTTAAAACTAAACATTTCCCGTTAAATTAATGATAAGTTACATAGCTCACCCGGCAAATAAATTTCTTGTATCTTTACTATCAACTGTTTTTACTCCTATCCGCTGTTAATATCATCTTTTAATACCTTACTCATGCTTCTTCTGAAATCTTAGAAGTAGAGAGAAAACTTTTCTTACAACATATATATTAATATATAAATAATATATATATATAATATATATTATATATTGTGTGTGTGTGTTGTTGTGTGTGTGTATGTTAAATAAATATTGGAAAATCATCGAAAATAACTCCACGGCGTACGATTAGCAAGCAGCCTCACAGATCTATAACTACGAATTGTGAATTTGATCCACACTGATGCCCCATACTAAAACTTTGGAGTATCTTCTCG
>CM042152.1:44780585-44823084 GCA_023376005.1 Doryteuthis pealeii | reverse complement strand
GTTAAAAACGCATTTCAACATGAGCACTATATCCCTTCTTCGCAAACGATATAAAAATGTTTCCACCATTGTTAATCTTGAACAGGTCAGTTCACCAGCCAACTGATACTCATTAATGCAGGTAGCTTCTATTAGTCGTCCTCGGACCACTATATTTACTTGAATGAGTCCCAGGAAAATTAATGGGTCCCAACTAAAGTTTCTTAATAGATTGTAGTGTTTTTTATTATATGCGGACCGCGAAAACAAACTAAAACTGTCTAAGTCTTATTCAGTATAATTTCTTCTAAGAAACTATAAATGTATTTACAATTAGCTTGAAATTAAGGAGAACATAAGAAAAACACTAGATGCATATATTTTACTGTAGTCCTATTAGGATTTTCGTACGTCAGGACGCAGACGCGTACGTATCATTACATAATTATATAGATGCCTATACTATGGACATGTGTAGAAACAAAAATGCTGTTATAAAGCAGCTGCGCTCCTTGAAAATTGCCAATACAAGGCTACCTCAGTCCCTGATCTCTTCCGCGTAGATACCGTTGAAATCGTGGGAAGACCCTCTTCCGGTTTAGATAGAGAAGTTAGTTAGTATCGGCCCAAACACGAAGGTTTCAACGCTGTTATGCCACTGCCGTACTCAATCTGCGCAGGCAGTCTGTGCGGAGTTCGAAATAAATATGATCTAAGAAATCGAAACTGTGTTATTATCTAAAAACACCAATACACCAGGCTCTGATAAAAGAAACCCCAATGGAAGACCAGACACGGAAGTCCCCACAACGGAAGACCAACGCAGAAGAAGAACATTAAGTATACGAAAAGATGAGCAGAAGAATAATAAATAAAAAAAGAGTATACAAATCGAGCATACTCTGCGATAATCTATAGAAGGGAGATATGTGTTTGGTCTGTCTGTAACCGAAAAAACTAAATCACTACTCAAGTCACCATTTCCCTTCGTTATGATCACATTCACCTATGAATTATTTTATTAAACCTCAATTATTAGACTAAATACATATACCGAAACACTTGATTATTCTACATACAACAACAAGCCAAAGTATATTATAATCATAAAATAGCGAGTTTACAGTGGAACGAGAAGCTAATTGCATATGTGATATCAAAATTTGATTTAATAAATATATGCTTATATTATTGATTTTAATTGTTGTTTTCTCTTAACAATCTGAAGCAAAAATCTCAGGATAAATCTTAAAAAGAAATCCAGTAAAACCAAGATTGAAAGAACTAAATTGTATTAATACTCATAATCTAACTAAAAGGATTAATTAGAAAAAAATAAAAACGTGAGGATGGAAAATATGAAAGTTAATTAAAGCTTTCATTTTTCGATTATACCCTTCAGTTATCATTTCTAAATATTTCTAATTGTACAATTGCTATTACATCAAAACACTAAATACTTGCACCGAAGGGTGCATAATTTGCTAGTATTAAATCAAGGAAATTATTCCTTGCATACTTATTAAAAATCAAATAAAAATGGCCATTATTGTCAAAATAGAATATTCTTTTCTTATCGGAAATGAAAATAATTCATATGTGTACAATTAAAGGAACACGGTATTAAATATATAGAAACGTAGGCAAGAGTGGTGATCCAAAACATTAATAATAAATTAGTTTTTTATATGATCCTATGCTAGATTTCAAATGAAGTAACATTTCTAAGAACGAGGAACTCTTTAGAAGAAAAAAAAAGACACGCAATAGAAACACACAGAGAATACTTTCATTGAATTATGCACAGAATAAAAAGATGAAATATCTCCAAGGTTAACTATTTTTAACAGAGATTGTTGAAAGAAATAACCGATCGGTTGTTATGACAATAGTAATTAAATAAGGTTTTTATTATGAAAATATCACCCAGTCATTCTTAGGAGAATATCCAACAATTTCATGTAAACGGGTATCAGTTTCGGCTTATTAACGCAATTCAACTTAAGTATATCTTTTGCGTCGCTCTAATCTATATAAAAAATTGTGGTTCAACCATTGTTAATCTGACATGTCAATTCGTTATTTTCTTAGTTGATAACATGAGTGACCCGCGAAAAAACAGAACACCAAACATTATTTTATTATTTCACATTAAACTAACCATAAACCCCAACCCCAACCCTAACCTAACTCTAAACCCTAACCCTAACCCTTGTGTTGGACTTAAACTTCAAAAATAAAAAATAAAATAACAGTTTTATTACAAAATGATGTGGTTCGTTTTTCGTGTCACCCTTATATTTATGTTACTCAACTAGGTGTTTAGTTAGGTTATGTTTAGGGTTAGTGATTTAGTTCGTTAGGTTAGTTAATGGGAAAATAAATAAATTGTTCTGTTTTTCTCTTGTACCCTTTAATATATGTACTAAATAGGGGTTAGGGTTATTTAGGGTTATGTTAAGGGTTATGGTTAGGTTGGTTTAGGTAGTTTAATGGGCGAAAAATAAAAATTGGTTCTGTTTTTCTGTCCCTAATATCATGTTACTTAACTAGAAATAACCGTCAATTCACCTATGCGACTGATACTAAATTCAATCATTCAAAAATATCCTTGTGTATCTTATTAAAATCAATCTAAAAATGTCAATTTGTCAAAATAGGAATTCTTTATTCATCGGAATAAAAATAATTATTATTTTCAACAACAGAATTCCATCACATTGAACAGAATTCTAAAATGAATTCATGCAAGAAAAAACGGAAAGGGCGAAAAAGGCGGGAAAAAAAGGCAAACATTTCGGAGATAGAAAATATTAATATTTCCATTTTTAGAAGATGAAAATGTTTTACAGATATTGAACCAATTCTAAAATGAAATATTGAGACATTTACATTTGGGAAATTCAACATTCAAAATTTCGCATATTGATTATCGAATTGCATAATTCAATCCAATCTCTTGAAAATCGGAAAATTTATCATCGGTTGACATTTCCGGGGATCAAGAAACTGAAATATGGCTCCGTTTTTTAGAATTTGCTTGATTCAATTGGTGAATATTGTACATCAGGTGTCGGCAATCTACGGTTTCGGGACAGATCCAGCCCTTAAAATCATAATCATCTCGTCCACAGTCCCTAAGAGAAGTACGATGTGTGTCTTGCAAAGTAATGAGCTTTGTCACAAACAATTCATTTGAATTCCAAACCAGCAAACTAAATGTATCTCCTCCAAGATTAGTCCACTCTTGAATTTACCATCCGTCTCTGTCACTCTTGTCTGCCCTGCTGAAGGATTTCTTTCAGTACTTCCCCTCAGCTCATCGTTATGGACCTCTTGATGGCCTCGACGCATTCAAACGGTCCCTTGATGAGCCCATATAGCTTAGAAAAAGGAAAAAAAAAGTTACGATTTCCTGCCATAACTATCGTCCCTTACCCCGCACTTCCAGCTGAAGGCGCTCATTAAATATGCCGCAAAACAAAACCAAAAAAAGAAAAAGCGACCGTGAAGGGTTACACCATACTTCCAAACTTTAAATGAAGAGTCTCCCACAGGAGATTTTTGTGTATACACAAGGTATTCTTCAGAGTCCACAAAGTTCTGGGTACCTGGAGATAGGTATATCACATTATAGGTATATAATAGCGTATATAGATAGATAGATATATGATAGTGTATATAATAGTGTATAATAATCACATATAGTACGATAGATAGATAATAGATATTAGTGTAAACATAGATATAGTTATAAATAGGTATATAGTCACATATAGCACGAATAATAGATAGATAGATAGACATAGATAGATGGAGGTCTATATAAAGGTGTATATAAGTCACAATAGTCAGATTAGATAATATATAGATAGATAGATAGATAGATAGCGTGTATATAGGATATTAGGTAGTGTGATATATAATAGTGTAATAAGCACATAAGTCACGTAGATAGATAATGCGATAGTGTAATAATTGATAGATATATAGGTGATATAAGACGGTGTTAATATGTCAACATATATCAGATAGATAGATAGATAGATAATAAGATAGATAGGTGTAATAGATAGATAGATAGCTGCAATAATAGATACGTATATTAGTCACATATAGTCACGATAGATAATCAGATAGATAGATAGTATAGATAGATAGTATATAGATATATAGATAGGTGTATAAATAGTTGTATATGTCACAATAGTCACGATAGATAGATAATAGATAGGTGTATATAGATTAATAGATAGGTTATATAGTCACTATAGTCAGGATAGATAGATAGATAGGTTATATAGATATATAGATAGATGTATATAGATAGGTAATATAATCACATATAGTCACGATAATACATAGATAGATAGATGGATAGATAGGTATATAATGGATAGGTAGGTATATAATAGGTGATAATAGTCACATATATCATGATTTGTCCAGCCACAAACTATCGTCTCTTCCCCCGCACTTCCCAAGCTGAAGGCGCTCATAAATATGAACAAAACAAAACCCCAAAAACAGCCATGAAGGGTACATTCATATTTAAAAAGCTTTTAAATGTAGAGTCTTGCACAGAAGAAGTTTTGTGTTATAAACAGGTAATCTACAGGGTGTCCACAAAGTCTGGTACAAGAGATTTCACTATGTATTTATTTATGTTATTTTTCCGAGAAGGCAGATATGTAATTAGCAGTAAATAAAATCATAACATAAAAAAATATGTTGAAAAAAAAGTTACTCAATAAAGATTACAGATGTAAACCACATGAGAGAAACCATTACCAAGTCAGTGTGCTGAAATTGATGCAATGTAGACTTATTTAATCGAATTCACTTGAACTTCCAAGGCGCATCAAGTTTACGCATTGAAAATAATGGAAATCATATGAAAAATATTTATAACATTTAATTAAAAAAAAGATTCTTTGTTTAAAAGTAGTGTTAATCCCATTACCCAGACTTTTGGACACCCCTGTATTTTTGAAGGTGGTCTCACCTCTCCGCATGGCAATACTGTTGTAGTTAAATATCAATTTTATTTATTTCTGTTTATCTTTTATTCTCAGCTATAATAAATCTATATAAATCTATACAGTGGTGTATGTAGTGTGATGTATGTCCGGATGAAACTCACGAAGATACAAACAATTAACGACAAAAATCTACCAACCCCTACACACGAGCAGGATTTGACATAAGGTCAATTTCTTACGCAAAGTTTAAACAGGTTGAATTCAGAGTTTCCTTCTCCTAGACAGCTTACCAGCAAATAGCCCATCTGCTCAGTGATTTACTCATAGCTGGAGGAGATAGCTGGATGCATACCGCCCCAATGGTATTAGCGCTATGTGAAGTGCAAACAGCTTCGTCCAGTATTGGAACTCGGGTCGACAAATCATTTCCTACGACCTAACCATTACATCACGCGCCTCCATACAAAGTAAATATAGATGCACATTAGATATCACCGTTTCTGTTTTTGTTTAAAATTCTGAGGTTTGGTTTACATTCGAAGATATTTTTAAAAATACGTAGAAATAGCATTATATTCAGCTTAAAATTCCTGATTGTAATCTCAAAATAAACAAATCAATACACCAGGCCCCCCCACCCCCTCTACTAGGCGATGCTGGTTAGCCGCTACCAGTATTTTAATAAATTTCCTGATGTTGTTTAAATTGAAATGTTTTCACTTGCACAGTTTACAAAATTGCTTTATAAATTTATAGCTAATTATGTTGAAACGAATAATGTTTCACCGAGAAAAAAAAACACTAGGCTAATTTATTTTATGACAGCTTCAATTATTTCATGTGAGATTTTTCAGTGATGCCGATAGCTTTTTGATTTAGTGCGTCTGGGACGCAAATATTTAGTTTGAATGAGTCCAGAGAGAAATTAATGAGCCCAACTAAAGTTTCTAAATATTGTAGGTCTGAAGCGCGTGGTGTGATGGTTAAAGTCATAGGAAATGGACTCGTCTCGTCGAGTCAAATCCTGGACATGGTAATTGCATTTCACTTAGCGCTAATACCCTTGGAAAGGTATGAATTCTACTCTCCCTACAGCTATGGCAAATAGTAGGGCACACTGGGCCTAACCTTGGTTAGGCAACCAGTCTAGGAGAAGGAAAACTCTGAATTCAAACCTGTGAACTCCGCTTAAGAAATTGATCTTGTCACATCCTGCTCGTGCGGAGTTGGTATATATATTGTAGGGTCTTTACTTATGATCTGGTAAACAACTAAAACCAGCTATATCTACCTTGTAACCTATCCTGTGTAATTCGTTCTAAGAAACTATTGAAATGTATTTATAGTTAGCTTGAATTGTGAGGAAGAAAAAAGAAAAACACTGGGATGCATGATACGATTTTACTGCGACCTTTTAGATTGGTGTATCATGACGCAGGACGCGTACCTATCAGCATCTCTCTTCTATAAACAAAATAACACGTTGTTCCTGCCTTCATTCTCATATTAAATTTTGATGCAATTGTGTCTTATACTGCTTCATGTACTCCCTTGGGACTTCCTACACATCTCACAGCATCCTCACTTATCAAAACAGTGGGCAGTTTCCTTTCCATTATCTGCTTCGTTGCGTTCTCCCTAATTTTTCCCAGGAAATTTCTTTCCTTTTTAGCTTTGAGAAACCACAAGTCGTAGGATGTCAAATCTTGACTGTAGCGGTGTACTGGGCGATGCAATGTTTTACAAAAAAAAACACAAAAAATAACTGCTCATGGCATGAAGAATGGAATAATGGCTCATTAAGAATTGGCTTGATGCAACAGTTCAGGAGTTGAAAAGTACGCGCACACGATTTTTTAAAAAACATACGCCACAAATTTAATTGTTGTTTCGTGATACGGTAAGAAAACACGAAACAACAATCAAATTTCAAAAAAGACAATTTATGCGTAAAATGTCAAAAAAAAAACAAAAACAAAACAAAAAAAAACAAAACAAACAATTGGTGTTTTCAAATTACTGCATCTGCACAATATTTCGTTCGTTAAAAATCCCTAGTATTACTTTCACGTTATAATTTCTTAATCTTCGAGAGTAGTTTTCCTCGGAAAGTATTTGTGTTCATTATTCATAATCTATTGTTTTAAATAATTCTTTTGCATGCACGCTTAAAATAAAACTCCCACATGAATCCTTTATAATTCAGTAATGATTGAACGTCTTGTGACAGATATCGGTTTTTTACCTTTATTTTCATATAATATAAAATATATATTAATATATATATATATATATATATATATATAAATTCATAGAAGAATTATATTATAATTGATAATTGAATCATATTACCATGACCAGACAACTCGGCAAACACCATTGCGACATCCGGAGCACTGGACAGTTTGTTTCGACCTCCTTTGGTCTCATCAGCAGTGCATACCACAATCTCCGCCACTAGAGATTGAACCAGTGGACCACAGAGTGAAGAGCGGAGACTCTACACACTGGGCCATTGTGGTATGCACTGCTGATAATTACACAAAAAATGAACATCATTGATTTATAGATATACTCAGAAGGAAATACGTAACAAATGATAATCTCTCGTGAGTTTTTAAAATAAGTTTTAACAAAAATTAACGGTTTCATTAATTCATATATAGTTTGTTTTATTACAATGTATATCTAAAGTTATTTAACGTATAGAGTTGTACGAGAAAATTATCTACAAACAAAAAAAATCACCTTAACCTTCACGTACCTTAAATTTTAATATATATTCTTTATCCATTTCATCTGTATATCCGGTTTAGTATCTGTCTATCTGGAAAATACTTTAACGTAATTTAAAATCAAGATAAGTTTTTTTTTAAAAGTAAATATTTTCTTACACTAAAATTAAAATATAAAACTTTTAAGATGATTTCCTTTAGAAGCATTGTTGAGTAAAGTATATTATTATTTATATTTGTTTGCTTGAAGGCAGTTACAATGCGTATATCGTATAAAATTCGATAATTAATGAAAATAAACATGACACGCGAACTCGGCAAATATCGCCCCCCCCCACGTAAAACATCGTACAGCAGCTGTTTCAACTTTATTAAGTCTCATCAGCTGTACGATGTTCTACGTAGGGGCGATATTGCCGAATTCGCGTGTCATGTTTATTTTCATTAATTATCGAATTTTATACGATATACGCATTGTAACTGCCTTCAAGCAAAAAAATATAAATAATGATATCAAACTTTTAGTATTGAAATATCAAGTCGCTTGGTTTAAGAAAACAAAAACAAATGGTACGACTCAACCGGGTGTAATTTCGTTTACTTTTATTTCTAATGGAAAAATACGATTTAATTTCATTTGATATTATTATCAAAATAGCTTTTTAATTTCAATTTCTATAAATTCCTCTTTGTTCTTAAACAAATTAAATGGAGTTATTCAATTTATTTATTGCTTACATTAATAAATATGAAATTTATCAAATTTCTAAGAAAAGGAATTAAGAGCGTAACAACGTATTGTTTACATTTTTAATGCAGAAAAATAAAATAGTTAAACTCTGGTGACCCAGGTGGAGCAAGCCGACGAGTCGGGGCTGCAAAAAAATATTCTCCTGCGACCCACTCCTGCCTGGGGTCCGGTAACACTGGTGTAGAAACTTCTGTAACCGTTGCTGAATCAACGGGAGCAAAGATAGTTGGTCTTGAAGGACCACTCTCACCTAAGCTATTAACTATTCTGAGGTGAAGCAGTCAGCACTTTGCTTGATCAGCGGCAGCACAGAGATAAGTGGTTGCTGAACGGGGAGCAAAGGTAGTAGTTGGTCTTGAAGGACCACTATCACTTGATCAGCGGTGGCACAGAAGTAACAAGCCGTAGTAATAGCAGTCAGTAGAAGAAGATATTGGACGGGGAGGAAAACCCATTTTATAGGTGTTGGTGAACCTCCACACCCCTCCAACTTCCGACAGGACCAATCCATTTCTGGTCTCCCTCGACCGAACCAGTTGTTCCACCGGTACGTCACTAGTCCTTCTACCCCTTTTTTTCACACAACTTATTGTTTACATTTTTAATGCAAGCAATACATATACGGTTATTCTTTATTATTAAGTATTAGATTACTAAAATAGCTTTTTAATTTTAGTTTATATAAATTTTATTTTGTTCTTTTTAATAAATAAATGCTTACTTTTAATATATAGGAAATTTCTCAATTCTCTAAGAAAACGAATATTGAGCGTAACAACAACAAAAAGTTTATAAATAAATTTTTTTTATCGAAAAGGATTTTTAAAGAATCGATTTTACAACAGAATTGAACTGAATAAAACTTATTGGCATTGGATTTTTAACTCCCACCCACCATAGGCAATGTTTTTCAAAAATAATTTTTACATCGACCGGAGGGTGTTTTTTATTTTGATAGTATGTAATGCGGAAAAAAAACTGCCAAAATAACAGGGCAATTCGCCACTTGGTGAGTGGCCAACCCACGAAAAGTGCTACTACTTCCCTGATTCACAAGGTAGTAAAAGGTTGCAATAATGTCTCATTGCGACCTAAAAATTCCGTAGGTCTGTTAAAGATAGTTGTGTCTGCCTACTGACAGCAAGATTAGTTGAAAAAATAACTGCCAACACTAACAAAGAGAAGGGTTAATATAAAGGTGTCAACCAATCAAAATAAAGAGTAAATTTACATAAGTATAACTAACAAACATATAAAAAGAAATCCAACAAGCGGACTAATTTCCCAGCCCCAGAATCGCAGGTAAGCACCTTTCATAATGTTTTCTTTTCTTCTCTCAACAGTAAAAGAAGTGTCCAAAAACGCATACCTGTTGAAAGTGTCGTCTTTTTAACATAACCACCTCGGTAATTAACGTATACATTCTCTACTTAAACAATAAAAGACGAGATTTATTTTCAAAGAAATATTTACTCAAACTACTGGAGACATATTAATTGATTGCTTTGCTTTTGTACGTCAACCCCCTTCAATCATTTAATTATTGTAGTTGCAAATAAATCGTTTTTAAGGGTTATCTCAGTCGGTAGAGCGTTCGATTAGAAACCACAAGGTTCCTAGTTCGATATCGGCCCTCGCCAACTCAGCGTATGAGTAGCACAGGTATCTGTGCGTTAAAGTAAGGAGCTGGTGGTAGGTGTGGCACTCCACCTCAGACGCAAAAACAATCTCCTTGGTCCAGCGCTAATGAAAAGGGGATAGACAGGGAGACTGATTGGCTGATACCGACTTTATGCCACCCTGACGACTTTACTTACTTTACAATGAGTACTAATTGATGCTCTACCAAAATACTAAAGCAATGGTACGATCACCTGATGACTTCTTTGACATTGTCGCTGGAGTCCTACAAGGGGATACACTAGCGCCATATATATTCATAATATTCCTAGACTACGTACTCCAAACATCACTAGATCCCATAAAAGAAAAAAAAAGCAAGAAGCAGGTGATATCCCGCACAGTCTATTACGAATGCGGACTATGCTGATGACCTAGCACTACTCGCAAATACACATGCACAAGCCGAATCCTTGCTACACAGCCTAGAAAAGGCAGTGCGAAACGTCGGCCTATACGTAAACTCTGATAAAACTGAGTTCATGTTTTTTAAAAGCAAAAGAGACATCTCAACTATCGATGGAAAACTCCTAAACTCGGTAGAACAATTTAGGTACTTAGGCAGTAATATCTCATCCACAGAAAACATGTTAATGCACGCATAGGAAAGACATGTTCCGCTATAAATAAATTATCATTCATATGGAAATCCAAACTCACAAACAAGTTAAAGAGACAATTCTTCCAGGCCGTTGTCGTATTAGTACTACTGTACTGCTGCACCATCTGGACCCTAACGAAGCGTACCAGAGAATAAAGTAGAGGGGAGCTGCACAAGAATGCTGTGTGTGATCCTGAACTAGACGTGGAAACAACACCCCACGAGAAAACAGCTGTACGGCCACCTGCTACATATCACCCAAACCATCCGAGTAAGACGGAGAAAACACGCAGGACACTGCTGGAGAAACAAGGACGAACTCATAAGTGACGTCCTCCTGTGGAAGCCAGCACATGGGCACGCAAGTGTGGGCCGACCAACAAAGACGTACATTGACCAGCTCTGTGCGGATACAGGATACTGCATAGAGGACCTCCCGAGAATGATGAGTGATAGGGATGAATGGAGATAGATTTTCATGGATATCCGTGCTAATGATGATGATGATGATGATGATGATGAGAACTGCATCGAGAAATACATTTTGTTAATCTTTTTATGAGGTTATGACAAATTGTTCGTATGAACCCCTCACTACGAGGGTGAGTCAAAAAGTAATGGCATTTTGTTTAGGACAGTTATAATTACCAACGCAGAAACTACCGATTTCACTTCCTCGTCTCTGGAATAATTTTTGACTCTCAAACACTCTTTCATTGGGCCGAAGAGATGATACCATCTCTTCGGCCCCATGAAATCTGTAGTGAAGTGAAATCAGAATTTTACGGAGCAGGGAAACATGTTCTTATTCGAAGGTGCAACATTGATACTAAGAGAAACGGTGACTATGTGGAGAAGTAGGGATGTAAACCACAGAGGACCAGCTTCATTTGGATGTATGATGCATGTTCCTGTGTTTCTAATTACACCTGTGCTAAACAAAATAGCATTACTTTTTGACGCACCCTCGTATTTTCGGTAATTTACTGTTGTTACATAGATTTACTTTCTTTTCTCTTTCCTCTCTCGCTGACACCCGCTTACAGAGTGACCAGCACATCTCTCTCTTTCCTTTCCATGTAGAGAGCCAATCGCCAGACCCGAGACCTGTTGCAGCGGATCAACCATCTTCCCATTCGTGAGCCAAGCCATTACGTATCCTTGTCCATCGTAGCTCTGAGGTGTTTCCTGGAGAGATGGTCCTCTGGGATCAACGCTGTTTAATTACTTTACCGATATAGAGGCCGAAGCCATTGGACACAGGACCCCGGTTGCATTTCATGTAGCTCTGATAACCTTGGGAAAGGCACGCATCCAAATATTCTCTCTACAACTATGCGCTTTAAATTTAGTACGGCAACTCGTCTAGGAGAAGGAAAACTCTGAATTAAAACCTGGTAAACTCCGCTAAGAATTGCCATTGTGTCACGTCCTCCTTGTGCGTAGGGTTGGGTAATCTATACATATATAAAGGGCAGTTGTGTGAATCTGTATATCCGGAGGAATTTCGAAAATAAAACAATTAACGACAAAGTAAATATATATATACATTAAATATCACCAGGGCTTAGTTTTTTTAGCAAAAATAATGAAGGTTTGATTTATATTAGAGCATATACTTAAAAAAAATAAAATTTAAATGATAATAGCATATATTTTTTTGCATTTAAATATTTGAATAGAATTTTTATTTCAGAGTGGCTGGATCAACGCAACGTCTTTTATTTTTACATAGGGATTTTAATGGGGCATACTGCGAGGATCCAACTCGCGATTCAATAATAATGGATTTGTGAAACTAATTTTTTTGTTTATCTTCCCCACTACCCAGGTAACACCGGGTAGCCGCTTCTAGTTGCATATAAAACTCTTGTTCTTCTACCTGATTCTAGCTTCTCATCACCATCAGCACGTCAGTAAGTAAACAACTTTTTTTTCTCCTTTTATCACATTGACAAAAAGTATATAATTGCTATTCTACGCAATTCTTTTGTTTAGTTTCAAAATCTTTCGGAATATTGTCTCATATATTCAACTTCATATTTCATTTTTTTTGTTTCGAGAAATTGACAACCATAGATTAAAATTCTTTTTTACTACCACTGACTGAGATTATTGTTATTTAATGTAAAAACTCATGCTAAATAAAATTATATAGCAAAAAGAATATATTTGGTGTGGACGATTTTTTTTAGTATGGATGTTTTATACGCATTGTTCTGAAGCTGAAGAAAGAAAATTCATTCCTGCTAAAATATTAAATACTAAATAAGCCTTTCGATAATTAAAGCTTGGCGTTTTTTTCTTAGTTTCAAAGAATTAACTGTTTAATTTCTTGAAGATTCTATTTATTTTCCTTCAAAAGATATGCCGTTTAGCGGGCATAATATAATATATATATATATATATATATATATATATATATATGGTCTTATCGGCCTATATATATATATATATATATTATATATATATATATATATATATATATATACGAATACTCGTGTTCCTTAATTGTACGACCGTTATCATCTTGCAACACTTCCTGGTTAAAAATGAGACCGTTCAAATCGCCCAAGATGAAATGCAAAAATGTAAATACTGATTATTTACCGTCGCTAATCTGCCGAATTCGTATTTTTCTGAAGTGTCGTCACCTCAGCTAAATAATTTCATTTTTATTAGTAAGAAAGAAGGAAGAAAAAGAAAGTAAATACTATACAGAAAGTATGTAAGAAAAACGAAGGGATAACGCTAATCTATTTCAATCGAACATAAGGAAAAGAAGGAAAGAACGAGAAAATAGGAGAGAGTGAGTGAGTGAGTGGTGTGTGTGTGTGTGTGTGTGTGTGTGTGTTAGAGAGAGAGAGAGTCTCTCTCTTCTCTCTCTCTCTCTCTCTAAGAGAGAGTGAGTGTGTGTGTGTGTGTGAGAGAGAGAAGAGAGAGTCTCTTCTCTCTCTCTCACACACACATACACACACACTCACTCTCTCTTAGAGAGAGAGAGAGAGAGAGAGAGAGAGAGAGAGAGAGGAGAGAGAGAGAGAGAGAGAGAGAGTTAAATCAAGAATATTATATTTTTCCATATTGAAAGTAATTCGCAATAGCTCTTAAATAAACATATCAAACGTTGTAATAAATAGATTATCATTTTCTGGTATATCCACAGTTCCTGCTAGTAAATAATTATTACACTTTTGATCTACATGAATAATATTGAGTCGTTACCAATAGACTAAAGAAGTAATGCAATATAATCGCAGAAACTGACAAAGTAACAGCAACATTTTACGTTAAAATAAATGAAAATATTAGAGGAATCTTAGAGAGGGAAATTTGCCATTGTTTCACCCATTTTATTTAACCCATTTTAAAATGAATTGTTCTAAATAAAAGAAAAAAATGCAAACTTAAAATCAATAATATATAAAGAACAAAATATAAGGATAGTATCTTAATCCTTTTCAGCTAGTATAATAAAAGAATTGAGGACATTTTTAATTTATACATTTTACTAAATATACTTATACTAAAGTTCCCGCCAATAATTTTCTGGGCACACCTAATATATATACAAGGTGTGTCAAAAAGTATCGAGAATCTTTGTACTTTTTGACACACCATGTATTCTGAAAACATAACGTTCCATTCATTGTTCATTTCTATTATTTGGTAAATACACCTTTAAACTTGGTACATTTGTGACACACATTGTATTCTGAAAAAAATTAACGAATGGGACGTTATTTTTCACACACACACACACACACACACACACACACACACACACACACACACACACACACATATATATATATATATATATGTGTGTGTGTGTGTATTATTTATAAAAAAAGAAGAAGGTCCGCAAAATGTATCGTTCTCAGAAAAAATATTTTATTCTTTTTATTTCACATACGCAACACATGTTTCAGATATTCTGGTATCTTCTTCAGGCTTTGATCAATACATATATTGATATACATATATATATATATACACATATACACATATATATATACATAGGTTGTGCGTGTTTCTGTAATTTTTCTGTTATGGTTGTTTAATAACGGTTGAACGCTACGTTATTCTTTTCAATATTTGCGTGCGATTTGCGCGTGACCTGCATGTGACCTGCTCGCAAAAATTGAGAAAAAATGATGATGTAACGTTCCACAATCTTTGCGCGCAAGTCGCACGCAGGCCACGGCTTAGTAATAAATTCATTAACTGAGATTTCATTACACTTTTAATAGGTATAGTTCATCCGATGTTAGTAAAGTTTTTGTCGTTGTTGTCTGTGTATATGTATGTGTGCATGTGTGTGTTAGGTTAGGTTTAGTTTAGTTGTGTGTTTTGTGTATATGTCTTATGTATATTATATGTAGAGAGAGAGAGAGAGAGAGAGAGAGAGAGAGAGAGAGAAGAGAGAGAGAGGGAGAGAGGGGAGATAGCTGGATAAACCTATGATCAATGAATAAGGAGAAAGATGGATTATTAATGTGACAAGCAACACTGGTGACTATAAGACTTGAATTTGATATTGAACCGTCTTTTTAGGAAGATTAGAAATGACCGATGTACCTTAGCAAAATGTTACAACTTGATGCACTCACTAAAAAGCCATTATCAGAAATCGGACACTACATGAAATACAACAGCACAATCATCAGATATAGAGTTGCTAATGATGCAATAAATACAATTGCTAATGATGCATAAACTATTTCTCCACACCCTGACAGCGATAAAATAATGGCACGTGTCTCAACCTCACCCCACAGAAAAAAATACCTTGGTTTTAAGGATTAAATAGAAATAAACAAGGGTAATGCAAAAGTTAGAGAAGTGCAGAGTCAACAGTGCTTGGTAACTGTCAGGTTTTTGCTTATGCGTTTACAAACAACTCTCTCTCTGTCTCTCTGTCTTTCTCTCTCTCTCTCTCTCTCTCTCTCTCTCTCTCTCTATATATATATATATATATATATATATAATATATATATAAATTGTTTTTTCTTTTGGCCAAATACTGTACCAATAGATTATTTTTTGTTGGTACGAATATCTTGGTCCTTTCTTTTTTTCAAATTTTTTTTCTTCCTGGTTGATGTTTGGTAGTATATATTTACAATCAAACTTTCTGCTGGGTTTTTTACTCTCCGCAAGGATCTACCAACACGCTTGGTATATTATATATATATTATATATATATATATATATATATTATATTATATATATATATATATAATATATAATATATAAGTAATCCACAAACACGTGTCAGTGTGGTTATACATTAACAGCTACCCCTGGCCGGGTTTGAGACCCGAATGAACTTTCGTTCGCCCATCCTCTTACCCGCGCTATCTATGTATATATATATATATGTGTTGTATGTATATATAAGTGTATATATATATATATATATATATTATATATATATATATATATATATATGCATTAAATAAATGTCAAATATAAGAGAATATTTAATTGCTACATTTCTAAGCGGAAATGAATTCACTAGAGCCCTCAAACATTTGTAAACAAAGTAAGGTTTAGCTACACACCAGAACGGTGAACTTACAATTAAATCCCTATTTAAAGTACTCGACCAAAGTAGGAGTATATATATATAATAAATAAGTAATCCACAGACACGTGTTTCGAGGTACTACCTCTCATCAGTGTGGTTATACATTAACAGCTACCCTGGGCCAGGTTTGAGACCCGAATGAACTTTCGTTCGCCAATCCTCTTACCCGCGCTATATATATATATATATATATATATATACATATATATGCATTTAAATATATGTTTACCAACCCCTCCGCATGAACAGGACGCGATATAAGGTCAATTTCGAAAGCGGGGTTTAACATGTTTGAATTCAGAGTTTTCCATCTCCTAGACTGGATACCTAGCCATGGTTAAGGAGCCCAGTCTGCCCTGCTACTTATCCATAGCTGGAAGAAGAATTGGATTCATACCTTTCCCAAGAGTACCACGTGAAAATGCAAATAGCTTCGTCCAGGAATTGAACTCGGGGCGACGAGTTTATTTCCTACGACTCTAACCATTAGATCACGCGCCTCTATGAATATATATATAATGTGTGTGTGTGTGTGACTGGTTATGATGTTGAACCATGATGGTAGTTTGAGTGATTGCGTGATCAGTAACGGAAAAATTTGAATGATGATGTCAGCAAAGATGCGTAACATCGTTTTTGATTGGACGAGGAATGGCGTGGCGAAGTGGAGAAAGGAAAAGTGAGATGTGATTGTGGAGATTCAGCCTGGCCGTCGAAGGGTTAAGACGGGCTGGGGCCGGTCTCTCCCGCGTGGTGATCATGGGCTAGATAAAATAAAAGCTTTAAACAAAAAATGTCTTGTTAATTCAATTGCAATGACCAAATCAGCTCTTAGTCAGAAGAAACAGCCCTTAGAAGAACTCAACTCCCTTAGTTAAGAAGAAGATAGTTAGAAGTCAACCCAACTAGACAACAAGAGAGGCACTCGTAGGAGATGGTAGAAGGATCAGTAAGAAAGAAATAAGATCTCCTCACCAGGTAAGTCTAATCTGTCTCTCTCTCTCTACTATCTCTCTCTCTCTCTATCCCTGAAGAACTTTCTTATGGAAGAACTCTCACTCTCACACACACCAAATAGCGATGTAAATGTGGGTATGTAACACGTATCACATTTGGTACCGTGGCCAACATACATGTTCCACAAACACACACACACACACACACATACACACACACACACACACACACATATATATATATATATATATATATATATATATACGTTACTACGGTAACAAATGTCAATTCTTACATTCTGAAAAGAAAGATTAATGTCTCTTATTTAAATATTAAAAGAAAAAACAAAAAATCATCCTGTTAATATTTAATAAAAAAAAAAATTATCTTCACCAATATAAATCTGGATAGAGAATGTATATATATATATATTATATATATATATATATATATATATATATATATATATATATATATATATTTACTTTATCATTGATTATTTTCTTTTCTGAGTTTCTGCCGGACATATGGATCGCAACGTCTTGTCAGGCGACTGACACTCCTTCATTCATTGTCCGTTTGTGAGCTCGTTCATGACTTTTCAATCCTGCCAATGTCTTGCATAACTTAGAACATATCTGGCACACATAACGATCGGTGTTGTGTTAGTCGACATGTGTTGTATACGCATCACTGTGGACCTTCATGCGAAGCTTGAGACCACCAGCTGTTCGGTAAACTTTTGGGTAGCAGGAACATAAAAAGTTCTCATGTTGGGGTTCACGCTGGGAATCAGAGTGATGCATGGGAGAGACAATAATTGCAGTCGGGTAGCTCTTATATGATTTCATGTTGTTGAGTATCTGACCGTCATCCTTGGTTCCAGATGTAGTAAATAAGTAAGCAAGCCAATAAGAATCCGGTGTTATAGTATTCTTTGTAAGTCCGACGTCCAAGATGATCCAAATAGCAATGAGCCAAGGTTAAGAATCAGACCTCTATAAATACACCAACAGCAGCAGCAGCACTGCCAGTGATTGGAGAATAGGAATCTTTCTCAGGTCACGTGATAGTCAACGAGTCTATATTTAGGAGTAGGCATCTATCACACGCCTTATATACAAAAAAATCCAACACATGTGATTGACCAAACCTGGCCCGGTCACACTCCTCATAGATCGACACATCCCGGTCACACTCTTCACAGATCCACACATCACCAGAATTGTTCGGCAGAGTTTCCCGTTTTCGGCACGCTCTCCTGAGATTTGCCCGGCCCACCCTTGCAGCTTCAAACAGTTCTGCACCCCTGTATATCGCAGCCCTCCATTGCCCACGATCAAATGTCTGGGACTCCCAATTATCGAAGGGATTACAAAAGCACACTAGACACTCATTGACACTATCACGAAACCGTTTTTTTTTTGGCTTGTGTTGTGGTCTTTTGCCAAAAACGAGCTCACCATAAAAACAAGCTGTTTTGGTAGTCTAGAGTCAACAAGCCGAACAAGATAAACCGCGCAACGCATCACTTCCCTTATTTACTTTAAAAACGGTAGAAAATGTACAGTTTTCTGAGAGCTCAAAAAAAGGCACGTCTTTTCACTCCAGAAATACATACATACACACACACACACCTACTCTTTATATATGTATAGATAGATAATCATTTGTTGTTGGCGTCAGCTGTTTTTATTTTATATAATCATATCTTGTGTATATTTATGCAATAAAATTAGATTTATGATCAACTCCATAAAAAATGTCACTATTGACAGTTTCACCGTGTAACGTGGTAATAAGAAATATATTTACATTTAAAGTGTATTATTCCAACAATACGGAAAACATTCCAGTAGATATGTGTAATGCATAGTCATTGAATATTGTGAATAACTTAATACTAGGTGGTGTACTCGTCAACGTGTGATAAAAGGGAGAAAAGAGAAACAATGAAAATAATAGAACTACAAAATCAGGAACACACTTCGAGAATCTGTACAAAGTTTTAGCCGATGTGCCCTCCGGTCTTTTTCGGGTATTTCTTGTGGAGAGTTCTCGAACACGGCAACCTTCTTGTCGTAATCGGGAGCTATCACGGAACTTTGAACCCAACCCTTTATTTACCCACTACGCTATGCATCCCATATATATATATATATATATATATAATATATATATATATATATATATACATATATATAGGTATATATAAAACAATTTTTTTGTGATGAAACAAAGAAAATACAGTGCTCAATCACAAATTGTGAGAGCTAATATTTATTTAATTTGCTGAGTTTATATATATATTATTATATATATATATATATATATATATATTATATATATATATGTTGTCGTTGTGGAGTCCACGTATGCTTCTTTGCTGGTATATCTGGTGAGTCTAATTTTCAATGTATGAATTATATATATATATATATATATATATATATATTATATATATGATTTAGTACGAAGCATGGACGAAATAAATGTGAAACGGAGTTAGATGTTTATGTGTTTAAGTTCGATTTAATTCTTCCAATAATATCGAGGGAATGATTCTTCTTTTACAAGGATTTTTTAGATTTTAGAAAGGCAGTCTAAAAAAAAATTGTTAAACTCCGCTTAAAATAGACCTTGTATCACATACTGTTCATTGGTGCATATTCTGGAGTCTTCTTAAATTTGACTATGGAGGAACAAATAGGCACGGAAATTGATGACGATATACACGGAAATTGATGACGATATACAAAGCCTTGCACCCCAGAGATGACAAAGATTCTATGTATCAAGAAATCACTGTCGCCCTCATGTTGTACTGTTCTTTTATGTTGTTTTTTTTTAATTATCTGACAAGGTCCTTATTATTATCACAATCAGTACTTGCTATTCTGTTGCATATCATCTATATTTGCTTTAATATAATTGGACCATATGACATTATTTTGTGCTTTTTTCATAAGAGATTCAGTTTCTCTCTTGAGGTTTCCCTTTCTTTACCATGCCCAGGTATTCTCAGGTGCAATCAATTTAATTTATCGCTTGAAGTATGCGTATAATTGTTTTTTCTGTTTGCGCTTATGTTTCAATTGATGTTACTTGTTGCTGTGATGAGCCTTTATTTACTCTTTTTAGTGTATTCCACGAGTCTTCAAATTGTTGTATCTATTCAATAGTCAATACTGGCAAGTCAACCAACTACTTTTCTTGTCGTCATCATTTGGGTATTATTATTTTACTCCTTTTGAGTTTTCACATCAGCATTAGCTGATGGTCTTTCACTGGAGTCTGAGTGACAGCAAATCTTCTCAGGTCTCCAGGACTCTTCTGAGTATTCTGGCAGATTGCAGCAGTGTAGTGTTGTGAATGGTTTCAACCCTTCCTCTGCTTTCCAAACATTCCAGACCCTTTTCCAATCCTTTTGGGATTGTTCCAAGTGCACCAACTACAATTGGTATCACCTTCACTTTCATATTCCATAACGTTTTTAGTTCTCTGGCAAGGTCCAGATATTTGTCTATTTTTTTCATTTTCCTTTAGCTGCTTCACCCTGTGATCTACTGGCACTGCAAAATCCACCAGTTGACAAGTTCTTTCTCTTTTGTTTATCAACACTAGGTCTGGTCTTCTTGCTGGGATAAGGTGATCCGTTTTTATTTCAAAGTCCCAGAGAATTTTATGCGTTTCGTTCTCAAGAACAGATTCTGGTTTATGCATATACCATTTTTTTGCATGGTCAAAATTTAATGTTTTGCATAATTCCCAGTGGATCACCTTCCCAACCCAGTCGTGTCTAGTTTTGTATTCTCGTTGTGCTAGTTTGCTACATTCGCATTATAATTATTATTACTATTATTATTATTATTATTATTATTATTATTATTATTATTATTATTATTATTATTATTATTATTCACTCCTGTGAGTTTTTCATAACAGCGTTAGCTGATGGTCTTTCACTGGAGTCTGAGTGACAACAAGTCACCTCAGGTCTCCAGGACTCTTCTGAGTATTCTAATTGATTTCAGCAATGCTATTATCTGGGTAGTATCAATTCTACCTCTGATTTCCAGTTCCTCCAGTCTTTTTTCCAAGGTTTTTGGAACCGTTCCTAGTGCACCAACGAGAATTGGTATCACTTTCACGCTCATATACCTCAACTTTTTCAATTCTCTGGCAAGGCTTAAGTATTTGTTTTTTTTTCCTTCATCTTGACCCAGTCATCTGCTGGAGCTGCAAAATCTATCAGTTCTCTTTTTGTTAATCAATACTAGATCTGGTCTTCTGGTTGAGATAAGGGGATTTATTTTAATCTCAAAATCCCAAAGAATGTTATGCGTTTACTTCTCAAGAACAGATTCTGGTTTATGCATATACCATTTTGTTGTATGGTCAAAATGTAGTTTTCTAGATCACCTTTCCAACCCAGTCGTGCCTAGCTTTATATTTTGATTGTGCTAGTTTGCTACATTCGCTTAATACATGGTTAATGGTCTCCTCGCAGTCATCACACACTCTATATTTGCTGTTTAGTTGTGTCTTATAAATTTTTGCTTTGATATAATTTGTTCTTATGGCATTATTTTGTGCAGCAATTATCAGTGATTCGGTTTCTCTCTTGAGGTTTCCTTTTCTTAACTATGTTCAAGTTTTTTTTAATGTGCAACCTCCCCAATTTGTCGTTTGAAGTATCCATATAATTATTTTCCTTCCCATCTTTATTTTCTAGTTTTCTTTGTTTTTCTCTTTGTCCATATATTATATCTGCTGCCATAAGTAATCTTTCTTTGCTCTTTTTGTGTATTCTTCGAGTCCTTGGATTGTGGCTTCTACACAGTCCTCTATGTTGGCAATACCTCTTCCACTTTCTTTTCTTGATACATATAGCCTATCTCTATCATCTCTAGGGTGTAGAGCTCTGTGCATTGTCATTAATTTCCTAGTCCTCTGGTTGATCTGTCTGAGTTCTTCTTTTGTTCATTTTAAGAATGGAGCAGATTATCTTATAATGGGGACGGCCCAGGTATTTATTCCTCTGATGAGGTTTCTGCTGTTGAGCTTGGTTTCTAAGAGCTTTCTTGTTCTCCTGAAGTATTCTTTTTTTTAACTTTTCCTTGCTTCTCTGTTTGCTTGATATTGGCTGCTTCTAAAATTGATTATTATTTACTCCTTTTGAGTTTTCACATCAGCATTAGCTGATGGTCTTTCACTGGAGTCTGAGTGACAGCAAGTTTCCTCAGGTCTTCAGGATTCTTCTGAGTATTCTGGCAGATTGCAGCAGTGCAGTGTTCTGAATGGTTTCAATCCTCCCTCTGATTTCAAAACTTTTCAAACCCTTTTCCAATCCTTTTGGGACTGTTCCAAGTGAACCAACTACAATTGGTATAACTTTCACTTTCATATTCCATAACTTTTTCAGTTCTCTGGCAAGGTCCAGATATTTGTCCATTTTTTCATTTTCCTTTAGCTTCACCCTGTGATCTGCTGGCACTGCAAAATCCACCAGTTGGCAAGTTCTTTCTCTTTTGTTAATCAACACTAGGTCTGATCTTCTTGCTGGGATAAGGTGATCCGTTTTTATTTCAAAGTCCCAGAGAATTTTATGCGTTTCGTACTCAAGAACAGATTCTGGTTTATGCATATACCATTTTGTTGTATGGTCAAATTATTATTATTATTATTATTATTATTATTATTATTATTATTATTATCAGTAATAGTTTGTGGAAACAAATGTGTGTGTGTGTGTTTGTGGAAATTAAATATTTATATTAAGAATTTATTTGCCAATGTGAAGGCAAATAATTATATGACAAATTCTATAATGGTAAAGATAGAATAAAATTAGGACCCCAACTTTTATACATTATTTTCAGATATGTTTATACAAATGCGCTTATCGATGGCCTACTTCTCCGTGAACACACATAATGCTCTTTGAAAAACAGTGGAGTAAGCCATAATACAAAATTTGGCCTTGGAATACCAAATTTCCTATTAGTTCACAGTTTCCATTCTAAATAATATCCCGAAATATTTTTCATCTTTACTTTCAGAAAAACACCACAGATAAACAGCTGCTTATTAATATTTAAACGCTTTTGTGCATGATGCCTGCAGTTTTCATATTAAATATTGTTATCATATTAATTCAAACAATCCAAATATGTTACACAGAAACACACACACACATACACACATGTATATATAAGTCATCCACAGACACCCTGTTTCGACGTTTCACGTCTTGTCAGTGTGGCTAGACACAACAACTAACTCCGACCAGAAGTGAACCCCGACTGACTTTACGCCTGTCCGATCAGTTAACCTCTAGGCCAATGCCAGCTGCCGTCTAAAGAGCGTTTTTTTTAACTGTTTTAAATACATACATCTGTGTATATACGTTACGATCACCAGAGAGATCAAATCTGTAAACAGATGATCATGATAGTTGCATGAAAGTTCAATATGTAAAGAGTATAATAAGCTTTAAGATTTAACTCTTTCTCATTCTTTTTTTCTTTCTTTCATTCTTTCACTCTTTTCGGCTTTTCATTTTGTTCGATTGAAACAATTAGCGATATCACTTCCACACGCTCATTCCCTCTCTCTATATTTCCTCTTCCCTCTTTCTTTCTTTCTTTCTTTCTTATATTTTTCTGTGTAGCATGTTCTTTTTCTTGCCTTTCTTCCTTTATAGTAAAAACGGAATGGTCCATTATTTAGCTGTGGTGACGACATTTATATGAAATAAGAATTCCGAGAATAAGCAATATTAAATAATCAGGATTTACATTTTTGCATTTCATCTTGGACGATTTGGACGGTTTCATTTTTAACCAGAGGGTGTTGCAAGATGACAACGGTCGTACTTTTAAGGAACACGAATATTAATATATAGATTATTATTATCGATTTCTTTGAAGATATACAACGTGCGTCAAAAAAGTATCTAGATTTTTTGTACTTTTTGACACACCTTGTATTATGATAAAAAGTTCCATTCATTCTTCATGTCTTTCTTGGTAAATACAGCTTTAAACTTGGTACTTTTTTGACACACCTTGTATTCTGGAAAACAATTAATGAATGGAACTTTTTTTTTCAGAATACGAGGTGTGACAAATAAGTATTCTGAAAAAAAAATGAATGGAACGTTATTTTTTCGGAATTCAATGTGTGTCAAAAAGTATCGAGATTTTTTATATTTTTTTTACACACCTTGTACTCTGAAAAAAAGTTCCATTGATTCTTCATTTCTTTCTTGGGAAATACAGCTTTAAACTTGGTACTTTTTTGACACACTTTGTATTCTAAAAAATGAATGAAACGTTATTTTCTTTCAGAATACAAGGTGTGTCAAAAAATTATCGAAATTTTTTGTACTGTTTGACACACCTTGTATTCTGAAAAAAATATCGTTCCATTCATTCTTATTTTCCTCCTTGGTAAATACAGCATTAAACTTGCTACTTTTTGACACACTTTGTATTCTGAAAAGAATTAATACACGGAACATTATTTTCTTTAAGAATACAAGGTGTGTCAAAAAAGTATCGAGATTTTTTTGTACTTTTTGACACACCTTGTATTCTGAAAACGAGTACACTAATCAATGATCCAATATATTAACGCTTACGTCAATTTGATTTATTTCAGGTGAGAGTTTGTTTATCTGGGATTCTTTTGTTTGTTTGTGCCAGATGTAAGAAAATTGATTTAAAAAAAAACTGAAATACAAAAAAAAAAAAAAAAAAAATAGAAAACAGAAAAGGGAATTAAATCAACTGTACAGATACTTGAAATGGTTTGAAAAAGAAGGAGACTTATGGTGACTTGATTGCTTGTAAAAGTTACTATTTACTTTTTTCTTTTGCTTTTAAAAAAAAAATTTTTTTTACTAATGCTCATTATGTTACTACGTTTCGACTTAGACAAAATTTGACCAAAATGTTGACTCGTTTTCATTTTACAACGAATTAAAATTAATTAAATCGAATTTTTAAGGTCAAATTTTTGTATAAGTCGAAAAGTAGTAACATAATGAGCATTAGTAAAAAAAAAAAAAAAAGCGAATAGTATTACACATGTAATTTATTCTTAATAAATTGAAACTATTCTTTATGTCAATTTTGCTCAAATATAACGTAAGCATGGCTGTAACGCTGTCTAAGATAACGTAACATTCGTATTTAACAAAATAAATCCCCCCACCTACTGAAAAAATTACCAAATACCAGGAAATTATCCGATTTTAATGAAATCTTTAATATTAATTTATCAATGAATGATATAATGCATTAGTTGTTTTATTTCAAAACTTTCGGATTTAATTATGTATTTCTGCTATGGTAAATTAATATATAAAATTCATTTAAAATATGAAACGACTAATTTTAACATTCGAATTTTATATTTTTGGATTCTAAAAACAAATATTTATTTATTTGGTTTGTTTTGTTTTACGGCATATCAGCCTCAGTGGGTCATTTAATGCCGAAAATATTTATTTAATAATTTCTTTAGTTTATTATCGTTATCTAATAATTCTTGTAGAAAAACACTATTGAAAATTTAGCCCCCCTTTTAAACAGAACAAAATCGAAGTATATCTTTTCTTTTATAAGATCATAGCCAATTAAATAATTATCGAAAAGAGTAAAACAAAATCTCAAAAAATTATTTTTTTAGTTTTTATTTTACATTTTATTTTCCGATTTTCGGTACTTATTTTCTACCGGGATATCTCCTTTAAAATCTTTTTTGTGTTTCTTCTATTAACAACTTCGGTCTTTTGTCTTTTTACTTATACTGTAATTATTTTGAACTTTATATAACCCCACCGACATTTTTCGCACCAAAAATAAGGATGGGGGTCAAAATTAAGTGACCTGAAAAAAAAATCAGAAAGTTTTGAAATAAAATAACTGATGCATTATAAAATTCATTTTTTGGTAAATCAACACTGAAAATTTCATTAAAATAGAATAATTCCTTCGGATTTTACGGCAACTTTGCCAGTGTCTAATTTACATCCTGTATGAAAATTCGAGGAGTAAAAGAAGAATAAACTAGAGAAAGATAGGCATGATTGGATATGAAAGGTGATAGTCTGGGAATTGTGCAAACAACTGCAATTTGAATATGCCGATCAATTGTACATGCACAAATATTCAGAAATAAAAAAAAGAGAAAAATCATAATAAAAGTGAAAGCGATCAAGCAGTCCAGCGATAAATCGTTTTATAAGAAGAGAAATGAATTCTGTCAGCTATTAAATATCTTCCTTCGAATCACATCAACAAATGCCAAAATCCTGTCGTATGTCACACCGCCGAAAGAAAGAAAACAACCAAAAATCAGGGAATTAAGCGAATTTAATGAAATTTTCATTGTTGATGTATTAATGAATAAAAGATATAATGCGCAAGTTATTTTATTTTAAAACTTTTTAATTTTTTCAGGTCAGTTAACTTTGAACCACGAATCTTTGAGAATCTCTGTTACGCCTCAAAGATACGGAGTCTAATGCACTTTCCCACCCTTCTCTGTCACGCTTGCATGCATTCCTTTCAGGAACGCATATCTTCAAAACGGGTTCCCTTGATGACCCCCTTAGGCTTAGAAAAAAGGAAAAATCACATTGAGTCATGTCGGGCGAGTAGGGAGGTTACTCCAGGACACAGTTATGTTATTCTGGGTCAGGAAATCTCGGATACTCAGGGTAGGTGCAATTTGAATATGCAGATCAATTGTACATGCACAAATATTCAGAATTTAAAAAAAAGGAGAGAAAAGTCATAATAAAAGTAAAAGCGATCAAGCAGTCCAGCGATAAAGCGTTTTAAAAGAAGAGAAATGAAATCTGTCAGCTATTAAATATCTCCCTTCGAACAATATCACCAAATGCCGAAATGCTGAATTCACAGAATAAAATTGAAAGCGAGTGAAAAGCTGGCGGGAAGATAACAAGTCGACACCAGAGAATTCCCAAATTGTCGGGTAAAAAAAGTTGGTTACTTAATTGGTTGGGTTTTATAAAATGTCAACCCCAGGGTTATTTCATGTCGAATACGTTTTTGTTTTATTTCTTCTTTGTTGAGTATGGTTGTTGCGTGTGAAGGTATATTGTACATTATTTTAAGTTTCTGCTTCTGTTGGCAATTGCGTATAGTTATAAAAGGTTTGGGCGTTATTTGCTGAAGTCAGCATTTCTGCTGAACACCAAAGAATGTACGTGGGTATCTATTTGTAGGTGAGGATTTGTTCGATACATATTTTATTGAAGACCTATTTCTTTCAAGAAGGAAGCTGATTATGCTACTCGGCTCACTTGTTTCAAATATTTATTTTACGAGGTATGTCAGAAAAGTTCCAGGACTGGTGTAAAAAAAATTCAAAATTTCAAATCCAATTTTGAGGTCCATGCAAATTGTCCAGTTGTGCTCATGGTATTTTAGTAGGTCTATCACAGTTTTAATGTCATTATGCTCCTCTCGTAAACACACAGAATGACCTACTGGAACAGCTGCATAGACATTGCCATTGTGTAGTAGAACAGACATTGGGCTGGGTTTAGTACTATCTAGGAATAATCTCCAATCATTTGAATTATACAATGGAATTCCTAATTCCTCAAGAAGACATATTAGATATTATGACAAATTTCAAATCCAAACCACAAGTGGTTAAATCGAACTTAACGGACCTAAATTCCACCATCGTATGTCACCACGCCAAAAGAAAAAAAAACAACAACCAAAAATCAGGGAATTAACCGAATTTAATGAAATTTTCAGTGTTGATTTATTAATGAATAAAAGGTATAATCCAGCAGTTATTATATTTAAAAACCTTTACATTTTTTCAGGTTAGTTAACTTTGAACCCCGTATCTTTGAGATTCTGTGTTACGCCTTAAAGATACAGAGTCTATTGCACTTTCCCATCTTGCTCTGTCACGGTTGCATGAACTCCCAGAAGGGATGCACATCCTCAAAACGGGTTCCCTTGATGACCCCTTGAGCTTGGGGAAGAGGAAAATCAACTGGTGCCAGGTCGGGCGAGTAGGGAGGTTGCTCCCGCACAGTGATGTTCTTCTGGGCCATGGACTCTCGGATACTCAGGGCAGTCTAGGTAGGTGTACCTACGAGTTTTCCTGCCATATATCCCGCCACTTCTCGCGCACTGAACGAATCAAACGCCGCAGTATCTCTTTGTAGACATACTGGTTGATCTTCTGACCCTGTGGCAGGAACTCGCAATGGACGATGCCTCTAACATCTTTTGTAAAAACTAGTTCTGAAAATCTTTTGACATACCTCGTATGCTTTTGATGTCATATAATTTTCTTCGTGTGTCGGCAAAATTTCTGCATTCTATCAAAGTGGGTTTTACTGTACATAGTGTTCCACGTTAATTTTTTGGTGGGCGTATTTTAGCATGAAGGAGTGAGTTGATTTATTCTGTCGTATGCGCAGCTGAATTAAGTGGGGTGCTCTTCTCTTCTAGTCTTATTAAGATTTGGTTTACATTCCTTTAAAATGTTTTTTTCTCTGAACATTTTTTAGATGAGGATTGCTAATCTAATTGGACACATAGCCTAGTGGATAAATGAGTTAGGTTAAGACAGTTCTAAGTGACAGTTATCTCTAGACTACAGGCTCAATCCTGGTCCGGGGCAGAAGTAACATAGAATAATAATTAACACAGCTTAACACCTGTACCCCAGCTTTGGTTAGCGGAATGAGAACAGGATACCCGCGTGAACTAAATAAAGTGTTAGGTTCAAAGTTCCGTGATGGCTCCCGATTACGACGAGAAGGTTCTCGATTACGACGAGAAGGTTTCCGAGTTCGAAAAGAAGGTTCCCACGTCCGACAAGAAATACCTGAAGAAGGCCGGGGAGCATATCGGCCGAAAGGTTGTACAAATAACAATGAAGATGAGGACAATAGTCCGAATAATCCAAATAATACTGAGGATTGATAATTTCTATTATTTGTATCAATCGGACTATTGTCCTCATCTTTATTGTTATCTGCACAAAGTTTCTGCCGAAGTGCCCTCCAGCGTAGTTGACATGGGCGTTGAGTTAATGCAGTTCTAAATGACAGTTATCTCTAGGCTGCAGGTTCAGTCCTGGTCATGGGCGACGGTACCATGCAATATTTAACATAGCTTAACAGTTGTACCCAGTCATGATTAACGGAATGAGAACAGTCTACCCCCGTGGATTGAATAAAGGGTTAGGTCCAAAGTACCGTGAAGTCTCCCGATTACGAAAAAGAAGATTCCAGAGTTCGAAGGGAAGGTTCCAAAGTTTGAGGAGGGGGTTCCTGAGTTCGAGTATGTTCCAGAGTCCGACAAGAAATAATTGAACGTTGTGCAGATGAAAATATAGATGAGGACAATAGTCCCAATAATACAAATAATACAAAGTAGGTTTTATTTAGTAGAACTTGTGGATTAATTTGTTCCATACCTGTTTCTACTTCTTTGTATTTAACTGATGTTAGGTTTTAGATCAGTTTATGGTATTTTGGAGGTTTTTTTTCGGGCACCATGTCGAGTGCGAATTTGATTATTGAGTTAACTTTGTGGTTTACCTGGATTCCAATATGGCCCAGAATCCAACACAATATAACGTTTGTGGTATGGCTTATGGAATTTATTTTGTTTAAAATTTTGTTCATTAGAGAGTTATCCAATTTTCTATTTCAATAGATTTTACTATTTCTCTTAATTTTTAACATGAGGCTTGATAATTAGTATTATTTGAGTTATTCGGACTATTGTCCTCATCTTTATTGTTATCTGAACAACGCTTCGGCTGATGTGCTCTTCGGTCTTCCTCAAGTATTTCTTGTTGGACTTGGGAGCCTTCTTGAACTCGGGAGCCTTCTTTTCAGTCTCGGGAGTCTTCTCGAACTCGGGAACATTTTTTTCGAACTCGGGAACATTAAAGATAAGAACAATAGTCCGTATAATCCAAATAATACTAATAGATTTTAGTAGGACAGAGTATGAATTTGAATAGATGATTATTCTTTTAGAGTTGATTATTGCGTTGGTTTTGGTAGTGAATATAAAGGCTTCTTTTAGAAGGTATTTTTTGATGACTATATTGGTAACAACTACTCAACATCCAGTTCTGTTGCTGTCTTTAGAATCACCCGTGTAAATGTGGGAGTAGTTAGGTAGAGCACCCACCCTAGAATCGCAAGGTTCTGAGTTCGATGCCGGTTCCCGCCAACTCAGCGTATGAGATTAGGTAATCTGATCTGTGCGGTAAAATGGGAGCTGACGGTATGTGTGACGCTCCACCTCAGCAATATAATCTACCTGGTCTAGCACTAGCGAAAAGCAGATAGTCTCCTTTGCTGTCCGGCTGATACCGACAATAGGCCACTCCGCCAACTTTACTTAGTTTTTAGTTAAGGTATGTCCTTGGATGATGGAGAAATCTTTCCTTATAGATTAACGGGTGAGTTCTTGTTTAGTAACCAGAGACAGATTAGTCATCCCCAGAAGTTATTTAAGGATGTCTGTAAGTATGATCTCAAGTTCTTCAACATCAACCCAGCCATCTGGGAAAACATGGCCTTTGGTGGCAACAGGCACTCTTTAGTAGGTTATTCATGTTTAAAGTTACCCTGGCACAACACCAGATCACTGACACACCATCAACATCTTCAGGACGGGCCTTCACATGTGACATCTTAGAGAAGTCCAACATATTTCCCAAATCCCATGGTTTAGAGTTCAAACGAAGTGGAGAAAGTAATCAGCTGATTTGGACAGAGTTAATAAATACCAGTAATGCTGATTGATTTTTGATTTATTGCATCCTGAGATGCACATATTTGCTTTGAATGAGTCCCTGAGAAAATGTATGGGTCACAACTAAAGTTTCTTAATAGATTGTAGGATTTTTATTGATGATCTGTGGAAACAACTAAAGCCCGCTAATCCCTACCTTGTAACCTATTCTGTGCAATTCATTTCTAAGAAACTATTGAAATGTATTTACAGTTAGCTTGAAATGGTGAGGGAAGAAAAAAGAAAAATACTGAGGAGAGCTTATTTGTATGATATCATAGATGGATTGTATTTGGAGACCAAATAGCTTCATTGCCTTTTCTTTTTGGTTAAACAGACTTTGTTTTGGGTTGAATAAAGTTGGTTTAGCTCAGTTGGTAGAGCGTTCTACTAGGAACCACAAGTTTCCGGGTTCGATGCCGGTCCTCGCCAACTCATCGAATGAGTAGAACAGGGATCTATATGGTAAAGTGAGAAGCTGATGGTAGGTATAGCACGACATACGCCAGAAGCTATCTCCTTGGTTTCATGCTACTGAAAAGGGATAGACTGTCTAACTGCTACCGAATTTAGGCCCCCCTGACGACTTTACTTTTTTACTCATGAAGTCATGATCCAGATTAGTTGCTAGAAATATACTTTAGGGTAGTATTGCAGTCATATTTTTTTGTAAATTTAGACTTTATATGTGATTCATGAGTCTTCGTGTATAGGCTCTCCATTGGTGATATTCTGAAGGCACCTAGGATGAGTATCACTACTTTTTGGTATATTGTATTAAGTGATTTCCTGTTTGATGCATATATGTAGTAAACTTAGTCAATCGCTGATTAGGTTTCAATACAGTTTTGATAAAGTGGAGGAGATAAGTTTGTTTACATAATTTTGCCAACTTTTCTTCTTGGCTTGCTTTGTTCTATATCCATATGTTGTATACCAATATCGGGTATACGGTGAGAGTTCATTTCGCGTAAGAGAGAGAGAGAGAGAGAGAGAGAGAGAGAGAGAGAGAGAGAGAGAGAGAGAGAGAGAAGAGAGAGAGGGGGCTTACTTTAGAGATGGTTGAGATTATATGATCTTACTTGTTCACGTCATTTCTGCTTACTCTACTGCTTGGCGGACTGCTTGCTGACTGATTCTTTTAACTTGTCGTCCGCCATGTTATCTTGGTGAGTTGACTTATCTTCTTCTGGGGGTTAATTTGCTTCTTTGCTAATTCTTCTTCTTACTTCATTGCTTGTTTTTCCATTTGAATAAACAACAAGACTTTAAGTTTGCTTGATCAAGCCTTTATTATTTATCTAGCCCATAATATAATTCCACGCGGATGGGATGACCCGGCAGAGAGATAAACACGTTTTTACCCTTCGAAGCTAGGGTCGAATCTGAATTCTAACTAATTAACTAACTAACTAACTAACTACACGTGCCTGTCATGGCGCGCGAGATTTCGCACCTTTGGGTCAAGGGTTACCAACAGTCCCGGTAATTTTCCATCGGAACTCGACAGACCTCAATTTAATTTCAAACTACAGGGTCTGATCACAATCCATGATCTCTCATGAACTATAACACCCTGATGGTTTTGCGTGCTTTTGTTCAGAGTAGTTTGTGAAAGAGTTTAAAAATGGTAGTGGGTGCCTTTGTAAATTTTCGTAAGGCAGCCTGTCGATGTCGGATTGCTCTTTTGCTGTCGTCATTGAAGCAGGGTGTGTTGCGTCTGTTTGAGGGTGAAGTTTTTGGTATGGTTTCAGTTGCTATTGATAGTAGGGGTTAAGTGAAATGACTTTTTTAGGTGTTTGGTGTTTGGGTCTTGTGTCAGTTTTTTGGGGAAAGGGGGGGTTTCAAATCTTCCCTGTTTGATTTCTTTATTTTTCCATCAATGAACTTTATTATCAAAAACAAGTTGCGGACTATCGTTAATAATGGGGAAGTGGTCACTTCTGTAACGATCTTCCAAATGTATAGTCCAAATAGCTTGAAGAATGACGTTGAGTTATTCCTATAGCTGAGTAGGCGGTTGTAGATGGATTGAGATCCTCATCATCATGTCGCGCTTTCAGCGCGGATATCCATGACAATCTCTCTCCACCCGTCCCTATCGCTCATTATTCTCGGGAGGTCCTCTATGCAGCATCCTGCATCCGTACAGAGCTGATCAATGTACGTCTTTGCTGGTCGGCCCACACTGGCCTGTCCATGTGCTGGCTTCCACAGGAGGACGTCGCTTATGAATTTGTCCTTACTTCTCCAGCAGTGTCCCGCGTGTCTTGTCCGTCTTACTCGGATGGTTTGGGTGATATGTGGTAGGTGGCCGTACAGCTGTTTTCTTGTAGGGTGCTGTTTCCACGTCTTGTTCATGATCACCCGCAGCATTCTTGTGCAGCTCCCATCTACTTTATTCTCTAGTGGCTTAGTTAGGGTCCAGGTGGTGCAGCCATACAGCAGTACTGACACGACAACGGCCTAGAGATAAGGTTTGTGATTTATTGTTTAGAATACAGAGGTTGTTGATGTTGTTGTTGTTATTGTTGTTGGTAGTGACGATGATGATGATGATGGTGATGATGATTACATTTTTGAGTTGTTTGCTTTTTTTATTGGTTTTCTGGCACGCCCAGAAATTGTTGTGGCTGTTATGGCCACTTAGTAATATGTGGGGTATAGGGGTTTGTTTTATTAGTTTGGTTAGTTTTGGTCGGTTTAGCTCAGTCGATAGAGGGAACCACAAGTCTCCTCGTTCGATAGCGGCCCTCGCCAACTCAGCGCATGAGTATCACAGAGATCTGTTCGTTAAAGTGAGGAGCTGTTAGTAGGTGTGGCGCACCACCACAGACGCTAAAAACAATCTCCTCGGTCTAGCGCTAGTGAAAAGAGGGATAGACTCCCTCGCTGTCTGACTGATACCGACATTAGGCCACCCCGACGACTTTTACTATTAGGCCGTGTATTGGAATGTAAATAAAACGGATGTTTATTGGTTTGAGTAGTGTTGTTCTGATAGCAATCACTTGGAATTTAGTCACAATGTTGATTTGGTGTTAGGGTGTGTCTTTCTTAATCAAGATTGACACACTTTTCACTTCTGTTGAGTCAGGCTCTTCTATTTCTATTCTAGACTAATTTTATTTTTGGTTTCGATTGATGTAGAGGAGTATCTAGATCGATTTGATATATTTTGTAGATGTTTGATTGGTTTAGACTTTTAGTTTCGTTGATTGGTTGATCTTGTTTTTCTTTGTTGGGGGTGTTTCCATTCAGTCATTATTTCCAGTGTTTATTTCGAAAATTAGATGGGCGGATAAGAGATCATTACGACTTTAGTTTTAGTTGTATTTAATCTAATTTGTAATTTATCTGTAGTTATTTGTGCAGTTGTAGGGGTGTTTATTGTAGTTTCTTTTGGTTTAGGCTGGGGTGCTGATTGATAGGTCTCGGTAGAATTAAGTTTTTTGTGTTGCTCCAGAAACTTAGGCCAATCGCTCGGTCTCAGTTTGATACATTTCTCGACAACCGCTTTGTACTTATCTTGTTCATTGTTATTTGGGGTTGCTTTTTGTGTTACAGTGATGTGAAAAGTCACTTTCCTGTATGAATCCAATATATATATATATATATATATATATATATATATATATATATATATATATTTTAACAATGGAAATGAATAACCTACTCGAGTTTCATCGATTGATTCTTCAGGGTTACTTTAGTTAAATTAATCGAGTTTTCGATTAATCTTAGATGGTATAATACATGCCAGTTGGAATGGGACTTATCTTTAGTAGAGGAATGTGTGAAGAGAAAGTGGAAGTGAATCCGACAGTATGTAATATAGTGAAGAATTGAAAAAACACAATTTCATAAAACGAGTGATGTTTATTTCGCCAACGCTGCAGTGTTTCGATATGTTTCAATAGATCTTCATCAGGGCTTTTGTTAATTTTAGGAAAAATACATTTATCAAAGAGAATAAGAAGACTGTGATAGTCTTTTGCTTTGTCGGTCAATCTATTTAATAAGCGAAATTAACTTTCTCTTCACACACACACACACACACACACACACATATATATATATATATATATATATATATGTGTGTGTGTGTGTGTGTGTGTGTGAATAAAAGGAAGTGGATCCGACGGTATGTAGTATAATAAAAAATTGAAAAAACACAGGTTCAAATGAGTTAAGTGGTGGGTTTATTGGCCAACGCTGCAGTGTTTCCATCTATTAATTAGATCATCTTCAGGGCTTTTGTTGGTATGTGGAAGGTGATAAAGAATTTTTATCTCAGAATAAGATAAACAGACCGATAAACAAGGACTATTACTCACCTTTCTCCTTATTCTGAGATAATAATTTTTTATCACCTTCCACATACCAACAAAACCCTGAAGATGATCTAATTAATAGATCGAAACACCACTTAACTCTTTTGAACCTGTGTTTTTCAATTTTTTATTATACTATATATATATATATAAATATATATATATATATATATATATATATATATATATATATATATATATATATATATATATGTGGCTACTAGTTCAGTTTTGAGAACAACCACCTATGCTATGTGTTGTAGCGATTATCTTCCCTTATTTGGATGGAGTAGAGATAAAAGGGTAATCTCCCCTTGCTACCAGGGTTTCCCATTACAACCTAGTTATTCAAACACAGCCCCGTGAAAACTAACCCTCTTTTTTCATCTGGGATGTCTAGATATGCACTATACAAGTTTTGTCTGTCCATTACGAGTTGGGGGCCTCGCACACAACTATAGGCTTTTACATGTGTCTTTACACAGTCCCCATTTTCATACTATATCACCAATGGGGTGTTTGGCACTTAATGCATGTGCCTTTTTTACTGGATAACATCTTTTCAAAGAAATTGAAAATAAGAAAGAAATGGCACAAATTCTCACCGCGTCGCCTATCTTAATCAACGGCATTAACTAAATGGGGTTGGTAAGTTCTGCTTATTATTTTCCAGTTAGGGACTCATAGACCGCAGCAAATAATGATCAGCCCAAAATGGAATTAATAAAACCCACTAGACTACTCTTTTACAAGTAATTAAAATGTTCATACATTTCATTTCTTTTTCGATTTAGAATTTTAACGGCCTCAAATCCGACTGGCATATTTTATTTTAAAGTCAATTTCACTGTGAAATTTTAATAGTAAAAGTACTTATTGTCTTTGCTTCAGTTACACAATAAATATATATATATATATATATATATATATATATATATATATATATAAGTAAAGTCGACGGGACGACCTAAAGTCGGTATCAGCCAGTCAGCGAGGGAGTCTATACCCTTTTCAATAGCGCTAGACCAAGGAGATTGTTTTTTAGCATTTGAGGTGGAGCGCCACACCTACCATCAGCTCCTTACTCTACCGCACAGATCCCTGTGCTACTCATACGCTAAGTTGGCGAGGACCGGTATCGAACTAGGAACCTTGTGGTTTCTAGCCGAACGCTCTACCGACTGAGCTAACCCAGCAATATATATATATATATATATATATATATATATATATATATATATATATATATATGTGTGTGTGTGTGTGTGTGTGTGTGTGTGTGTGTGTGTGTGTGTGTGTGTGTGTGTGTGTTTCGGAGTTATTCTGAAAATACCACAAAATAATCTTTCAAAAATCGTTGAAAACCAATAATCGGTTATTGAATGTGCACAAGAAAACAGTTGTCGAATACACCCATCCATATATTTGAAATGTATAATTGTCAAAGAGAGATAATATTTAAAGTTATAGTCCCCGTTTCCACATAGAAGTAACTCTAATATTGTGTTTGTAGTTAAATTTATAAACAAAAATAACTACATAAAAAATAAAGATATAACAAATCAATTTAGCGAATTACAGTTTCAACTTTATCCTGGTGATGAAAGAAATGGGTATAGACTCATTTACAGTTTTGATCCACACACCTACACGATATAAAAAATAACAAACAATTATTATCATCACATCTCCTCTCATCTGATGAGGGGGATGTAATAGTATTACGAACTACTACCTCACATGCCACAGCACAACCCGGCAGCGTAGAAAGATCATGAACTGACACAGACCCTTAGGGGTAGAACTACTTACAAACATTACCCGGGCCTAGACACACGTACTACATATCACTGTACCCTTTGCAACATTAATAAATATATATATCCCTATCTTATAACGCCTTTGTTAAACTCTACATTTAACAACACTTCTCTTCGCAATGAGATGTCCCCCTTACATCATCTTTGTTCTTGCCTCGTTCTGATCTTGTGCACAGTCACGTGATTCTGAGCTCTCTCTCTCCTTCTCTGTACTATGATTTGAATAAAAGAAGTCGTGTGTTAAATCGTCTCCGTCTCATTTTATAACTTTTACTACAAAGTGTTAAAGACATGGCATTTCATGGTGGCAGCGGTGAAAAGAAACTTCAAAGGAAGGATTACCAAGCAGAGCAAGAAGTAAATTCTTCGAAAAAAAAAAACGCAAACTTTCTCTTGACTTGTTTCAGTTGAACATAACTTCATCTCCATCTTTCTCTCCACCAAATCCCTACAATTTCGCTCGGTGTTTCTTAAGAGGCTATTACATAACATGTATTAGAAGATAATATATATACATACACCTATATATATATATATATATATATATATATATATATGTATATAGTTTTGTTTCCGTAGTTAGGATCTTTCCATGTGTGGTTTAACCAAGCTGATGGTGGTTTAGACCATAAGGAGAGCTCAATGTGCCTAATACCAGCGAGTAAAAGGACAGAGCAAAATATTTAATAAATGAAGAAAAAACTTTAAACTTGCTTCAATACAATAATTTATTTCAACCGTATTAATAAGGCATCTTCAGGTAATCACAAGAGTAAGAGTCATGTTCTTGTGATTACCTGAAGATGCCGTATTAATACGGTTGAAATAAATTATTGTAATTAAGCAAGTTTAGAGATTTTTCTTCATTTACTATATATATATATATATATATTATATATATATATATATATATATATATATATATATATATATTCAAATCATATAAGACATCATTTAGCTTTAGAATAATTCTATACAAATACTACACAGCGTCCCATTCAATGACATCAGATCTAATGGAATATCTACTGAATTTTAAAATCGACAGCTTTAGGTTGCAGTAAGTGTAATTCCCCTCAATTTTCTTTGTAAACCAAGCCTATATATATATATATTATATATATAATTATATATATATATATATATAGTAAATGAGAAAATTCAATATTTGTAAAAAAAGGAAGGTCCGCAAAATGTATTTTGTTCTCAGAAATTTTTTTTTTTAATTCTTTTTGTTTTACATATGCAACACGTGTTTCAGATCTTCTGGTATCTTCTTCAGGCTTTGATTGATAATATGAAAATGAATTTTCACATGCATGTGTATATATATATATATACATATACATGAGTATTTCACCTCCTCTTCCTGTTATTATGGGAGTGGAATGGAATTTCATTTTTAACATTAGTCTTTTAAATAGGTGTTTTTGTTTTTTGGGTGGTTTATTAATAAAGTCATTAGCTGAATGTTTATAACTTTTTTAAAATTTTTATTGCTTTTTTATTTGGGTTGTCTTGATAAAGTTCATCAGATGTTCATTTGATATATCAGGTGTGTGTGTTTGTAATTTGTTTTTTGTTCTGAAGACATTCTATGTTTTTCTACTTAAATTTATACTTTTTGGGTGTGTGTATGTGTGTGCCTACGTATATGTGCCTATGTTTACTTTTTGTGTGTGCGTATGTATATGGTTGTGTTCGGTGTGTATATGTGTACATATATATACATACTTAAGAGTTGAATTTTGAATTAAGAATTAAATTTAAGTATATATATGTTATGTATTTGTAAGATGTGCATTTATTTATGTAGTTGCCTCCATTTTCTTCTTACCCCCTTACTTTCTTCTCTCCCTCCACATAACCCTTACTCCTGTCCTCTTTTCCTTTCTTTCTTTTTCTTCGGCACCCCAGCAAATAGCCATACTTCTTCTAGCCTAGCATATAGCCACACTTATCTAATAGTTGATCATGTCATCAATTTATTTCTATCTTATCTGAAGATTGTAACAATATTTTCTTTTTGCCGCAAGAAACTTTTAGTTACAGCGATAGTGCTGTGAATAATCACTCTTTTTTCCTTTTATAGCGCTCTGCTAACGGGCATTTGAGCACTCTAATTTCATTAACAACGCTAGCTTAACTTCTTCTTCTTCTTCTTCTTCTTCTTCTTCTTCTTCTTCTTCTTCTTCTTCTTCTTCTTCTTCTATACAAGGTGTGTAAAAAAGTATCGAGATTTTTTGTACTTTTTGACACACATTGTATTCTGAAAAAATAACGATCCATTCATTAATTTTTTCAGAATACAAGGTGTGTCAAAAAAGTCCCAAGTTCAAAGCTGTATTTACCAAGATAGAAAGGAAGAAAAAGTTAACGTTCTATACATTGTTCATTTATATCTTAGTAAATACAGCTTCAATCTCAATACTTTTTGACCCACCTTGTATATATATATATTATATATATATATATATATATAATATATATATATATATATATATATATATATATATATATATATATATATATATCATCATTGAATAATGTTTTTTAGAGTAGACATATCTGTTTATTTTGTCATATCTCTATATGCATAAAATGTAAAGTCTTTATCAGCTTATCAGCAAGAGAGTATATCCCCTTTTCATTAGCGGTAGGCCAAAGAGATTGTTTTTGCGTCTGAAGTGGAGTGCAATTCCTGCCGACTGCTCCTTACTTTACCGTACATATCTCTGTGCTACTCATATGCTGAGTTGGCGAGAGCCGGTATCGAACTAGAAACCTTGGAATTTCTAGCTGAACACTCTACCGACTGAGCTAACCCGGTCTTCGTGTTAAAATATGTTCTTTAACAATATACAAGTCCATTCATTGTTATCGTGTCAAAATTCAAATAAAATTATTTTTTTTGTTTATTTTTTTAATAGCATATCAACATATGTCGAAATTTAATTCATTCATAAATGTTTGATTACAATCAAAACTATTCATATTTTCAACATACCATTGCAAATATCTTTTAAAATTCCATTTTTAAAAAATTTGACAGCAACAATCATTTGTTTGCACAGTTATATTGTATTAAGTATTCCTAACTAATGCTAATAATTTATATGAATGATAGGGTTTAGTGTATCAATTCCTATTTATCAAAAATTATTTGCTTAAATAGTTACATGTTTTCTCTTATTTATATCTAACACCAATAACTGGCATGCAATTATAGGGCTTCAAGGAAGCGTGTGGTGTAATGGTTAAAGTCATGGGAAATGGACTCGTCGACCCGAGTTCAAATCCTGGATGTGGTAATGGCATTTCACTTAGCGCTAATAACCTTGGGAAACGTATGAATCCTACTCTCCCTCCAGCTATGGATAAATAGTAGGGCAGGCTGGGCTCTTTAACGTTGGTTAGGAAAACTCTGAATTCAAACCCGTTGAACTCCGCTTAAGAAATTGACCTTGTGTCACATCCTGCTCGTGCGGAGGGGTTGGTAAATATATATAGGGCTTCAAGTGAATAATAATAATAATAATAATAATAATAATAATAATAATAATGTTCCAGCAGATCACAGGGGGAAGCCGAAAAAAAAAGAAGATAGACAAATACTTAGACCTGGTTAGAGAATTGAAAAAGACCTGAGGAATATGAGGGTGAAAGTGATACCAATAGTAGTTGGGGCTCTTAGAATGGTCAGCAAAATCTTAGAAACAAGACTCAGCTGGAATACTCAGGAGAGTCTGGAGACCTGAGGAGTCTTGTTGTCAATCAAACTCCAGTGAAAGACCATCATCTAACGCTGGTGTGAAAAAACTAAATAATAATCCTTAGTAAAAGCTATCCTTAATAAAAATCATTAGCATACAATTCCATGGTTTCATGTATTCCTATCAAATATTAATGATTTTATTTAGTAATATCAATTTCTATTGACGGTTTTTATTTATTTATTCATTTTTTATTTTGAATTTTGACATGGCTACACACTGGCAACATACTTGCAACATTTGACCGGATGACAGCCGATATTAGGAATATTTGTTCTCCACAAACTTTGAAAAAAAAAGAGAGAGAAATAAGAAATTACAGTTATTCGCCCATTTCATTCATAAAGGAGGAGAAGAAGAAAGAGAGAAAAAGGAGAGGAAAAGGAAATAAGAAGAGAAATTGTTACCACACATATAAAAACGTAAGCATGTCATTTCTGAAAATAAACTCTAATGATGAAGCTCATGCTTCAAAATCGATAAGACAAAAATAACATCTTTTTGTTTTTATTTTTCATACGCATTGTACTAGCCTTCTAAATATTAATATATTATTAATATTAATATATTAATATATTATTAATATCAATTTGTTTTCCTATAACACAATTTTCAGACAGATCTACCTGACCTATAGATGGGCTTCAAACAGGTTGTTCCTTAGTGATAGGCAGAATCCTTTATTTGTTCCTCGGTGTTACTTAGTATTAAGTAGAATCCTTGTGTTCCTTAGTGTTAGGTAGATTCCTTTGGTTGTTCCTTGGTTACTGATCCGTTCGTCCGTGTTGAATACGTGCAAATGAATGGTTTACAAGATCAACAATTGAATAGTTAACTAATCACGTATTCAATCTGTTGATTGTCTGGCTTTAATCCACGCGCCCACGCAGAGTCTATAAGTTTAAGTGGTGTACTTCAGCACACCTTATATCAAAAAACATTCCAACAGATCGGGGAATAATGGCAATGAAATTGTACTCCGACCCCCCCCCCGAGATCCAAAACTTGAGCCTCACCAACAGATGAATGATAATGTCATGCACTGTATACCTCTTTTTTCTGGGTTGGGGGTGCAGTCGGCATATTCTAAACTCCGCCGACAGAGATGTAATATTCTTGAATTGAACAAAGATTAATAGAAATTTGTGTGCTGATATTTGTATAAAAATACATACATGAAGAAGCACATGATGAAAAACTTACACCTTTCCATATATATATATATATATATATATATATATATATATATATACCATCCCTTACACACGAGCAGGATGTGACACAAGATTAATTTCTTAAGCGGAGTTTAACAGGTTTGAATTTAGAGTTGTCCTTCTACAAGACTGGTTACCTAACCAAGATTAAAGAGCACAGTCCGTCCTAATAATTACTCATAGCTGGGGGAGAATATTTAGATGCATACCTTTCCCAAGGCTCTTAGCACTATGGGAAATGCAATGAGTCTCGT